>OZ038501.1:14752522-14782522 GCA_964036315.1 Acanthosepion esculentum | reverse complement strand
ATGCTTGCTAGCAATGTAAAAATTAAACTCTTTTACAAATAATTTAGGGATTTAATATGAGTTAAATACTATATTTAAAAACACATTCATAGAAAATACATAAAAAAAATTATTTAAAATATAACAGTTTACTGGTAGAAATCTTTTAATATTGTAAATGACTGTTAAGGTAACATCTTTATCAGTTTGAATCTAATTCATGAATGTAATATGTAACTATTTTTAGATGGATAATCTTTCTTACTTAAAGTTTAGCTTTCAAATTAAGATGGAGTAATATTTGAAGGCAATATTAAATATTTTGTTTTTTCATATATATATACCACACATACACTTATGTAAATCTCACATATACATACGTTCATTTACATGTGCAATTACACACACATAGGCACATACACATGTATCGATATACACAGGTACCTATGCATATTCATATATAAACACTTACACATACATTTACAAATATTTACACATATTTATATTTATGTCTATTTAAATTTTTCATTAAATTTCACAGTTAATGTTTAACGTTAGGTGACGTTAGTGTTTAAATATCAAAACAAATATTTCTAATTTTAATATTTTACAATCAATATTGATAGTTAAAGAGTAATGTATTTAAATTTAAATTATATATATATATATATATATATATATATATATATATATATATATATATATGAAGAAATATAGTCTTAAAGTGTGCTATATTTATGGGATAAAGTGCTCAATATCAGAGATAGAGCGTGCGTAAATATAAAAGTGAACATAATACTTAGAGGCATGTTTCATGCTAGATGCAATCAACGGGCCATATATATATATATGGTATATATATATATATATCGGGCCATATATATATATATATATATATATATATATATATATATATATATATATATATATATATATATATACATTTATGATATGATTAACATTCTTTTTATAGATACAAGTATTTCAGCAAATGCCGGTAAATGTTATTTAATACTGTTTAATATAAAACAGAGCATTTGCTTAAATACTTGTATCTATATAAAGAACGTTAAACATGTCATAAATGTCTTTAAATATATATATACATATATGCATATTTTTGTTTCAGTGTCATAGATCTGACTTAGATGGCATACTTTCAGCGCTTAAATGATGCATATTTCTTCTGTAATCAGGGATTTGTGCAACGCTATGGAAAGGTGATTTCAACGCCTAATTCCGAGGGAAAAACTGTCAGCCTCGTTTCCGTTTTTCGCACGAATCTACTTTATGTTCCCCTTTGTCTTAAAATGAAATAAACTTATTCGAAGAAGAATTCTCTCTCCTCGTCATAAGCCATGCGCTCATGAATAAATATTCACTTTTATTTGCAGGCAGAAAACATTTTCTTTTTCATCCGCATCAAATTGCCATACTGCTTAAAAAAGTCAGCCATCTCCTAAGATGATGGTAGTAGCTTGTGCCGATTGTGTTCACCGGATGATGTTTTCTCGTAACCTTTCCATGTCTTATCAAGTTTCAAGGTTAAATAATCTTGTTGAAATTAAAGCAGCCCCATAATGCAATTGAACACTTCCTGCGCCTAGAGAATTAACAGCACTCCCAATGGTGCATTACCGCCTTTTGAAATTCATTGTTATGTTCTGAAGCAGATGATGAGGATATTCCAGTATTCTGGAAATAATGATAAATATTCAATCATTCTAAAACCAACGTTTCCACCAGTGATGATTGATGATAAGGATACTTATTTATCATAAAACTCTGAAACATCATCATTATGAAGAAGACCCTTCTCCCACAAACAAAGATAGTTGGTTCAGGACAGTAGAGCAGAGTAGAAGTAGTAAAAATCACAACACAGATGTATCGTCTTCGCTCCGTAAAAATCCACAGTTATCGGTCTTAAACGCTATCCTTAACAACTAGATTCTCGGGACAAGTAAAAACAAGCAGAAACGTTTAAAGAAACGAAAGAGACAATAACACTGAGAAACACTTTCGCCACAAACAATACCAATAGTATAAATGACATCACGAAAAGAAAGGTAAACATTCTTGTCATTAATTTCAACACGTACCTCATTGTCGCATGTTTGGTTCATTTCATTTTCAGTATTAAAAAATAGAAAAGGAACACTCTGTCAACTACAAATACATTTACACCCTTGTGCAAATTAATTGAATTAACCGCTTTAGTATCCTTTCTTTCACTATACATTCAGTTTTAGACCAAGGGACAGGATGTAATCGATTTCTATTGTTTCCCCTCAGATTAGGTCAGTGGTGTGCAGTAATATGAATGTATTTTCGTGGTTGTATGATGACATTTGTTTGGCCTTGAAAAATATTGCGTCATCAGATTTTTATCACGCCCAGACACTAATGTCTCGACTGTGGATTAGTTGTCCTACGGCCATTGTCTGCGATGGACATTACTCCTAGTTAGAATACGAAAATTGTAACGCTGCACGAACACCCTTGTAAGCATTACCAGTGAGAAAATCAAAATACAATGGATTGGCCCGGAAACGCTCCTGATTTAAATCCAGTCGAGAATCTGTGGTCAATCTGCAAGGAAAGACTTTGTGGAATGGACATACGAAGTACTAACATGCACACTGGGTCATGTTTCATTGGAAAAATACGGAAAAGTAAATAATAACGGAATTATTCATTGTGTTTCAATTAATTCGCACAAGGGTGTAACAACGGAGTAACTTGCATTAACATACCCAACATCCCAACCCGTTACAATGTCTTTAACATCAATGTCGTTGTAATCCCCAAAATGATGAACATAAAATACGCCAGGAGTATTTTCCCAAACCCCAAGAGGCAACAAAACAAAATTAGCCAAAGAAAATGAGATCTTTAGATAAATAACCGTTTCAGATATAGTCTTTCATTATCTGTCTATATTTCTGAGATGAGGTATTATGTACATTATTTACATTATTCGGAATATTGTCCTCATCTTTGTCGCCATATTTATTACAACGTTTCGGCCGTTGTACGCTCCAGCCTTCTTCAGGTGGTTGGAATGTCGAACTGAACCCTTTATTTCGCTCACTGAGGTAGACTGTTCTAGTTTCACGTGCCATGTTTTAATGGATGTCAGTTATCAGTTATCTCCTGTTAATTTCGCTCTGAAAGTTCTCCACTGCCTTAACCGGGTATTGAACTCACACTCTCTGGGTCCTGTCACTGGATCTAGCTAACGCCTTTATCCACTGTGCCATGTGTCCTTGCGTCTTTTATCATGAATGTCATCCATGGCAGCAAACTCGTTCTGGAAAGTCTAAATTGCTGTCTCTCAATATCAGTAGTTCCCGACCGATTTTGGGCCATGCCCCCACTTTGGTATTTCTAAAATTCTTATCCTCTTTTCTAATATATAATTCTTACATTTTTTTAAATTTTACTGCAATTCACGAAAGCTTAAAATTCCATTAAACAAGCCTCCAAAGACTCTGGCGTCCATGAAACAGAAAAATGTAAAAAAAAACATAAAGACAGTTAAATATATATATATATATAGTTTCAAAACATATAATAGAGAATTGAAAGACAGAAATATAAAATATTTGAATGAAACCTTATTCTATAATATATTTTGACCATTTCAATAATGAAATAATAATACAAAATAAACTTTTATCTCACGTTGGTATAGTAAGCCAAATGGTGCACATCCTACGAATGCCCCACCAAAATATTACCATGCCCCACCGGTGGGTTATGCGTTCCACGTTGGGAATCATTGCTCTATATATTAATCATTTTACCCTAAAGGAAAGTATTAAGTATTGCTATTTCTAAAATTCTTGTCCCCTTCTCTAATATTTAATTCTTACATATTCAAAATTTTACTGCAATTCAAGAAAGCTTAAAATTCCATTAAATAAGCCTCCAAAGACTGTGGCGTCTATAAAAGAGAAAAATTATAAAAACAAAAAGACAGTTAAATATATATATAGTTTCAAAACATATAACAGAGAACTGAAAGGTAGAAATATAAAATATTTGAATGAAAGCTTATTATTTAAAATACGTTGATCATTTCAATAATGAAATAATAATGCAAAATGAAATTGTAGCTTACGTTGGTATAGTATGCCAAAAGGTGCACACATCCTACGCATACCCCCAACAAAATATTATCCCACGTTGGGAATCATTGCTCTATATATTAATCGTTTTACCCTAAAGCAAAGAATTAATGCCACTAGTAAATAGGGGGCGAAAGTGAAAGAGAAGACTTATAATAGGGAGGATTTATTCGTAGGTAGTAGGAGTAACGGGAAATTTTAATTACAGCTGACATTTTGGGAATAAAAGAAAATTATTACTTAAATTATTTAAATTTCGACTAATGTCTTCCTGAGAATATTAATCCGAATGTAAACAATTTAAATAATATCTACACATACCATAGATTCAGATGTCGAGGCTATTTTTATTTATAATTGTACCTGCTCTTGTCGAAAGATATCCGTCTATCCGTAATGACTCTTGTATCCGATTTTACGGAAGGCAATCCAGGTCGGTGTAGGTTACGTTCAGTAGCGGTGAATTTTAATGACTATTGGCAGTAAAGAAAAAAAAATGGAAAGACAATTATTATTTATACTATTTGCATTAGGACTAATGTCCGACTGGAAACATTATAATAAAAATAATGATATCTCCTTATAACCAACACTGAGACAAAAAAGAAAATATTCATTTTATGCAGCCAAAATAGATTCCACAGACATTGAAGTTGTATTTATTTAAAAATATTTTTTTATTTTTGCAGGAAAATCTACGAAGGCAACATTTTGCTATTTAGATTTTGGTGTTTGACGTTTTCACTTCGAGTTTCTGCTCTTTCTGTTAATGATGACTATATATATATATATATATATATATATATATATCTATTGTCATCCACAGACAGACAGTTTCGCTGTATCACAGCTCATCAATGTGGCTAGACGTCCGTTTGCCTCTAGCTAGGATCGAAACCCGACTGAATTAGTGTCAATCGGGGGATTCTACCACTAAGCCGTTGACGCACGGCAGGGATGAAGGAGAATTTAAGCGTATTTATTTTTAAATAAACACACAGTGACAGAGAGAACTCGATTCGATTTGCCAAATGATCTTGCATTATGAGACGTAATAGTCACTGTTTACAAACCCACACTTCCTCCCCAGAGAGCTCAACCGAAATAAATTTTTCAGGGGCCTATATTTCTTCACATATATATATATATATATATATATATATATATATATATATATATATATATATATATATATAAATATATATATATATATGTATATATATATGAAGAAATATAGTCTTAAAATGTGCTATATTTATGGGATAAAGTGCTCAATATCAGAGAGAGGGCGTGTTTAATTTTATAAAAACCCTTCCCTGTAAGGCAAATACCTTCCACAATACCCTGGCCACTCTCTGTTGCCTTTCGTCTGACTGAAACATTGAAATGGATAAATTCTGTATTAGTTTTTCGACTTTCTTTTTTTTTGTAGCTTTCACAGTTAAATTTTGTAATTTCGACACGAACTCAGTCTATACCGGGGTGGAATAAGACTGACTAATTTCGTCAGTTGAAATAAGGTCATTTCCATATGATGTGATTTTGGATTTTATTGTGTTTTAGTTTTGCTCTGTAATAATAACTACATTGAGCTCTTTTTTTTTTGTTAATCACTTTTAATATTTTATATTACTAAGATCCACATGGATTATATTATATACCAATGGATTTATTACCTTTACTCTCTCTCTCTCTCTCTCTCTCTCGATATATATATATATATATATATATATATATATATATATATATATATATATATATATATATATATATCATTGCTTGAACCGGCTTCTAATGCTCTGAAGTGAGCGGCTTGGTGATAGTAGTCGTGGCTCCAGGGGACACAGTCCTATGGTTAAAGAGAATATCAGCACGGAATATGTGAGTGAACTGCGCTATATTGAGTCTGATTTGCTATCTGTTCGTCACCGAGGCCCGTTGGAACAGTTGGTATGGTGTTGGCAACCTAACTGTCAGGGTTTCAATTCTCGGTGGTGGATGCGCACTGCTGATGAGTCCCAAATATAGGACGGAACGGCTGTCCAGTGCTTTCTGCATTCTGTTGAGGTTTCAGACTCGATGAAATACTTAAAAATATAATTATCAAATTCTCCTAATAATTCCATATATATATATATATATATATATATATATATATATATATATATATATATATATATATATATATCATTTGTTCGGTCAGTTGTCATGTTTATTGTCATATTCACAACGTTTAGGCCGTTCCGGCCTTCTTCAGGATATTGGAATTTTGAACTGAACACCGATGGACCAAATAAAGTGCTCAGTTCAAAATTCCAAATAATGAAGAAGGTCGGAGCGTACAACGGCTGAAACGTCGTGTATAGGACAATAAAGATGAGGACAACAGTTCGAACAATGGAAATAGTATAAATAATTACCATGCCTCGTCTCAGAAGTATATGTACAGTAATTCCCCATGAATAATAGGCATTTTTTCTAAAAAAATAATAAGCAAATTTAGAGGTGCGTATTTTGCACAACTCTTTAAAAAATTGACGTTTCATAGGTCGATTTCAGTTGCGAAATGACTACTCACCACAAAAATACGACAATTTGACACTAACATTGGGCGATTGCGACCCCATAAGGATGTCAAATACAATCATTTGAACCTAACAATACTTACAAATATAAAATAAAATAAGAATTATCATAAAATTATCATAAAACTAATTTAGAATAATATTATTCTGTTTTAAAGCCATTTTTTGTGAAAATCTGTACACAGATCCGATAGATTACACATTTTATCGAAAAAAAAAAACAGGTTAACGAGTCTGCGCAGTAGTCGCAATATAAACATTTCCGTTTCCTTTCAGAATCGTGATGATCGGGAATTTTGATAAATATCTTCAATTACAGCTTGAATAAAAGTAGGAAACGCTGGCCGTAATGAAATTGGAGAGGTAGAATTTATAGGTTTTGATTACCAAACAAGGGGTGCGTATTATGCCTGAGTAGAAGCATTTTCCCACGCTTTCAGCACAATTTTAGGAGTGCGTATTATGGCTGAAGGGGCATTATACATAGATGGGGAATTACGGTGTATATATATATATATAAATATATATATTTATATATATATATATTCATACATGTTTCATTAAATAATATAGATAAGTGTTGTCTATATATTTTATGTAAGTTCTTTTCATATCGTCTGATAAGCTTAATAACATTATCATTAAACAATGAAAGAAAATCACAATATTGATACATATTTTTTAATCCAATCTAAGCTTTCGGCTTACATAAGCCATTATCAAAGATGACAATTACACAATATATTAAGCGATACACGAACATGACAACACTTATCTATATTATTTAATGAAACATGTATGAATGAAAAAATGCTGCCTAAATACACACAATATATATATATATATATATATATATATATATATATATATATATATATATATATATATATATATTTCTCTCAACATCTCTTTCTCTACACTTTTGTTAAATTCATTCTTTATTCATCACTCATTATTTTTCATCGTACAATCACAGAAGTTAAGCAACATCGAGCCTAGTCATTACGTAGATGGGTGATGTGCTAGGGAATATCAGATGTTTTATGTTTGGATGCGCAGGTGGTGTAATGGATAATGGCTTTGGAATTGTTAATCGGTAGAGCTGAGTTCAAATTTCATTTGGGTCCGTTATATTCACTTAACCATGGGAATGGTGTGAATCCACCTCTTCGGGGCAGGTATGGATTAATTCGTAAAACTTGTATCAGTGAATCATCATTATCTCCAAAGAAAAAAAAGAAAAAAATACGATCCAAATTTTTTTCTTGTTTTATATCAGCTACAAAGTGTTGATAAGCCGTAAAATAACGAATTAATTTTTATTCTATTATTAACGTCTATCTCGCCTATATATTCCTTCTTTTTTTATTTCAAATCACACCTGTTTAAGTTTTCATTGATTATTTACTTCCCTTTATTTTTGATTACCGATTCTATTTCTTTTCTTGCTTCGCCCTATATTTCTTATATATTTTCCTTTTTTCCTTCGTTCATTTGTTTCCCTTCTTTTTCCCCTTTTCTCCTCTGTTCGTTTTATTCTTTCCTTCTTTCCTTTGTTTATGGCTTCCATCTTTTTTTTTCTTTTGCTTTTATTCTTTTTTAATTATCTCTGTTCATCCTGCCTTTTTTCTCCCTTCATACTCGCTTCTCTTCTTTTCCCGGCTTCCTATACACATTTCTTTCTTTCTTTCTTTCTTTCTTTCTTTCTTTCTTGCTTTCTTTCTTGCTTTCTTTCTTTCTTTCTTTCTTGCTTTCTTTTATTCTAGCTTTGCGTGCTTCTTTCTTTCTTTCTTTGTCTTTCTTTCTTTGTTTTCTTCTTTCCTAATTTCTTTATTTCTTAATTCTTATTTCCCTCTTTCTTTCCTTCTTTTTTGCCTCTTTCTTTCCTTCTTTCTTTCTTTCTTTCTTTTTTTCTATCTTTGCTTGTTCCTTTCTTTTTCATTTTCATTCTTTCCTAATTCTTCCTTTCTTAATTTCCTTCTTTCTTTCCCTCTTTCTTTCATTCTTTCTTTCCTTCTTTCTTTCTTCCTTTTTAATTTCCTTCTTTCTTTCTTCTCCTCTTTTCCTTCTTTCTTTCTTTCTTTCTTTCTTTTATTCTATCTTTGTTTGCTTGTTTCTTTCTTTCGTTCTCATTTTCTTTCTTTCCTTCCTTCGTTCTTAATTTATTTCTTTCTTAATTTCATTCTTTCTTCCTTCTCTTTCTTTCTTTCTTTCTTTTTTTCTTTCTTTTATTCTATCTTTGTTTGCTTGCTTGTTTCTTTCTTTCTCTCTTTGTTTTCTTCTATCTTAATTTCTTTCTTAATTTCCTTCTTTTTTCCCTCTTTCTTTCCTTCTTTCTTTGCCTATTTCTTTCCTTCTTTCTTTCTTTCTTTTTTCTTTCTTTTTCTATCTTTGCTTGTTTCTTTCTTTTTCATTTTCTTTTTTACCTAAGTCTTCCTTTCTTAATTTCCTTCTTTCTTTCCCTCTTTTTTAATTTCCTTCCTTCTTTCTTTCCCTCTTTTTCCTTCTTTCTTTCTTTCTTTCTTTCTCATTTTCTTTCTTTCCTTCCTTCTTTCTTAATTTCTTTCTTTCTTAATTTCCTTCTTTCTTCCTTCTCTTACCTTCTTTCTTTCTTTCTTTCTTGCTTTTATTCTATCTTTCTTTGTTTGCTTGCTTCTTTCATTGTTTCATTCTTTCTTTCTTTCTTTCTTCCTCTTTCTTCCTCTTTCTGGTCTGGATTTTATACCGTCTCTTCTTTCCTGCCTCTCTTTCTCCTCCCCTATTACGTCATTTTTTCACACTTAATCGCATTACGAAAATCTAGTAAAGTCCGTAAGTTCCGAGATATTTGCAGGCTGGCTTGTCGATTTTCAATGCAAAAGTTTGAAACGGCTACGTGTGCATTGTGATTCTTTGCTATTTTTTAATGCTCTTGTTTTGCTAAGCCTGTTTTCAATCGTTAATATTACGACTTTATATGCCATTTCATCAGCCCCTAGTAACAACGTACGCATGTCGGTAAAGACTTTATTATATATAAAGATCCTTAGAATTCTTAAAAGTGAGATTAAAATTTGGCATCTCTCGTACTTTTTTTTCTACGATTCATTGTGTTTTATGTCAGATAAAATAGTGCCGATTAAAATCGCTTTCGATTTGAAGGATTTAATGTAATTATCAGAGCAAAATGGCTGCCTACCTGCACGTGTATCTATCTATCTATCTATCTATCTATCTATCTATCTATCTATCTATCTATCTATCTATCTATCTTGGTCTGTCTCCCTTTCCCTCTCTCATAAGTCCTGTTCATTACCTGTTTATCTATCTATCTATCTATCTATCTATCTATCTATCTATCTATCTATCTATCTATCTATCTATCTTGGTCAGTTCCCACCTCCCTCTCACGTAGATGCTGTTCATATCTATCTATCTATCTATCTATCTATCTATCTATCTATCTATCTATCTATCTAGCTTAGTCAGTTCCCACCTCCCTCTCACGTAGATGCTGTTCATAGCTATCTATCTATCTATCTATCTATCTATCTATCTATCTATCTATCTATCTATCTATCTGTCTTGGTCTGTCTACCTTTCCCTCTCTCCTAATTCCTGTCCATTACCTGTTTATCTATCTATCTATCTATCTATCTATCTATCTATCTATCTATCTATCTATCTATCTATCTATCTATCTATCTATCTATCTTGGTCAGTTCCCACCTCCCTCTCACGTAGATGCTGTTCATATCTATCTATCTATCTATCTATCTATCTATCTATCTATCTATCTATCTATCTATCTTGGTCTGTCTACCTTTCCCTCTCTCCTAAGTCGTGTTCATTACCTGTTTATCTATCTATCTATCTATCTATCTATCTATCTATCTATCTATCTATCTATCTAGCTATGATACGAAGCCACCAAGAGCAATGGATGGAGAGACTAACTCTCCTTACTGACTCGTGAGCTCGACTCTTAAAATCGATTGCAATTTTCATAATAAAGTTATTTCCGATATATTTTCATCACAGAATCATTTTCAATGCTTTTGTCAAAGCAAGATTAATTGCAATGCATTTTCATTGTAAAATCGTTTGTAATAAATTATTTAATAAAATCATTTGCCCTGCATTTTCTCTCTCTGTCTCCCTCTCCCTCTCTCTTATATTCTGTTCATATCTATCATAAATATGTAATTCCCCAATAAGACATATTAATTATTATTTCTTCATTATTGGAAATATTCCGTCTAGCGTTTTCCTGAAGGAATTATTGCATTGGAACAAAACATTGTACCATTTTTTAAAAACATTACCAACTCTAATTGTTTGGGCAGCCTCAGAGTTTTATTGCGAACGATATTAAAACGTTGCCTCGCTCTGTCTTCTTTATAAATACTTTCACGGTAATTGCTCCGAGGAGCTGCTTTCGCTGGTTCCTAGGCCTCATAAACGTCCCACGAGGCTGGCATCTCGTTCCAACCCCTTCACCGTTGAAACTGTTAGATGTAGACGTCTCTTCTACTCCAATAGCTTCATGTCTCGCACATTTCGCCTGTGGAACTCCCTTCCTTATTCCTGTTTCCTTGACAAATACAATCTCCAACTATTTAAGTGTAATGTCAATCGACATCTCCAGCTGCCTTGATCCACATCCTTTCCCTTCTCCACATCCTTTCACCTTTCATTCCTATCTGCTCTCGCTCCAAATCTTCTGTAACCCCCTTGCCTTGATCGATCCACTATCTTTCTCCACATCCTCTCCTTTACCACTCCTATCTGCTCTTCCACCAAACCTTCTGTAACCCCTTGCGTGATAGTGGCTTCCAGCCTTGCTTGAGGTGATATGCTTAAAAAAAAAAATAGTAATTTTTCTCTGGAAAGAATTTATATCCTTCTCAACTCAGTCATTTGAATTTTAAATTGTACAGACACTCGCTTGATATATCAGTAAAGAATATTCTAAATTTTTTTTTAAGCATTTCACCCCAAGCAAGGCGGGAAGCCACTAGCACGCAAGGGGTTACAGAGGATTTGGAGCGAGAGCAGATAGGCTTGATAGAGGAAAGGATGAGGAGAAGGATAGTGGATAGATCAAGGCAACTGGAGATGTCGATTGACATTACATTTGAATAGTTGGAGATTATGGCTATCAGGGAAATAGGAAAAGGAAAGGGAGTTCCACAGGCGAGAGGTGCGAGATATGAAGCTATTGGTGTTGAAGAGACGGCTACATTTAACAGTTTCAACAGTGAAAGGGTGAGAACGGGATGACAGCCTCATAGGACGTTTGAATTTATGGTGTCTGGGAACCAGCGAGAGCAGCACATCGGAGCAATTACCATGAAAGAGTTTTCAAAAAAGACAGAGGGAGGCGACGGCACTTCTGTGAAAGAGCGACTGCAGACGAGATCAGATGAGACTTGATTTAAAAATGTTTCTTTGTTTTTGTTTTTCTCATTCATGTTCATTCCTGTTTTCAATGTCCCTTTTGTTGTTCTGGTAAATCGCAGTTTTACATTAGCGGTTTTCTAAGCGTAGCTTAGATATGGCACAAGGCCGAAAGTATGGGTCTCCAGTGAAGCTCGAAATTACTATTCAATGTTAAGTGATCTATCGAGGTAGGCTTGCTAAACATTACATGACGGCGAAGAAAGGAAAAAAGAAAGAAAAAAATTAAAAACAGAAGGAAAGAAAAAGAAAGAAAGAAAGAGGGCAAGAAAGAAAGAAATTAAGAAGGAAAGAAAGAAAGAAAGTGCGAAAGAAAGAAGGAATTAAAGTCAGAAAGAAATAGAAAGAAAGAAAAAAGGGAAGAAAGAAAGAAAGAAGGAAAGAAAGAGGACAAGAAAGAAGGAAATTAAGAATGAAAGAAAGAAAGAGGGAAAGAAAGAAGGAAATTAAAGTCAGAAAGAAAGAAAAAAGGAAAGAAAGAAAGAAAGAAGGAAAGAAAGAGGGCAAGAAAGAAAGAGAGAAAGAAAGAAAGAAAGAGCAAAAGAAAGAAGGAAATTAAAGTCAGAAATAAAAAGAATGAAAGAAAAAAGGAAAGAAAGAAAAAAGGAAAGAAAGAAAGAAAGAAGGAAAGAAAGAGGACAAGAAAGAAAGAGAGAAAGAAAGAAAGAAAGAAAGAAGGAGCAAAAGAAAGAAGGAAATTAAAGTCAGAAAGAAAAAGAAAGAAAGAAAAAAGGGAAGACAGAAAGAAAGAAAGAAAGATGACAAGAAAGAAGGAAATTAAGAAAGAAAAAAGAAAGAAAGAGGGAACGAAAGAAGGAAATTAAAGTCAGAAAGAAAGAAAAAGAAAGAAAAAGGAAAGAAAGAAAGAGGGAAAGAAAGAAAGAGAGAAATAAAGAAATTAAGAAAGAAAGAAAGAAAGAGGGAAAGAAAGAAGGAAAGAAAGTCAGAAAGAAAAAGAAAGAAAGAAAAAAGGGAAGAAAGAAAGAAAGAAAGAAAGAGGACAAGAAAGAAGGAAATTAAGAGGGAAAGAAAGAAAGAAATTAAAGTCAGAATGAAAAAGAAAGAAAGAAAAAAGGAAAGAAAGAAAGAAGGAAAGAAAGAGGGAAAGAAAGAATGAAATTAAGAAAGGAAAAAGAAAGAAAGAGGGAACGAAAGAAGGAAAATAAAGTCAGAAAGAAAAAGAAAGAAAGAAAAAAGGAAAGAAAGAAAGAAGGAAAGAAAGAGGGCAAGAAAGAAAGAAATAGCTGGAATGATACTTACTCACAATTTTTAAAATTTCCATTGATCATATTTCGGCGTTATTAGTATAAGTAGTTGTAGTAGTGAGTTGCCTAAGAGTAATAATAGTATAGCGTATGTAGAAATAATAGTTACTACTTTCTGACCATATCACAGGTAAAAGCCAATAGTAATCATTCAGAACTATTTAATGTTTAAACAACCAGTCTGAATGGCAACACCTGGGTAACAAGTAACAATTGTCAGTCGCGTGTTCCATTTGTTTTACTCACTTGAAAAATGGATGGGTTCAAACAAAATGTGGTATGTCCTAATGTGTTTAACACATTTAAATGTGATTATCACTAAATGAATGCTGAAATTATGAACTCTTGTTTCATATTCATATTTCGATCTTCAACCCAAATACCATCAGTGAATAAAAAAGAACAAAAGACGAGAAACTATTCACACTTACCGAAATACATTAAAACACACCAGTTGTACTCGCAATGAAACACCCATTGCACAGATGATTATTTTATTCTGTATTGAAATCCTGAATGGAAAACGAATGACATTCTTTAATCTTTAATTCTATTAAATATAGTAATCATCGTTTAATTCGAGTTTTTAGAATAATCCGAATTAATCCAAAAAGACTATTCTTGCCAGCAATAGGAATAACTGAAGAAAGATCTTCAGTTCTGTCCAACAAAAATTATGTGATCTCTAAGAATGACAATACAAGTTCACATTCAATAAAAACAAAAATATGCTCATTAGAAAATAAAATTGTTTGTGCATAATATTTAACTGCATCTTCTCCAAACGATTTGCATTTCTGACGATTTTCGTTGAATCGGATCAAAAGAGAATCTTTACAATGAGGGAAGAACTCAATTCAATCATATCAGAATTTGTTTCGCTCGGAGTCCAGAATATTTTCGCCAAAAACGGCTTCGAAAATAACTCAGTGTTATTGAAAATCAGCGTATACTGAAGATATGTTATTTAAAAGTCCCAATGTCCGAGTATGTTTTACGGGCGGTATAACGTCAAGTTATCTGCAGATTGATGGCTGACGATTTCCGAGTGTAGAATAAGACAGTGGAATTACCATTACCAATATTTCTTGGACTTGCAAGATCATTATTATGACCTATAGGGCAGGAAAAATGTTTATAGCAAAACCATCAAAAGATTCTCTTTCATACAGATGTAATGAGACTGCTTAATGGAACAGCCATAAGAAGTCTGTGAACAATTAGTCAAACCTTGTTATAAGAAGAAACGCCTTCCAGAGATTTCATAGTTAAGTCTTCGTGAAAAGACACCGCACAGATATAAGCCATAGCTGTTTTATCTCTTGGCGTATCCTATCGTGGTCAGGCGATTGCCATCTGCGTGATGAGACTGTGAAACTATTCTCCACAAGGGGCTGCACGAAGAACATTCATTTACCCTTATCGAAAGCTCTCTCTCTCTCTCTGTCTCTATATATATATATATATATATATATATATATATATATATATATATATATATATATATATATATATATATGTATATATATATATATATATATATATATATATGTATATATATATATATATATATATATATATATATATATATATATATATATGGGGGTGTATAAAGAATTGAAACAATTAAAACAATATCACCATGTTTGACTGAATTGTATTTCAGTTGAATGTTTAACATTATATATATATATATATATATATATACGACATATTAATGACTGTTATTGTACATTGAGCCCTACTTCAATAACAACACCACTCAATGCCATATATATCTATATCTATATCTATCTATATCTATCTATCTATCTATCTATCTATCTATCTCTCTACCTATCTACCTATCTATCTATCTATCTATATATATATATATATATATATATATATATATATATATATATATATATATATATATATATATATAATGTGTAAATCTGTATGTATATAAATACAATAAATCTCTATCTATAAAAGGCAGGATGTGTGTGTGTGTAAAGAATTCATGGCCGCCATTTTCGACGGATTTGCACCAGAATTTACATGCACATGCTCCAAGTTAGTGGAAAGGCCAAAACCGACTTTGCATTTCCCAACTCCCATCGATAGTGGAAATAATCGATTTTTTCATTCTTCTACGGCAGTTTTCATGTAGTTTGTGGCCATTTTCTACTGGCCAGAGTGAGAGCCTATAGCTGGCTGTCACGAATTTGCAGGAAGATTCTATTGGCCAGCGTGAGAGCCAACAGCTGACTGACACGAATGTTAACTAGCATGTTAGCATGCATAAAAAATCGATAGCTGTATTCGTCACAAGTGGGAAAAATTTAAATCTGCATGGCACTTTACTCCAGTTGGCTCAGTCTCTTGCTTAAACTCAACGTTGATTCTGATTCCGCAGAACTGGGTTGGGTGTGAAAATATATTTGTTGTTAACATTCTTTTTTCATTCGGTTTTTCTAGTTACGAGTCCTTTTTAAAAGCTGATCGTTTTGTGTTCATTTTGTTTAGTTCTTTTTTCGTAACAGATTTAATGTTTAGCATAGAGCTTAGAAAAAAGAAGTAAGGCATGTAGCAACATCAGCACGGCAAAGGGCACTCCTTTAAAGGCAAGGAAGGGCAAAACTATTTTAAGTCAAGTGATAGCGATTGATGTATGAATTGTACGATTTTTGAATCAAGCACGGGCAACGCCGGTATATTTCTACTAGAATATAAATATACATATGCACTTTTTATATATTATTTACATATTATATATGCGCGGTACCTACTGGAAAGTGCTCAATATCAGCGATAGAGCTAACATATTTAGTTGGATTGAATGCTTCATTAAATAATATAGACAGGTTTTGTTTATTTATTTTAAGGAAGTTCCTTTCTTATTGTCTGATAAGCTTAATCACATTATCGTTGAAAGACAAAAGGAAAACACCATATTGATACATTTTTAAATCCAATCTAAGCTTTCGGCTTACATAAGCCATTATCAAAGATGACAATTTTAATAAATCAAACCACACATATACGAAACCACAATAATGGCCCACCCTTGCTGTTGGAATAAGCTCGAAGTAACGGCAAACTCGTATTTACGAGACAAGGAAGCGAAAATCGCGTCGCAGCTCGTGATGTCACACATGACCACGCGAGAGTGAAAACGAGAAGTGTGAAATGAACTTACTTAAAATAAATAGACAAAACCTGTCTATATTATTTAATGAAACATGCATTAATGATAAATTGCTGCCGAAAAAAAAAAAAAAAATATATATATATATATACATATATATATATATATATATATAGATAGATCTATCTATCTATATATATATATATATATATATATATATATATATATATATATATATATATATATATATACATATGTCATTCACAGCCAGTACTGTTTCGCTGTATGACATATCCTCAGTGCGACTAGACTTCCGAATGCCTCAAGCCAGGATTGAAACACAACTAATTTGGTGTCAGCCAGAGCTATCTTCACTCGGTAGAGTTACACAACTAAATCTAGCGTATTGTTTTTACAAATGTAAACAAATGCCAATCAGTCAAAGTGCTCCATTCATTTTACTGAAGAGCTTTGCATTAGTGCAGGTGGCTGTTGTTTATAGAATTAGCTTATCACTCAACAGTGCTCAATTGAAATGTATTTTCAAGAGCTGACAAGTATGGTTGAGGTTTGATCAGTTTGTTTTTAAGTTTTACATAAGTGTTATGGTCCAGGTTAGGACCAAGGAAGAACAAATCGAACGCAAGAGTAGAAATAACGAAGATATATTACTCGGAATAATAATACAAGTTGTGGAAGGTGTTAGTATGACTGTAAGTCTGGTTTGGCGTGAACTACTATCGGCTCTAATCGATTCGTCTCTCTCTCTCTCTTGAGAGGCGTAGTATACATAGTGTTAGGAAGAGTTCATTCTGTAGTTATAGGTAAGGACCCATAACAATAAGTTATATACAAGAGTAGGAATTTGAGAGTTTATGAGACATAGCAGGGAATTTTGTTTAATGATTTTAAAATTTCCTTTTCAGTAGCCGTAATTATACTCACTCGCAATTTTGTTAAGTTTAATTGATCATATTTCGGCTTTATTAGTTGTAATTAATTTATTTGTCTTACTAGCTTAAAATCTAACCTAAATCCTGCTGTGAACACTTGATTGAACCTTCATCACAAGAGGGTTGGGAAGAATAGATGCGGTAAGCAACAAGAAACTACAGATTAACTCAAAATTGATCGCTGCATTTGAGTATTGCATTAGTATTTAAAATTATCTTTTAAAAAGTTCAAAGATAATTCTTCTGTCGCCACTTAATTTAAAGACAGTTTTATGTACGCAGGTCCTTGCTTTCTGTAAAAACAATTATTTTTTTTTATTTCATGGTGGACTTTCGCAATTAATTATTAATTATTCCCATATTTATTTCCAAGTTCTAAAATTTTTTTTATCGTACAACAAATTTCGTCGCAAAAATCACGGAAAAATTAAACGAAAAACAATCGTAGTAATGACAACTTGGGAATCCAAAATTCCAGGATTGCGGGCCCGGATCAAGCGTGGAATGTTTTTAATTTGCTCACGGAGTTGGCCTTATTCGAAAATGGTATGATATGTTGGGATAGGGCCTCCAGGTGTAAAGTTGAAGAAGTTTGAAACGGTGACACACTGACATTCGCATTTATTATATAGAAAAAGGTTAATAGTATTTTTGTCTCTTAAATTTATCTCTGTTATATCAGGATAGAATCAAGTTTTTATTATTTTTTATTAGTCCTATTTAAAATAAAAATATTAGGATTTAAGAAATATTAAATTAAAAATACTAATAAGAATATTATTGTTTTTACAGGCCTTTTTTACAGGATTAAGAAACTTAACAAAATCGTGATTGAATATTATCCCGTCTATTATTAAGGCAATGTTCCTTGTGCCTTCTAATAAATATTTTCATAGTAATTGTCCTGATGAATTTCCTGTTTCTATCGTTACATATTTAAACACGGTACTAGATTGGCGACGATTTCATGTCATTTTACTGTTGAAATGGCTACATGGAACCGTAAGTTCTATGCTAACAGTTTCTTCTCTAAGAACTTCTTACTTTTAATATTCTCTTCTGATTTCTTGCTTTCTAACCAACTTTGATCTTCAAAATATTTGAATGCAAGACCAATCGTTATCTTTTGTCTTCTTGATTACTTTCCTTTTATTGTTCTCTCTCTTTAAGAATGTTATGAATTGTTCGCAGATTTTTCATACACTTTAACACCTCTGCGCCTGAGGGGCTTTATTTCCTTTCTTAGGGCGAAATGATTAAAACAAATGTTAAAAATCCATAATCCAATCTCAATCGCTAGGTCCCATCATTTTTGTCAAATTCCTACTTCTGTATACAACTCATCAAAAACTCTAAAGAAACTCATCCGGCTGTAATTATCAAATAAATATATCATTGGTTCCACGAACGAATATCTTGATATATATATATATATATATATATATATATATATATATATATATATATATATATATATATATATATATATATGTATGTATGTATGTATATATATATATATGCGTGCGTGCGCATTTAATTAATTAAAAAGAGATATGAAACTGCATCGTAGCCAGATGTTTTCTTGTTACTTTTACTTCCTTTCCTTGATAGCCTTAAACGTTTCACCTCCATGTCCTTGGCATTTTCAATGCATTGATCAAGTGTAAAATCGAATTGCGCCTTTGGAAAAGATAATGCAATCAATGTCTTAATTGGCATCATTCTTTTCCCTCCTTTTTCAATCGTTAACTTCTGCATCGGGACTCACGCTTATTTCGCGGCCTTCGTCGTTTTTCACTTTCACTTTCACTTTCATTATGGCTTCTTTCTTTATAGAACGTTGTAAATTTCTTTTTCATTCGGATACGTCAAGTTTTGATTTTGATTTTGATTTTTCCAATATTTTCATTTATTAACCAGGGGTTTATTTTTATGGAGATTTTGCTATTCTTCGCGTTATAAGAACTTTTAATATTTGTACAGTTTCGATTTTAGCATTGTCCTACTATTTCGTGAAATGATTTGTTGTTCGTCTGTCCATTTCTTTTTTAAAGTTATTTTCTCGAAGAACGTTCCATAGAAATATTTTTAGCGATATTGCGTACGTTCTTCACTTATTTTTTCAAGTGTTTGAGACATTTCTTTCTTTTAAGATATCTGAAAGTTCAATTTTTTTCTTTTATCGGAATCAGTTCCTTGTTTCCGTGTCTTTCGACTTTCTTTTATTTAGTTACTTTTCGTTTTTTACTCAATTTATTCATTCTTTTTGTTTTACGTTTTTTGACGCAATTTGACCAAATGCTTTATCGAACTATCTATCTGAAACCTAATAATAATAATTATCTATCTGTCTGTCTATCTATCTATCTATCTATCTATCTATCTATCTATCTATCTATCTATCTATCTATGTCTATACAAATCTGCCTCACTTCATTTGTATTTATCGCATCCTTTCCTTATCTATCTGTCTGTCTATCTATCCATCTATCTATCTATTCATCTATCTATCAGTGATATGGATTTTATGAGGAACAATACCACATGATTGACTGGTATTATCTATCTATCTATCTATAATATCTATCTATCTATCAATTTGTCTGTCTGCATGTTCATGGGTATCTATCTATCTATATATCTATCTTTTGATGTCTATTCAAATCTGTCTCAGTTCAATTATACTTATCGCATCCATTCGATATCGCTCTCTTTATCTATCTATCTATCTATCACAGTCAGTTAAGTATCTATCTATCTATCTTTCTATCTATCTATCTATCTATCTATCTATCTATCTATATATATATATATATATATATATATATCAATGAGTTAAGTATCTACCTACCTCAGCCAGTTAAGTCTCTATCTTTCTATGTGTCTATCTATTTATACATAACTCACACAAACGCACACACACACACACTCATATATATATATATATATATATATATATATATATATATATATATATATATATATATATATATATATATATATATATTTATCCTTTTATTTAATGAATTTTATTATTTATTTTTCCAGTATTTATTACTCGTTGACCCATTTTACAATTCGATTTTCTGAGTTTATGGTAAATACTATTATTATTTCATTGAAGTATTATATATATATATATATATATATATATATATATATGTGTGTGTGTGTGTGTGTGTGTGTGTATATATATATATATATATATATATATATTTCAGTATGCTGACATTTTTATGCGCCATTTTGTTTTTGTTCTGTCTTCGTGAATATTGTGTCGAAATTCGAACAATCTCTGAATACACGGATGCATAATATTCTTGTCAGTGTAATGGCCTTGAAATTCATCTAAGCGCATGCGTGCGAGTACACGAGAGTCGTCTCTAAAGTAAGATATTTCTCGTCCATTAAGATTTCTATTAAAAGAAAAGAAACACAAACACACACACACATACATATATATAAATAAAACAATAAAGATTAATGAAAACATAAAAGATGTATGGATCTTCTGAATGAATACGGTAAATGTCGATTGAATCAGAGAAAAAGTAATATTACAAAATAAAAAATAATAATCCAGAATGAAGGATAAAAAAAAATTTGTCAGAGAGAAGCCAGAACATGAATAAGATAACAAGAATGGATCAAGAAAAAAGAAGCCATATTCAAATGCTGAGCAGATGTGGAATACAAATGAATGAGGGGATATCAAGGTAAGTGTGAAAAAATTGCGTGAGAAGGAAGGAACGAAACAGTTAAAAAAGAAAGTGAGAGAGGAGGAAATTAAGAAATGAAGGAAGAAATGAATGAAAGGATTAGACGAACGAGGAAAGGACTTGTGTGAAGAAATACATACATACATACACACACATATATATATATATATATATATATATATATATATATATATATATATATATATATATATATATATATATATATATATATATATATGTATATATATATACAAATACATACATATATATATATAATAAATAATATAAAATAAATATAAAATAAAAGTAAATTAATATGAAATTAATAAATTTAATTAAAAAATTAATAATATAAATTAATAAATAAACTGAAATTAAACTATAATAAAAAGTTCATAATAAAATAAGTAAATAAAATAACACAAGAAATAAATAAGAAATAATAAAATATGAAATGAAAGAAAGGATTAGATGAACGAGTTAAAATTAAAATAAGATACAAAATCGAAAGGAATGACCAGAATGAAGGACTAACAGAATGAAGAATGGCAGAGGAAGGATTGAAAGAATGAGAAAACGACAGAATGAACGTTGTCAGAATGACGGAATAATGGATTGACGGAATGCCAAAATGAAGGAAAGACAGAAGGAAGGAAGGGCAGAATGATGACAGAATGAAGGAAAGACATTCAACAGATACATAAAGGCAAATAACGAAGAAGGAAAATGAAAAAGAAGAAAGAAAAAGGAATTGCAGTAAAAATGGAAAAAAATAAAAGCGAAAGAAAGGGAAAAAAAGTAAAAGAAATGGTTGGTATTTATGAAGGTGCAATTCCTATGGACTGGCGACGACATCAGCATGGAGCAGTATCACCTTCCCAAATCCTTGTTGCACGGACTGCTGCTACGTATCAAGTCAGTACGGTACAAAGACGTGATGAAAAACTAACCTCCACACGTGCAAAATCAGACCATAGACAAATGTACTGCCGACCGATTGCTTTGGGGTGATATTATCCATTAAGCCACTGCAAAGCTTCGAATTCGGCACAAAAAAAATCACTAATCAAAGATAACAGCGTGACCGTGCAACTTTTTCATTGGTCCTAAGCACCGACTTACAGCGTTCCGGCTGCTCCAGACTTCCGACTTGGTTTTGAGGAGTCACCCCATGATCCACTGAAGCACTTGCGAAGCAAAGTCCTCTTCAGAACCAAGGGACAACCACGATGATCATGTTGGTATATATATATATATATATATATATATATATATATATATATATATATATATATATATATATATATGTGTGTTTATATATATTTATTTTTTATTTTTTATCTTTTATATTTATTTATTTTTTTATTTTGATCGGTGTTTTTATTAACGTAGTAAAAATTTGTTTATATGGCTTATTGTAAGTAGTCTATTTTGGCTGTTATTTTACCGGAAGTCGTTTAATTGTTTATTTATTTATTTGGGTCAAATTATTTTGCTTGTTTTTATTTATTTTTCATCTTTTATATTCATTTATTTTTTTATTTTGAGCGGTGTTTTTATTAACGTAATAAAAATTTGTTTATATAGCTTATTTAATAGTTTTGTTTTTGTTTGGGAAGATAAAGCTATTTGTTCAATTTTGTGGTTGATTGTTATGTTTTGTTCTAACTATTATTTTGGCGGGAAGAGTTTATTTATTTGGAATTATTATCTTTATTTGTTTTTTCTAAACGACTAGTTTATCGGTATCGGTTGTTAGTTTATTTATATATTTGGATGTATTTAGATCAATTTATTTTACTTGTTATTTATTTGTTACAGTGTATATTCTCTCTTTTCGGTTTTCGATTTTTAAGTAACGCAGTATATATTTCTTTTTTTATCGTTATATAACAGGTATAGGTATTTTACGTCCGATTTTTGTTTCTATTTCGTCTATTCTAACAGGTGTGATTTGGTAATTTGTTTGGATTAATTTATTTTGCTTATTTTATTGTCATTTTGTTTGTTTCTGTATTTATTTATTTTTTCCGTTTTCGATTTTTACGTTACGCAGTAAAAATTTGTTTTCATGTCTGCATTTTGAGATTATTTCGGATCTTTTATTTTAATAATTTATTTTGGTCTGGGAAGGTAATGATAGCTATTTTTCCTCCAAGCAAAGTTTGCAAGTTTTTGATTGGTTGTTGTAGGCTGATGATTTTTTCCTTATTTTCCAAGATATTTTTGGTGTCGTGTGCGTTTTGTTTTTTTTATTTCCCAGATATACATAGAAAGCATTGTGCTGTTCGCATATTCACTATTGGTGAAATATGTTTTGTGTACATAATTTCTTTTTTTCCAGGGTCCTTCAGTTACTCCTACGTATACTTTTTCTTCATTATCTGGTGATTTTATCGTGGATTGGTAGATTACGTTGTTTTGTAAACAATTACCGTTTAAGGGACATTCGTTTTTTTATTCTGCAGTTGCACGTAGGTTTAATTTGTTCGTGTGGTTTGTTGATAATTTTCCTGTTTTGCTTTTTTATTATTTGTGCCATGTTCTCGGTGCAACTGTAGCTAATTTTTACTGTGTTTTTGTTGAATATTTTGTGTAGGGTGCTTGACTCCGGGAGGTGTGTGTGTAAAAGTTTGAAGAATATTTTTCCTACGTTTGTTTTTACGTTTTTGCTTTACGGTGGGTTGAACCATATGATATTTCTTTTCCTGTTGGTCTTTTTTGTGTTCTGTGGTGTGTATGTGAGTGTTGCTTGGAATCCGCTATCTTTTAGGGCTGTTTCGTAGTCTTTCTTAGCTTTATTAAATATAGATCATTGAAGGAATTGTCGGAAAGTCTGCGGTTAATCGATTTTGGTATCTGTTTTTTTTTATAGAAGATGTGTATATATAGAGTGGTTTATCATTGGGTTTTCTGTGTGGTTTTTATGTGCCTTTTCTTAGGTTGAAGGTAACATCTAGAAAATCTACTTCATTTAGGTTAGCTTTTATATCTATGTCGAAACCGTTATTTTTGAAAATTTTAATTATTGCTTTTCTAGTTTTGTTTGTGTTTTGTTTCTTGCAGTTTCTTAAGATTATGAGACCGTCATCCCTGTAGAGTCCTGTGTTATTTCTATCTATTATTTTGCTTACTTCGTGCAGTAAGTAAATACCTATGATTTCGCATGTCTCTGCTCCGTCAAAGCTTCCAATTGTAGTGTCAAATATCCCATCTTTCTTTATCCATGCTTCTTCATGGTGAAATAGTAATGATTTACGGGAGTGCTTAATAATGTCGATTTCGTTTGGTTTTATTATTATTTGTTCCTGAGCTAAGTTGATGGCCTTATCTAACGTACGTTCTGTTATGGATGGGTAAAATTCTTTTATGTCTAATTGTAGGAAGTGGCAATTTTGTTTGTTATTCATGCTGTGGAACCAGTCAATAGTTGCTTTTGTGTTTTTCCACTGGTTTACTCCTAACTTCTTCCTAATTTCATAATTAATTCTTTCGAGTATCGTTTTACTTATTTTACCTAGTTCGCTTTTGGTATAATTTTTGACGGAATTCTAAATACATGAAAATTTGGAAAACCCGAATCAATGTTATAAAAAAGATTTTTTAATAATATATAAGGGCTTTATAAAATACTTTTTTTCTTAGGCCGAATCATCGGGGAAATATTTCAAATTCGAAGTTTTATAATCCAGTTATATATTCATCATATATATATATATATATATATATATTCATCATATATATATATATATATATATATATATATATATATATATATGATAAAAATTATTAGGGATCTTTGAATAATCATAATTGTCGAGTGTAGAAGAATCCGCAACCTAATGCAGAAAGCACTGAATGGCCGTTTCATCATCAGCAGTGCTCATCCACTACCGAGAATCGAACCCGGGCCCTTACGATATGACTCTAGCGTCATAAACACTATACGAACGGGTATCGGTGACGTCATATCGTAACTGTCCGGATTCGATTTTCGGTAGTGCATGAGCACTGCTGATGAGTCCCAAAAGAGGATGAAACGGCCAAACAGTGCTTATATATATATATATATATTGAGAGAGAGATAAAGAGCCTTAATATTTTTAAAATAATAACCTTCGACATTGAGCACTCTATCTGCTAGCTTTATTTGCCCTTCTATCAGCAAGCGACTGAAAAACCTGAAATTTTGTCTTCAATGACAGTCTCTCAAATTAAAACTACAAAGATGGAGTACATTATGAACGAAAATGACGCTTTTAGTCATGCACGTGAAGATATAGCAATTTATTAAGCGTAGCTAATATTTTGCACAAGGCCAAAAGTATGGAGAATCTAGTGAGGATCGAACTCACCACTCACGACACCATGAAATATCTAACTCACCTGAAAATACATAGACTCTAAATTTTGAATTTAAATTTTAACATTTTTGGCATTCCAACATGCATAGACGCCACAACATTGCTGATTTTATTCAATTACCGCCTCCCTTTTTGTATTTATCACTGTTTTTTTTTAAATATCCCAAACTGCGAAACTAGCATCTTTGTTAAAAACACTTAAAGATTTAGAAATCAGTGCACTTTCTATATATTTTCCAATTAGAAATTTTACTTTTTCTTTTAATTAAATCAGCATTCATTTAGTCAAAACCATAGACAGATTCATTTGCTCATATAAATAAATTAATATTTACTAGATTTATTAAGGAAGGGGTTCACTATTCCATCACCTCATTGTATTCGGATTCCTTGCATACACGTTTGGGCTCAAGGTCTACTGATACGTTTCTAATTCTAAACAGATCGTACCAATACTACATTGTGCTGAGCCGAATAGGTAGTGTAGGTGCTTACGTAAGTAATTCTGGCATTTTTGACGGGTACTATGCTAATATATAGATTAGAGTATTACGTTTTGAGTCCTTATACGAGAGTGATTAAAAAAGAATTGGGTAATTTGGATACATCGCTTTCATTTCTAAGGCTGAAGAACAAGTGTATATACATCCAATTTCAACATAGAAACTGCACGGCGAAGCACTTCCGGTATATGCACTTCCGATATCGTTCAGGGATATTCTTCATCGCTTTCTAATAGAAGCTTTTCGATCGCTCACGAAGCTACGAATGCGCCGCTTGCTATTCGGTACCCCAAGTCATCATACAATATAGCTTGTGCAGATCCATAGCCTATGTCCGGGATTACCTACACTTGTGCTAACCTGATTCGTCGGTCTTGCCTGATCGGGACATCCTCCCAGTGAATGTGATCTTCCGTGCGCGATGTTGATAGGCGACCAGATCGTCTTTCCGTCCGTTACACTCATTCTTGCCGTTTTAAAGCATTCTACGCACTCATGCACTTCGTTGATTCAAAATGCGTCCGGCATTGCACGACCACATCCGACGATGGATTTCCGCAGGTTTGATTCCATGTAGCCACAAAAACCGAACCACGAGTTATTCCACGATGGTACAATCGCCGAGTGGAGCGGCCCTACGACTGAACTTGTTGCTCTCTACCATTCAACTGAACTATTGAATGCTACGCGCGTCTAACTACCCGTCTTCCTATTCGTACAGATGACGTGGCGTATCAGCGACTCCCGGGATTTACTTGACCTCCCACAGGGCCAGGTTGTGACCCAAGGTCGGAGTTTAACGTGGGAAGGGAAGGGGGAATGGACCCGAGTTTTCACCCGGGTCGCAGTGCTTTGGCTTTAGCTAGTCATAGCTGGTCTTGGCTGGTCTTAGCTGGTCATAGCTTGTCCAAGCTGGTCAGAGCTGGTCATGCGTAGCCACGACACTACCAGCGCAGGGACGAAACCCTGCCGCCGGCCTGTATCGGAGAAAGAATCCCGGCCCCATAGGCGATCATTCAGTGAGTAATCTGCGAACAGATACTACACGGGATTTACTTGACCTCCCACATGGCCAGGTTGTGACACAAGGTCGGAGTTTAACGTGGGAAGGGAGGGGGAATGGACCCGAGTTTTCACCCGGGTCGCAGTGCTTTGGCTTTAGCTAGTCATAGCTGGTCTTGGCTGGTCTTAGTTGGTCATAGCTTGTCCAAGCTGGTCAGAGCTGGTCATAGCTAGTCAGACGTAGCCACGATACTACCAGCGCAGGGACGAATCCCTGCCGCCGGCCTGTATCGGAGAAGGAATCCCGGGATTTACTTGACCTCCCACAGGGCCAGGTTGTGACACAAGGTCGGAGTTTAGCGTGGGAAGGGAGGGGGAATGGACCCGAGTTTTCACCCGGGTCGCAGTGCTTTGGCTTTAGCTAGTCATAGCTGGTCTTGGCTGGTCATAGCTGGTCATAGCTTGTCCAAGCTGGTATTGGTCTTAGCTGGTCATAGCTTGTCCAAGCTAGTCAGACGTAGCCACGATACTACCAGCGCAGGGACGAATCCCTGCCGCCGGCCTGTATCGGAGAAGGAATCCCGGCCCCATAGGCGATCATTCAGTGAGTAATCTGCGAACAGATACTACACTTTGATCTTAGCCTTGGGATTTACTTGACCTCCCACATGGCCAGGTTGTGACACAAGGTCGGAGTTTAACGTGGGGAGGGAGGGGGAATGGACCCGAGTTTTCACCCGGGTCGCAGTGCTTTGGCTTTAGCTAGTCATAGCTGGTCTTTGGCTGGTCTTGGCTGGTCTTAGCTGGTCATAGCTTGTCCAAGCTGGTCATAGCTAGTCAGACTTAGCCACGATACTACCAGCGCAGGGACGAATCCCTGCCGCCGGCCTGTATCGGAGAAGGAATCCCGGCCCCATAGGCGATCATTCAGTGAGTAATCTGCGAACAGATACTACACTTTGATCTTAGCCTTGGGGCCGCGTAGAGACCGAAAGCGACTCCCTGTTGTTGCTACCACGCAATCTCAAAATTTCCTTTACTTTCTGGTTTACCGTTGTATTTGAACAACCAGCGTAGAATGTGTTTGTAAAGACTTCTGCGTTTG
This sequence comes from Acanthosepion esculentum, assembly GCA_964036315.1. Taxonomy (NCBI): domain Eukaryota; kingdom Metazoa; phylum Mollusca; class Cephalopoda; order Sepiida; family Sepiidae; genus Acanthosepion; species Acanthosepion esculentum. Next base: position 14,754,342 of record OZ038501.1, on the reverse strand, counting down.
GTTTTCGTTCAGACCTCTCCAGCTTAAAAAACAAAACAAATAATTCCATGTTCTTTCTCGGCATGATTAGGTTGATAACCCGTAAAAAAAACAAATCAGTTAATCAAATTGACAACAAAAAAATTCAATATGAGCTCTGGTGAAATATGCAACGATAACAGCAAAAATTGCAATATGAGCACTGGTAAAAAACAAATGATGCTGAAGTCATTAAGTTTATAGGTTCCAGAAATTCATACACAGATGTCTTTAAGGACACATGGCACAGCAGATAAAAGTGGTGGTTATATCCAAAGATATTGTGGGTTCATTACCTGTTTAAGGCAGTGGAGAATTTGGGAAGGGGAGTTAACAGGAGATAAGTGATAACTGACATCCATTAGACATGGCACGTGGAACTAGAACAGTCTACCCCAGTGAGCGAAATAAAGGGTTTACTTCGACATTCCAACCACCTGAAAAAGGCCGGGGCGTACAACGGCCGAAACGTTGTGAATAATATCTCAACAAAGATGAGGACAATAGTCCGAATAATGTAAATAGTGTAATCAAATTAAATCCATTCGTTTATTATCTATAAATTTTCACGACTTGGGGGCAGAAATTTGAGTGTTTTTTTTTCTTGCCCCCACGGTTTTGAATTCCGAGTATTCCTTTTTTTTTCAGAATGCTTGCTGCCCAAAACTAGCTAAACTAAACTATTTAATCCTTAGTTAGGGTAGATCGATTCATGCCTTTCTCAATGTTGTCAGTATCCGAAGTTTGCACTCGATCGCGCCGGTAATTCATACGCTTACCAGCATATCGAAGCTTACTAAATATTTATCTATGTAGATTTGTTATGGTTCACTACCAAATATGATACAAGGTAATGTTCTGTACATTACGTTTGACAGCTCTTAATCTATCTGGTTTAATTAGCCAACGATCTTTCTGGAAATACTTGAACGCGGGTAAATGTGCTTCAATGAGAATCGATAAATTACGCATTGTGTTATCTTTGCAGTATGGCCGTGCATTTATATATTTTAGTCTAAGCTTCTCTGAATACACACACACACACACACATATATATATACACACACACACACACACACACATATATATATATATATATATATATATATATATATATATATATATATATATATAAACAACTAAAAAGTTGTAAATTAAAGAAAATATAATGTTCATTTTAGGAAAGTATTTGTTTATATTTTTTTTTATATATATGTAATTTGATATTTCAGATCGACCTCGATCTTTCATCAGAAATAACTGTTTTTAGAGGTCTGTTTACAACAGCGTCCGTCGCGAGACGCGGACGTCACGTGATATGGAATGCAACTGTATTCGAATATTTTTAACGTAAATCTAAGTGTAATAATATTTTTAGATGTGTAAACAGAAATTTTTAACTATATCTTAAAAAAATGTTTAAGTATTGAAATATTTATAAAGATTTAAAATACCCAAGTCTTTATTTAACCCTAGTTTATATGTATTTAATTTTAAAATCCAGTGTTTTCCTTTTTTTTCTACATGTGTAATGTGGAACTGAAATCAGAATCTATCAATAAACATTTACAGTAGTCTAATGTGTGTCCTGATTGATGCAAGTGTTCAGCTATGGGGGAATAAGGATTGTTTTGGCGTATATATATATATGGTTTGGTTGAGATAACAGCAAACGACATTCGAAGGTTAGTTTCTATTTCGGGTATCACCCGACAGGAATTTTTGGTTCAAATACCTCCTGTAAGATATTGGTTTAGTAAATCTTACATATCCCCAGAGAGAGACGAAATTGCGATATTTAC
>OZ038501.1:14695022-14747522 GCA_964036315.1 Acanthosepion esculentum | reverse complement strand
TACAGAGCTTTACACAATTTTAAACTATTATAAATTATTTAATTAAAATTTCTTAAAAAATGAAAAAAATTCTTGTAAAACTTAATTATTCATCAGAAAATTTTTATTTCTTCAGACAATAATGTTCTTAATATTACTTATTTACAAAAGCAATTAAAAGCTTTTCTAATTGAGTAATATCATAGTTTTATTGGATTCATTATTTTTCAATTCGGAGCAGATTTTCAGTCAGATAGCTCAAATTTGAAAAAAAAGTAGTTGATTTATCATCTCCAAAGACTTCTTTTAAAAAAATCTTTTCAGGAAAACGAAAGGTTTTGGGCTAAATTTCATGAAATTAAGTAAGTGGGGGTTAACATATTTAAAAAAAAAAATTTACCGAAATTTTCTAAAAAAAAATATTTCAAAAATAATTTCATTCATTTGTGAATAAGTCCTGAAAATTTCATTAAACTTGGACAATTTCTTGATTTTTACAAAAGTTTCAAAATCAATGTGTTTTCAATGGAAAAAAAAGCGCAAAAAAACTGTTATTGTCTCTGAAAACGCGATGACGTAAAGAAAAGATTTTAACCAAAATTTCGAACGTGTTAGAAAATATTAATTTTTTTTTAAAAATAATTAAAAAATACTTTGGTCTGTCATCTTAATAATAACATAAGCATTTTGACGATAAAAATTTATTTTTGTTAAGTTTGTGGCATTTTTCATTACGCTATCTGTTTTCCCGCGAAAACAGCGGAGACGCCTAGATATATTTGTATATTTGTATATTTAGACAGCAAATTCTTTTTAGGCATATTTGATTAAATAAATTATAAACATTATGTCGGCCAATTGTTAGCATAATCCTTTAATATTCACAGATTTTTTCTGTGTATTACGTCATGCCCAGCCACCGGTTAAACAGAGGTAGAGAAACATGACTTAATGCCCAGCCACCGGTTGAACGGTGAGTAAACACTTATAACTATTTTTATATCTACCGTGAAACATTGCATACCAATTATTTGCGAATTTGACTCAGAATCACAGACAGAAACGTTACAATTGTTCAGGAACGCAGGGCTCAAAGGCTTAATGTTAAATATTTGAAGTACATTTTCACTGCCATACCCCTTCTGTTTGTAAGCGATCATGGTCCTCCACTATTTCTTATTTCCCCACGGTTTTGAATTGCTAGTTCTTGTGAACTTATACTGGTTGTTTTCAAATGCGAGCCAACCCTTCTTCTATCCTATGTCCCTTTAAGACGAAAGGGATCATGGCTCTCCACAGATTCCTCTTTCTTTATTATCTGTTATTAGCCACGTAGTCTTGTGTCAGATAGCCTTAGCTTGTCCATGGTTTTGAGTTCACATTTCCTTTGACATCTACTGGTTTCTTCCAAAGACGAGAGACCTCAGTCTGCTCTGCTATTTAACCCATAAATAGGGGTAAGAAAAGAGATGTAGTCGATTTTTTTTTTGCAAAAGAATTTGTGTGAAAATGAACGCAACATACTACTTACGAATACTGCTATGGTTTCCGATTGACTTCATAACTCACTGGAATTCCAAATTAATTTACACATCAACAAATATTCATCTTCGATGATGCATACACCGTCTCCTATGACATTTTTATTTATGGCGTATATGATCAAGGCTCTCCACTAATTCCTTTTATATTTCTCTGTAAATTGCCTTGCTTTCTTCGGAATGATAGGATAATTGTTTCCCGTTGCTTAATCCACGCTTTGGAATTTTAAATTAATTTCACATATACTGGCTGCTTCCAACGATTAGATAGCCCAGTTTACTCTTCTTCAAATGTCAAATCACTTCAAGACAAAGATGATCATGGCTCTCCACAGATTCCTTTTTCCTTTATCGTCTGTGAATTGCCATGTATTCTTTAGTGCAGTTATTTCTCCTTGTCTTCTCCAAGGTTTCGAATTCAAAGTTTACATTGTCTTAGAATGATTACCATACACAGATAGAGATTCAAGTCTACCCTGCTATATAATCGATAGAAAAGAGGTTACTTTCCTGTGTTAAATAAGATAAGCACATTCAACATATCACTATATTCATGAAACTTTTATAATTAAAAAAGTATAGATGTGCAGATTGCTGTGATATGAGATATATATTATCTTTCTTTTTAGACTAGAGTTCAATCAAGCAAGCTTGAAGGATACTCCAGACTGAGTATTGATTTGGTTTTCTTTGATTCACGGCATATCAACCTGATTGGGTTATTTAATACCGACAAGATTTTTATTGCGGCTTTGGTTTGCTTTGTTTTGTTTTACGGCATATCAACCTCAATGGGTTATTTAATGCCGGCAAGATTTCTATTGCTGCTTTGGTTTGCTTTGTTTTGTTTTACGGCATATCAACCTCAATGGGTTATTTAATGCCGACAAGATTTTTATTGCTGGTTTGGTTTGCTTTGTTTTGTTTTACGGCATATCAACCTCAATGGGTTATTTAATGTCGACAAGATTTTTATTGCTGCTTTGGTTTGCTTTGTTTTGTTTTACGGCATATCAACCTCAATGGGTTATTTAATGCCGACAATATTTTTATTTCTGCTTTGGTTTGCTTTGTTTTGTTTTACGGCATATCAACCTCAATGGGTTATTTAATGCCGACAATATTTTTATTGCTGGGTTGGTTTGCTTTGTTTTGTTTTACGGCATATCAACCTCAATGGGTTATTTAATGCCGACAAGATTTTTATTGCTGCTTTGGTTTGCTTTGTTTTGTTTTACGGCATATCAACCTCAATGGGTTATTTAATGCCGACAAGATTTTTATTGCTGGTTTGGTTTGCTTTGTTTTGTTTTACAGCATATCAATCTCAATGGGTTATTTAATGCCGACAAGATTTTTATTGCTGGGTTGGTTTGGTTTGTTTTGTTTTACGGCATATCAACCTCAATGGGTTATTTAATGCCTACAAGATTTTTATTGCTGGGTTGGTTTGCTTTGTTTTGTTTTACGGCATATCAACCTCAATGGGTTATTTAATGCCGACAAGATTTTTATTGCTGCTTTGGTTTGCTTTGTTTTGTTTTACAGCATATCAATCTCAATGGGTTATTTAATGCCGACAAGATTTTTATTGCTGGGTTGGTTTGGTTTGTTTTGTTTTACGGCATATCAACCTCAATGGGTTATTTAATGCCTACAAGATTTTTATTGCTGGGTTGGTTTGCTTTGTTTTGTTTTACGGCATATCAACCTCAATGGGTTATTTAATGCCGACAAGATTTTTATTGCTGGGTTGGTTTGCTTTGTTTTGTTTTACGGCATATCAACCTCAATGGGTTATTTAATGCCGACAAGATTTTTATTGCTGGGTTGGTTTGGTTTGTTCTATTTTACGGCATATCAACCTCAAAGGGTTATTTAATGCTGACAAGATTTCTATTGCTGCTTTGGTTTGCTTTGTTTTGTTTTACGGTATATCAACCTCAATGGGTTATTTAATGCCGACAAGATTTTTATTTCTGATTTGGTTTGCTTTGTTTTGTTTTACGGCATATCAACCCCAATGGGTTATTTAATGCCGACAAGATTTTTATTGCTGCTTTGGTTTGCTTTGTTTTGTTTTACGGCATATCAACCTCAATGGGTTATTTAATGCCGACAAGATTTTTATTGCTAGTTTGGTTTGGTTTGTTTTGTTTTACGGTATATCAACCTCAATGGGTTATTTAATGCCGACAAGATTTTTATTGCTAGTTTGGTTTGCTTTGTTTTGTTTTACGGCATATCAACCTCAATGGGTTATTTAATGCCGACAAGATTTTTATTGCTGGTTTGGTTTGCTTTGTTTTGTTTTATGGCATATCAACCTCAATGGGTTATTTAACGCCGACAAGATTTTTATTGCTGGTTTGGTTTGCTTTGTTTTGTTTTACGGCATATCAACCTCAATGGGTTATTTAATGCCGACAAGATTTTTATTGCTGGTTTGGTTTGCTTTGTTTTGTTTTATGGCATATCAACCTCAATGGGTTATTTAATGCCGACAAGATTTTTATTGCTGGTTTGGTTTGCTTTGTTTTGTTTTACGGCATATCAACCTCAATGGGTTATTTAATGCCGACAAGATTTTTATTGCTGCTTTGGTTTGCTTTGTTTTGTTTTACGGCATATCAACCTCAATGGGTTATTTAATGCCGACAAGATTTTTATTGCTGCTTTGGTTTGCTTTGTTTTGTTTTATGGCATATCAACCTCAATGGGTTATTTAATGCCGACAAGATTTTTATTGCTGCTTTGGTTTGCTTTGTTTTGTTTTACGGCATATCAACCTCAATGGGTTATTTAATGCCGGCAAGATTTTTATTGCTGGTTTGGTTTGCTTTGTTTTGTTTTACGGCATATCAACCTCAATGGGTTATTTAATGCCGACAAGATTTTTATTGCTGCTTTGGTTTGCTTTGTTTTGTTTTACGGCATATCAACCTCAATGGGTTATTTAATGCCGACAAGATTTTTATTACTGGTTTGGTTTGCTTTGTTTTGTTTTACGGCATATCAACCTCAATGGGTCATTTAATGCCGACAAGATTTTTATTGCTGCTTTGGTTTGCTTTGTTTTGTTTTATGGCATATCAACCTCAATGGGTTATTTAACGCCGACAAGATTTTTATTGCTGGTTTGGTTTGCTTTGTTTTGTTTTACGGCATATCAACCTCAATGGGTTATTTAATGCCGACAAGATTTTTATTACTGGTTTGGTTTGCTTTGTTTTGTTTTACGGCATATCAACCTCAATGGGTCATTTAATGCCGACAAGATTTTTATTGCTGCTTTGGTTTGCTTTGTTTTGTTTTATGGCATATCAACCTCAATGGGTTATTTAATGCCGACAAGATTTTTATTGCTGGTTTGGTTTGCTTTGTTTTGTTTTACGGCATATCAACCTCAATGGGTTATTTAATGCCGACAAGATTTTTATTGCTGCTTTGGTTTGCTTTGTTTTGTTTTACGGCATATCAACCTCAATGGGTTATTTAATGCCGACAAGATTTTTATTACTGGTTTGGTTTGCTTTGTTTTGTTTTACGGCATATCAACCTCAATGGGTCATTTAATGCCGACAAGATTTTTATTGCTGCTTTGGTTTGCTTTGTTTTGTTTTATGGCATATCAACCTCAATGGGTTATTTAACGCCGACAAGATTTTTATTGCTGGTTTGGTTTGCTTTGTTTTGTTTTACGGCATATCAACCTCAATGGGTTATTTAATGCCGACAAGATTTTTATTGCTGGTTTGGTTTGCTTTGTTTTGTTTTATGGCATATCAACCTCAATGGGTTATTTAATGCCGACAAGATTTTTATTGCTGGTTTGGTTTGCTTTGTTTTGTTTTACGGCATATCAACCTCAATGGGTTATTTAATGCCGACAAGATTTTTATTGCTGCTTTGGTTTGCTTTGTTTTGTTTTACGGCATATCAACCTCAATGGGTTATTTAATGCCGACAAGATTTTTATTGCTGCTTTGGTTTGCTTTGTTTTGTTTTATGGCATATCAACCTCAATGGGTTATTTAATGCCGACAAGATTTTTATTGCTGCTTTGGTTTGCTTTGTTTTGTTTTACGGCATATCAACCTCAATGGGTTATTTAATGCCGACAAGATTTTTATTGCTGGTTTGGTTTGCTTTGTTTTGTTTTACGGCATATCAACCTCAATGGGTTATTTAATGCCGACAAGATTTTTATTGCTGGGTTGGTTTGCTTTGTTTTGTTTTACGGCATATCAACCTCAATGGGTTATTTAATGCCGGCAAGATTTTTATTGCTGCTTTGGTTTGCTTTGTTTTGTTTTACGGCATATCAACCTCAATGGGTTATTTAATGCCGACAAGATTTTTATTGCTGGTTTGGTTTGCTTTGTTTTGTTTTACGGCATATCAACCTCAATGGGTTATTTAATGCCGACAAGATTTTTATTGCTGCTTTGGTTTGCTTTGTTTTGTTTTACGGCATATCAACCTCAATGGGTTATTTAATGCCGACAAGATTTTTATTGCTGGTTTGGTTTGCTTTGTTTTGTTTTACGGCATATCAACCTCAATGGGTTATTTAATGCCGACAAGATTTTTATTGCTGGTTTGGTTTGCTTTGTTTTGTTTTACGGCATATCAACCTCAATGGGTTATTTAATGCCGACAAGATTTTTATTGCTGGTTTGGTTTGCTTTGTTTTGTTTTACGGCATATCAACCTCAATGGGTTATTTAATGCCGACAAGATTTTTATTGCTGCTTTGGTTTGCTTTGTTTTGTTTTACGGCATATCAACCTCAATGGGTTATTTAATGCCGACAAGATTTTTATTGCTGGTTTGGTTTGCTTTGTTTTGTTTTACGGCATATCAACCTCAATGGGTTATTTAATGCCGGCAAGATTTTTATTGCTGGTTTGGTTTGCTTTGTTTTGTTTTACGGCATATCAACCTCAATGGGTTTTTTAATGCCGACAAGATTTTTATTGCTGCTTTGGTTTGCTTTGTTTTGTTTTACGGCATATCAACCTCAATGGGTTATTTAATGCCGACAAGATTTTTATTGCTGGTTTGGTTTGCTTTGTTTTGTTTTACGGCATATCAACCTCAATGGGTTATTTAATGCCGACAAGATTTTTATTGCTGCTTTGGTTTGCTTTGTTTTGTTTTACGGCATATCAACCTCAATGGGTTATTTAATGCCGACAAGATTTTTATTGCTGGTTTGGTTTGCTTTGTTTTGTTTTACGGCATATCAACCTCAATGGGTTATTTAATGCCGACAAGATTTTTATTGCTGGTTTGGTTTGCTTTGTTTTGTTTTACGGCATATCAACCTCAATGGGTTTTTTAATGCCGACAAGATTTTTATTGCTGCTTTGGTTTGCTTTGTTTTGTTTTACGGCATATCAACCTCAATGGGTTATTTAATGCCGACAAGATTTTTATTGCTGGTTTGGTTTGCTTTGTTTTGTTTTACGGCATATCAACCTCAATGGGTTATTTAATGCCGACAAGATTTTTATTGCTGCTTTGGTTTGCTTTGTTTTGTTTTACGGCATATCAACCTCAATGGGTTATTTAATGCCGACAAGATTTTTATTGCTGCTTTGGTTTGCTTTGTTTTGTTTTACGGCATATCAACCTCAATGGGTTATTTAATGCCGACAAGATTTTTATTGCTGGTTTGGTTTGCTTTGTTTTGTTTTACGGCATATCAACCTCAATGGGTTTTTTAATGCCGACAAGATTTTTATTGCTGCTTTGGTTTGCTTTGTTTTGTTTTACGGCATATCAACCTCAATGGGTTATTTAATGCCGACAAGATTTTTATTGCTGGTTTGGTTTGCTTTGTTTTGTTTTACGGCATATCAACCTCAATGGGTTATTTAATGCCGACAAGATTTTTATTGCTGCTTTGGTTTGCTTTGTTTTGTTTTACGGCATATCAACCTCAATGGGTTATTTAATGCCGACAAGATTTTTATTGCTGGTTTGGTTTGCTTTGTTTTGTTTTACGGCATATCAACCTCAATGGGTTATTTAATGCCGACAAGATTTTTATTGCTGGTTTGGTTTGCTTTGTTTTGTTTTACGGCATATCAACCTCAATGGGTTATTTAATGCCGACAAGATTTTTATTGGTGGTTTGGTTTGCTTTGTTTTGTTTTACGGCATATCAACCTCAATGGGTTATTTAATGCCGACAAGATTTTTATTGCTGGTTTGGTTTGCTTTGTTTTGTTTTACGGCATATCAACCTCAATGGGTTATTTAATGCCGACAAGATTTTTATTGCTGCTTTGGTTTGCTTTGTTTTGTTTTACGGCATATCAACCTCAATGGGTTATTTAATGCCGACAAGATTTTTATTGCTGCTTTGGTTTGCTTTGTTTTGTTTTACGGCATATCAACCTCAATGGGTTATTTAATGCCGACAAGATTTTTATTGCTGCTTTGGTTTGCTTTGTTTTGTTTTACGGCATATCAACCTCAATGGGTTATTTAATGCCGACAAGATTTTTATTGCTGGTTTGGTTTGCTTTGTTTTGTTTTACGGCATATCAACCTCAATGGGTTATTTAATGCCGACAAGATTTTTATTGCTGCTTTGGTTTGCTTTGTTTTGTTTTACGGCATATCAACCTCAATGGGTTATTTAATGCCGACAAGATTTTTATTGCTGCTTTGGTTTGCTTTGTTTTGTTTTATGGCATATCAACCTCAATGGGTTATTTAATGCCGACAAGATTTTTATTGCTGGTTTGGTTTGCTTTGTTTTGTTTTATGGCATATCAACCTCAATGGGTTATTTAATGCCGACAAGATTTTATTGCTGGTTTGGTTTGCTTTGTTTTGTTTTACGGCATATCAACCTCAATGGGTTATTTAATGCCGACAAGATTTTTATTGCTGCTTTGGTTTGCTTTGTTTTGTTTTACGCCATATCAACCTCAATGGGTTATTTAATGCCGACAAGATTTTTATTGCTGCTTTGGTTTGCTTTGTTTTGTTTTACGGCATATCAACCTCAATGGGTTATTTAATGCCGACAAGATTTTTATTGCTGGTTTGGTTTGCTTTGTTTTGTTTTATGGCATATCAACCTCAATGGGTTATTTAATGCCGACAAGATTTTTATTGCTGGTTTGGTTTGCTTTGTTTTGTTTTACGGCATATCAACCTCAATGGGTTATTTAATGCCGACAAGATTTTTATTGCTGCTTTGGTTTGCTTTGTTTTGTTTTATGGCATATCAACCTCAATGGGTTATTTAATGCCGGCAAGATTTTTATTGCTGGTTTGGTTTGCTTTGTTTTGTTTTATGGCATATCAACCTCAATGGGTTATTTAATGCCGACAAGATTTTTATTGCTGCTTTGGTTTGCTTTGTTTTGTTTTACGGCATATCAACCTCAATGGGTTATTTAATGCTGACAAGATTTTTATTGCTGGTTTGGTTTGCTTTGTTTTGTTTTATGGCATATCAACCTCAATGGGTTATTTAATGCCGGCAAGATTTTTATTGCTGGTTTGGTTTGCTTTGTTTTGTTTTATGGCATATCAACCTCAATGGGTTATTTAATGCCGACAAGATTTTTATTGCTGGTTTGGTTTGCTTTGTTTTGTTTTACGGCATATCAACCTCAATGGGTTATTTAATGCCGACAAGATTTTTATTGCTGCTTTGGTTTGCTTTGTTTTGTTTTATGGCATATCAACCTCAATGGGTTATTTAATGCCGACAAGATTTTTATTGCTGGTTTGGTTTGCTTTGTTTTGTTTTACGGCATATCAACCTCAATGGGTTATTTAATGCCGACAAGATTTTTATTGCTGGTTTGGTTTGCTTTGTTTTGTTTTATGGCATATCAACCTCAATGGGTTATTTAATGCCGACAAGATTTTTATTGCTGGTTTGGTTTGCTTTGTTTTGTTTTACGGCATATCAACCTCAATGGGTTATTTAATGCCGACAAGATTTTTATTGCTGCTTTGGTTTGCTTTGTTTTGTTTTATGGCATATCAACCTCAATGGGTTATTTAATGCCGGCAAGATTTTTATTGCTGGTTTGGTTTGCTTTGTTTTGTTTTATGGCATATCAACCTCAATGGGTTATTTAATGCCGACAAGATTTTTATTGCTGGTTTGGTTTGCTTTGTTTTGTTTTACGGCATATCAACCTCAATGGGTTATTTAATGCCGACAAGATTTTTATTGGTGGTTTGGTTTGCTTTGTTTTGTTTTACGGCATATCAACCTCAATGGGTTATTTAATGCCGACAAGATTTTTATTGCTGGTTTGGTTTGCTTTGTTTTGGTTTACGGCATATCAAACTCAATGGGTTATTTAATGCCGACAAGATTTTTATTGCTGGTTTGGTTTGCTTTGTTTTGTTTTACGCCATATCAACCTCAATGGGTTATTTAATGCCGACAAGATTTTTATTGCTGGTTTGGTTTGCTTTGTTTTGTTTTACGGCATATCAACCTCAATGGGTTATTTAATGCCGACAAGATTTTTATTGCTGCTTTGGTTTGCTTTGTTTTGTTTTACGCCATATCAACCTCAATGGGTTATTTAATGCCGACAAGATTTTTATTGCTGGTTTGGTTTGCTTTGTTTTGTTTTACGGCATATCAACCTCAATGGGTTATTTAATGCCGACAAGATTTTTATTGCTGCTTTGGTTTGCTTTGTTTTGTTTTACGCCATATCAACCTCAATGGGTTATTTAATGCCGACAAGATTTTTATTGCTGGTTTGGTTTGCTTTGTTTTGTTTTACGGCATATCAACCTCAATGGGTTATTTAATGCTGACAAGATTTTTATTGCTGGTTTGGTTTGCTTTGTTTTGTTTTACGGCATATCAACCTCAATGGGTTATTTAATGCCGACAAGATTTTTATTGCTGCTTTGGTTTGCTTTGTTTTGTTTTACGGCATATCAACCTCAATGGGTTATTTAATGCCGACAAGATTTTTATTGCTGGTTTGGTTTGCTTTGTTTTGTTTTATGGCATATCAACCTCAATGGGTTATTTAATGCCGACAAGATTTTTATTGCTGGTTTGGTTTGCTTTGTTTTGTTTTACGGCATATCAACCTCAATGGGTTATTTAATGCCGACAAGATTTTTATTGCTGGTTTGGTTTGCTTTGTTTTGTTTTACGGCATATCAACCTCAATGGGTTATTTAATGCCGACAAGATTTTTATTGCTGCTTTGGTTTGCTTTGTTTTGTTTTACGCCATATCAACCTCAATGGGTTATTTAATGCCGACAAGATTTTTATTGCTGGTTTGGTTTGCTTTGTTTTGTTTTACGGCATATCAACCTCAATGGGTTATTTAATGCCGACAAGATTTTTATTGCTGCTTTGGTTTGCTTTGTTTTGTTTTACGGCATATCAACCTCAATGGGTTATTTAATGCCGACAAGATTTTTATTGCTGCTTTGGTTTGCTTTGTTTTGTTTTACGCCATATCAACCTCAATGGGTTATTTAATGCCGACAAGATTTTTATTGCTGGTTTGGTTTGCTTTGTTTTGTTTTACGGCATATCAACCTCAATGGGTTATTTAATGCTGACAAGATTTTTATTGCTGGTTTGGTTTGCTTTGTTTTGTTTTACGGCATATCAACCTCAATGGGTTATTTAATGCCGACAAGATTTTTATTGCTGCTTTGGTTTGCTTTGTTTTGTTTTACGGCATATCAACCTCAATGGGTTATTTAATGCCGACAAGATTTTTATTGCTGGTTTGGTTTGCTTTGTTTTGTTTTATGGCATATCAACCTCAATGGGTTATTTAATGCCGACAAGATTTTTATTGCTGGTTTGGTTTGCTTTGTTTTGTTTTACGGCATATCAACCTCAATGGGTTATTTAATGCCGACAAGATTTTTATTGCTGGTTTGGTTTGCTTTGTTTTGTTTTACGGCATATCAACCTCAATGGGTTATTTAATGCCGACAAGATTTTTATTGCTGCTTTGGTTTGCTTTGTTTTGTTTTACGCCATATCAACCTCAATGGGTTATTTAATGCCGACAAGATTTTTATTGCTGGTTTGGTTTGCTTTGTTTTGTTTTACGGCATATCAACCTCAATGGGTTATTTAATGCTGACAAGATTTTTATTGCTGGTTTGGTTTGCTTTGTTTTGTTTTACGGCATATCAACCTCAATGGGTTATTTAATGCCGACAAGATTTTTATTGCTGGTTTGGTTTGCTTTGTTTTGTTTTACGGCATATCAACCTCAATGGGTTATTTAATGCTGACAAGATTTTTATTGCTGGTTTGGTTTGCTTTGTTTTGTTTTACGGCATATCAACCTCAATGGGTTATTTAATGCCGACAAGATTTTTATTGCTGGTTTGGTTTGCTTTGTTTTGTTTTACGGCATATCAACCTCAATGGGTTATTTAATGCCGACAAGATTTTTATTGCTGCTTTGGTTTGCTTTGTTTTGTTTTACGCCATATCAACCTCAATGGGTTATTTAATGCCGACAAGATTTTTATTGCTGGTTTGGTTTGCTTTGTTTTGTTTTACGGCATATCAACCTCAATGGGTTATTTAATGCTGACAAGATTTTTATTGCTGGTTTGGTTTGCTTTGTTTTGTTTTACGGCATATCAACCTCAATGGGTTATTTAATGCCGACAAGATTTTTATTGCTGCTTTGGTTTGCTTTGTTTTGTTTTACGGCATATCAACCTCAATGGGTTATTTAATGCCGACAAGATATTTATTGCTGGTTTGGTTTGCTTTGTTTTGTTTTATGGCATATCAACCTCAATGGGTTATTTAATGCCGACAAGATTTTTATTGCTGGTTTGGTTTGCTTTGTTTTGTTTTACGGCATATCAACCTCAATGGGTTATTTAATGCTGACAAGATTTTTATTGCTGGTTTGGTTTGCTTTGTTTTGTTTTACGGCATATCAACCTCAATGGGTTATTTAATGCCGACAAGATTTTTATTGCTGCTTTGGTTTGCTTTGTTTTGTTTTACGCCATATCAACCTCAATGGGTTATTTAATGCCGACAAGATTTTTATTGCTGCTTTGGTTTGCTTTGTTTTGTTTTACGGCATATCAACCTCAATGGGTTATTTAATGCTGACAAGATTTTTATTGCTGGTTTGGTTTGCTTTGTTTTGTTTTACGGCATATCAACCTCAATGGGTTATTTAATGCTGACAAGATTTTTATTGCTGGTTTGGTTTGCTTTGTTTTGTTTTACGGCATATCAACCTCAATGGGTTATTTAATGCCGACAAGATTTTTATTGCTGCTTTGGTTTGCTTTGTTTTGTTTTACGGCATATCAACCTCAATGGGTTATTTAATGCCGACAAGATTTTTATTGCTGGTTTGGTTTGCTTTGTTTTGTTTTATGGCATATCAACCTCAATGGGTTATTTAATGCCGACAAGATTTTTATTGCTGGTTTGGTTTGCTTTGTTTTGTTTTACGGCATATCAACCTCAATGGGTTATTTAATGCCGACAAGATTTTTATTGCTGCTTTGGTTTGCTTTGTTTTGTTTTATGGCATATCAACCTCAATGGGTTATTTAATGCCGACAAGATTTTTATTGCTGCTTTGGTTTGCTTTGTTTTGTTTTACGGCATATCAACCTCAATGTGTTATTTAATGCCGGCAAGATTTTTATTGCTGGTTTGGTTTGCTTTGTTTTGTTTTATGGCATATCAACCTCAATGGGTTATTTAATGCCGACAAGATTTTTATTGCTGCTTTGGTTTGCTTTGTTTTGTTTTATGGCATATCAACCTCAATGGGTTATTTAATGCCGACAAGATTTTTATTGCTGGTTTGGTTTGCTTTGTTTTGTTTTATGGCATATCAACCTCAATGGGTTATTTAATGCCGACAAGATTTTTATTGCTGCTTTGGTTTGCTTTGTTTTGTTTTATGGCATATCAACCTCAATGGGTTATTTAATGCCGACAAGATTTTTATTGCTGCTTTGGTTTGCTTTGTTTTGTTTTACGGCATATCAACCCCAATGGGTTATTTAATGCCGACAAGATTTTTATTGCTGCTTTGGTTTGCTTTGTTTTGTTTTATGGCATATCAACCTCAATGGGTTATTTAATGCCGACAAGATTTTTATTGCTGGTTTGGTTTGCTTTGTTTTGTTTTATGGCATATCAACCTCAATGGGTTATTTAATGCCGACAAGATTTTTATTGCTGGTTTGGTTTGCTTTGTTTTGTTTTATGGCATATCAACCTCAATGGGTTATTTAATGCCGACAAGATTTTTATTGCTGGTTTGGTTTGCTTTGTTTTGTTTTATGGCATATCAACCTCAATGGGTTATTTAATGCCGACAAGATTTTTATTGCTGCTTTGGTTTGCTTTGTTTTGTTTTATGGCATATCAACCTCAATGGGTTATTTAATGCTGACAAGATTTTTATTGCTGGTTTGGTTTGCTTTGTTTTGTTTTACGGCATATCAACCTCAATGGGTTATTTAATGCCGACAAGATTTTTATTGCTGGTTTGGTTTGCTTTGTTTTGTTTTACGGCATATCAACCTCAATGGGTTATTTAATGCCGACAAGATTTTTATTGCTGGTTTGGTTTGCTTTGTTTTGTTTTATGGCATATCAACCTCAATGGGTTATTTAATGCCGACAAGATTTTTATTGCTGGTTTGGTTTGCTTTGTTTTGTTTTACGGCATATCAACCTCAATGGGTTATTTAATGCCGACAAGATTTTTATTGCTGGTTTGGTTTGCTTTGTTTTGTTTTACGGCATATCAACCTCAATGGGTTATTTAATGCCGACAAGATTTTTATTGCTGGTTTGGTTTGCTTTGTTTTGTTTTATGGCATATCAACCTCAATGGGTTATTTAATGCTGACAAGATTTTTATTGCTGGTTTGGTTTGCTTTGTTTTGTTTTACGGCATATCAACCTCAATGGGTTATTTAATGCCGACAAGATTTTTATTGCTGGTTTGGTTTGCATTGTTTTGTTTTACGGCATATCAACCTCAATGGGTTATTTAATGACGACAAGATTTTTATTGCTGGTTTGGTTTGCTTTGTTTTGTTTTACGGCATATCAACCTCA
Organism: Acanthosepion esculentum; assembly: GCA_964036315.1. Classification (NCBI taxonomy): domain Eukaryota; kingdom Metazoa; phylum Mollusca; class Cephalopoda; order Sepiida; family Sepiidae; genus Acanthosepion; species Acanthosepion esculentum. Next base: position 14,732,892 of record OZ038501.1, on the reverse strand, counting down.
ATGGGTTATTTAATGCCGACAAGATTTTTATTGCTGCTTTGGTTTGCTTTGTTTTGTTTTACGGCATATCAACCTCAATGGGTTATTTAATGCCGACAAGATTTTTATTGCTGGTTTGGTTTGCTTTGTTTTGTTTTATGGCATATCAACCTCAATGGGTTATTTAATGCCGACAAGATTTTTATTGCTGGTTTGGTTTGCTTTGTTTTGTTTTACGGCATATCAACCTCAATGGGTTATTTAATGCCGACAAGATTTTTATTGCTGCTTTGGTTTGCTTTGTTTTGTTTTATGGCATATCAACCTCAGTGGGTTATTTAATGCCGACAAGATTTTTATTGCTGGTTTGGTTTGCTTTGTTTTGTTTTACGGCATATCAACCTCAATGGGTTATTTAATGCCGACAAGATTTTTATTGCTGCTTTGGTTTGCTTTGTTTTGTTTTATGGCATATCAACCTCAATGGGTTATTTAATGCCGACAAGATTTTTATTGCTGGTTTGGTTTGCTTTGTTTTGTTTTACGGCATATCAACCTCAATGGGTTATTTAATGCCGACAAGATTTTTATTGCTGGTTTGGTTTGCTTTGTTTTGTTTTACGGCATATCAACCTCAATGGGTTATTTAATGCTGACAAGATTTTTATTGCTGGTTTGGTTTGCTTTGTTTTGTTTTACGGCATATCAACCTCAATGGGTTATTTAATGCCGACAAGATTTTTATTGCTGGTTTGGTTTGCTTTGTTTTGTTTTATGGCATATCAACCTCAATGGGTTATTTAATGCTGACAAGATTTTTATTGCTGGTTTGGTTTGCTTTGTTTTGTTTTACGGCATATCAACCTCAATGGGTTATTTAATGCCGACAAGATTTTTATTGCTGGTTTGGTTTGCATTGTTTTGTTTTACGGCATATCAACCTCAATGGGTTATTTAATGACGACAAGATTTTTATTGCTGCTTTGGTTTGCTTTGTTTTGTTTTACGGCATATCAACCTCAATGGGTTATTTAATGCCGACAAGATTTTTATTGCTGCTTTGGTTTGCTTTGTTTTGTTTTACGGCATATCAACCTCAATGGGTTATTTAATGCCGACAAGATTTTTATTGCTGCTTTGGTTTGCTTTGTTTTGTTTTATGGCATATCAACCTCAATGGGTTATTTAATGCTGACAAGATTTTTATTGCTGGTTTGGTTTGCTTTGTTTTGTTTTACGGCATATCAACCTCAATGGGTTATTTAATGCCGACAAGATTTTTATTGCTGGTTTGGTTTGCTTTGTTTTGTTTTACGGCATATCAACCTCAATGGGTTATTTAATGCCGACAAGATTTTTATTGCTGCTTTGGTTTGCTTTGTTTTGTTTTACGGCATATCAACCTCAATGGGTTATTTAATGCCGACAAGATTTTTATTGCTGGTTTGGTTTGCTTTGTTTTGTTTTACGGCATATCAACCTCAATGGGTTATTTAATGCCGACAAGATTTTTATTGCTGGTTTGGTTTGCTTTGTTTTGTTTTATGGCATATCAACCTCAATGGGTTATTTAATGCCGACAAGATTTTTATTGCTGCTTTGGTTTGCTTTGTTTTGTTTTATGGCATATCAACCTCAATGGGTTATTTAATGCCGACAAGATTTTTATTGCTGGTTTGGTTTGCTTTGTTTTGTTTTACGGCATATCAACCTCAATGGGTTATTTAATGCCGACAAGATTTTTATTGCTGCTTTGGTTTGCTTTGTTTTGTTTTACGGCATATCAACCTCAATGGGTTATTTAATGCCGACAAGATTTTTATTGCTGCTTTGGTTTGCTTTGTTTTGTTTTACGGCATATCAACCTCAATGGGTTATTTAATGCCGACAAGATTTTTATTGCTGGTTTGGTTTGCTTTGTTTTGTTTTACGGCATATCAACCTCAATGGGTTATTTAATGCCGACAAGATTTTTATTGCTGGTTTGGTTTGCTTTGTTTTGTTTTACGGCATATCAACCTCAATGGGTTATTTAATGCCGACAAGATTTTTATTGCTGCTTTGGTTTGCTTTGTTTTGTTTTACGGCATATCAACCTCAATGGGTTATTTAATGCCGACAAGATTTTTATTGCTGCTTTGGTTTGCTTTGTTTTGTTTTACGGCATATCAACCTCAATGGGTTATTTAATGCCGACAAGATTTTTATTGCTGGTTTGGTTTGCTTTGTTTTGTTTTACGGCATATCAACCTCAATGGGTTATTTAATGCCGACAAGATTTTTATTGCTGGTTTGGTTTGCTTTGTTTTGTTTTACGGCATATCAACCTCAATGGGTTATTTAATGCCGACAAGATTTTTATTGCTGCTTTGGTTTGCTTTGTTTTGTTTTACGGCATATCAACCTCAATGGGTTATTTAATGCCGACAAGATATTTATTGCTGGTTTGGTTTGCTTTGTTTTGTTTTACGGCATATCAACCTCAATGGGTTATTTAATGCCGACAAGATTTTTATTGCTGGTTTGGTTTGCTTTGTTTTGTTTTATGGCATATCAACCTCAATGGGTTATTTAATGCCGACAAGATTTTTATTGCTGCTTTGGTTTGCTTTGTTTTGTTTTATGGCATATCAACCTCAATGGGTTATTTAATGCCGACAAGATTTTTATTGCTGGTTTGGTTTGCTTTGTTTTGTTTTATGGCATATCAACCTCAATGGGTTATTTAATGCCGACAAGATTTTTATTGCTGCTTTGGTTTGCTTTGTTTTGTTTTATGGCATATCAACCTCAATGGGTTATTTAATGCCGACAAGATTTTTATTGCTGGTTTGGTTTGCTTTGTTTTGTTTTATGGCATATCAACCTCAATGGGTTATTTAATGCCGACAAGATTTTTATTGCTGCTTTGGTTTGCTTTGTTTTGTTTTATGGCATATCAACCTCAATGGGTTATTTAATGCCGACAAGATTTTTATTGCTGGTTTGGTTTGCTTTGTTTTGTTTTATGGCATATCAACCTCAATGGGTTATTTAATGCCGACAAGATTTTTATTGCTGCTTTGGTTTGCTTTGTTTTGTTTTATGGCATATCAACCTCAATGGGTTATTTAATGCCGACAAGATTTTTATTGCTGGTTTGGTTTGCTTTGTTTTGTTTTATGGCATATCAACCTCAATGGGTTATTTAATGCCGACAAGATTTTTATTGCTGGTTTGGTTTGCTTTGTTTTGTTTTATGGCATATCAACCTCAATGGGTTATTTAATGCCGACAAGATTTTTATTGCTGCTTTGGTTTGCTTTGTTTTGTTTTATGGCATATCAACCTCAATGGGTTATTTAATGCCGACAAGATTTTTATTGCTGCTTTGGTTTGCTTTGTTTTGTTTTACGGCATATCAACCTCAATGGGTTATTTAATGCTGACAAGATTTTTATTGCTGGTTTGGTTTGCTTTGTTTTGTTTTACGGCATATCAACCTCAATGGGTTATTTAATGCCGACAAGATTTTTATTGCTGGTTTGGTTTGCTTTGTTTTGTTTTATGGCATATCAACCTCAATGGGTTATTTAATGCCGACAAGATTTTTATTGCTGGTTTGGTTTGCTTTGTTTTGTTTTACGGCATATCAACCTCAATGGGTTATTTAATGCCGACAAGATTTTTATTGCTGGTTTGGTTTGCTTTGTTTTGTTTTACGGCATATCAACCTCAATGGGTTTTTTAATGCCGACAAGATTTTTATTGCTGCTTTGGTTTGCTTTGTTTTGTTTTACGGCATATCAACCTCAATGGGTTATTTAATGCCGACAAGATTTTTATTGCTGCTTTGGTTTGCTTTGTTTTGTTTTACGGCATATCAACCTCAATGGGTTATTTAATGCCGACAAGATTTTTATTGCTGCTTTGGTTTGCTTTGTTTTGTTTTACGGCATATCAACCTCAATGGGTTATTTAATGCCGACAAGATTTTTATTGCTGCTTTGGTTTGCTTTGTTTTGTTTTACGGCATATCAACCTCAATGGGTTATTTAATGCCGACAAGATTTTTATTGCTGCTTTGGTTTGCTTTGTTTTGTTTTACGGCATATCAACCTCAATGGGTTATTTAATGCCGACAAGATTTTTATTGCTGGTTTGGTTTGCTTTGTTTTGTTTTACGGCATATCAACCTCAATGGGTTATTTAATGCCGACAAGATTTTTATTGCTGGTTTGGTTTGCTTTGTTTTGTTTTACGGCATATCAACCTCAATGGGTTATTTAATGCCGACAAGATTTTTATTGCTGGTTTGGTTTGCTTTGTTTTGTTTTACGGCATATCAACCTCAATGGGTTTTTTAATGCCGACAAGATTTTTATTGCTGCTTTGGTTTGCTTTGTTTTGTTTTACGGCATATCAACCTCAATGGGTTATTTAATGCCGACAAGATTTTTATTGCTGCTTTGGTTTGCTTTGTTTTGTTTTACGGCATATCAACCTCAATGGGTTATTTAATGCCGACAAGATTTTTATTGCTGCTTTGGTTTGCTTTGTTTTGTTTTACGGCATATCAACCTCAATGGGTTATTTAATGCCGACAAGATTTTTATTGCTGCTTTGGTTTGCTTTGTTTTGTTTTACGGCATATCAACCTCAATGGGTTATTTAATGCCGACAAGATTTTTATTGCTGCTTTGGTTTGCTTTGTTTTGTTTTACGGCATATCAACCTCAATGGGTTATTTAATGCCGACAAGATTTTTATTGCTGGTTTGGTTTGCTTTGTTTTGTTTTACGGCATATCAACCTCAATGGGTTATTTAATGCCGACAAGATTTTTATTGCTGGTTTGGTTTGCTTTGTTTTGTTTTACGGCATATCAACCTCAATGGGTTATTTAATGCCGACAAGATTTTTATTGCTGCTTTGGTTTGCTTTGTTTTGTTTTACGGCATATCAACCTCAATGGGTTATTTAATGCCGACAAGATTTTTATTGCTGGTTTGGTTTGCTTTGTTTTGTTTTACGGCATATCAACCTCAATGGGTTATTTAATGCCGACAAGATTTTTATTGCTGGTTTGGTTTGCTTTGTTTTGTTTTATGGCATATCAACCTCAATGGGTTATTTAATGCCGACAAGATTTTTATTGCTGGTTTGGTTTGCTTTGTTTTGTTTTACGGCATATCAACCTCAATGGGTTATTTAATGCCGACAAGATTTTTATTGCTGGTTTGGTTTGCTTTGTTTTGTTTTATGGCATATCAACCTCAATGGGTTATTTAATGCCGACAAGATTTTTATTGCTGGTTTGGTTTGCTTTGTTTTGTTTTACGGCATATCAACCTCAATGGGTTATTTAATGCCGACAAGATTTTTATTGCTGGTTTGGTTTGCTTTGTTTTGTTTTATGGCATATCAACCTCAATGGGTTATTTATTGCCGACAAGATTTTTATTGCTGGTTTGGTTTGCTTTGTTTTGTTTTACGGCATATCAACCTCAATGGGTTATTTAATGCCGACAAGATTTTTATTGCTGGTTTGGTTTGCTTTGTTTTGTTTTACGGCATATCAACCTCAAAGGGTTATTTAATGCCGACAAGATTTTTATTGCTGGTTTGGTTTGCTTTGTTTTGTTTTATGGCATATCAACCTCAATGGGTTATTTAATGCCGACAAGATTTTTATTGCTGGTTTGGTTTGCTTTGTTTTGTTTTATGGCATATCAACCTCAATGGGTTATTTAATGCCGACAAGATTTTTATTGCTGCTTTGGTTTGCTTTGTTTTGTTTTACGGCATATCAACCTCAATGGGTTATTTAATGCCGACAAGATTTTTATTGCTGGTTTGGTTTGCTTTGTTTTGTTTTACGGCATATCAACCTCAATGGGTTATTTAATGCCGACAAGATTTTTATTGCTGGTTTGGTTTGCTTTGTTTTGTTTTATGGCATATCAACCTCAATGGGTTATTTAATGCCGACAAGATTTTTATTGCTGGTTTGGTTTGCTTTGTTTTGTTTTACGGCATATCAACCTCAATGGGTTATTTAATGCCGACAAGATTTTTATTGCTGGTTTGGTTTGCTTTGTTTTGTTTTATGGCATATCAACCTCAATGGGTTATTTAATGCCGACAAGATTTTTATTGCTGGTTTGGTTTGCTTTGTTTTGTTTTACGGCATATCAACCTCAATGGGTTATTTAATGCCGACAAGATTTTTATTGCTGGTTTGGTTTGCTTTGTTTTGTTTTACGGCATATCAACCTCAATGGGTTATTTAATGCCGACAAGATTTTTATTGCTGGTCTGGTTTGCTTTGTTTTGTTTTATGGCATATCAACCTCAATGGGTTATTTAATGCCGACAAGATTTTTATTGCTGCTTTGGTTTGCTTTGTTTTGTTTTACGGCATATCAACCTCAATGGGTTATTTAATGCCGACAAGATTTTTATTGCTGGTTTGGTTTGCTTTGTTTTGTTTTATGGCATATCAACCTCAATGGGTTATTTAATGCCGACAAGATTTTTATTGCTGCTTTGGTTTGCTTTGTTTTGTTTTATGGCATATCAACCTCAATGGGTTATTTAATGCCGACAAGATTTTTATTGCTGGTTTGGTTTGCTTTGTTTTGTTTTACGGCATATCAACCTCAATGGGTTATTTAATGCCGACAAGATTTTTATTGCTGGTTTGGTTTGCTTTGTTTTGTTTTACGGCATATCAACCTCAATGGGTTATTTAATGCCGACAAGATTTTTATTGCTGGTTTGGTTTGCTTTGTTTTGTTTTATGGCATATCAACCTCAATGGGTTATTTAATGCCGACAAGATTTTTATTGCTGCTTTGGTTTGCTTTGTTTTGTTTTATGGCATATCAACCTCAATGGGTTATTTAATGCCGACAAGATTTTTATTGCTGGTTTGGTTTGCTTTGTTTTGTTTTACGGCATATCAACCTCAATGGGTTATTTAATGCCGACAAGATTTTTATTGCTGGTTTGGTTTGCTTTGTTTTGTTTTATGGCATATCAACCTCAATGGGTTATTTAATGCCGACAAGATTTTTATTGCTGCTTTGGTTTGCTTTGTTTTGTTTTACGGCATATCAACCTCAATGGGTTATTTAATGCCGACAAGATTTTTATTGCTGGTTTGGTTTGCTTTGTTTTGTTTTATGGCATATCAACCTCAATGGGTTATTTAATGCCGACAAGATTTTTATTGCTGGTTTGGTTTGCTTTGTTTTGTTTTACGGCATATCAACCTCAATGGGTTATTTAATGCCGACAAGATTTTTATTGCTGGTTTGGTTTGCTTTGTTTTGTTTTACGGCATATCAACCTCAATGGGTTATTTAATGCCGACAAGATTTTTATTGCTGGTTTGGTTTGCTTTGTTTTGTTTTATGGCATATCAACCTCAATGGGTTATTTAATGCCGACAAGATTTTTATTGCTGCTTTGGTTTGCTTTGTTTTGTTTTACGGCATATCAACCTCAATGGGTTATTTAATGCCGACAAGATTTTTATTGCTGGTTTGGTTTGCTTTGTTTTGTTTTATGGCATATCAACCTCAATGGGTTATTTAATGCCGACAAGATTTTTATTGCTGGTTTGGTTTGCTTTGTTTTGTTTTACGGCATATCAACCTCAATGGGTTATTTAATGCCGACAAGATTTTTATTGCTGGTTTGGTTTGCTTTGTTTTGTTTTATGGCATATCAACCTCAATGGGTTATTTAATGCCGACAAGATTTTTATTGCTGGTTTGGTTTGCTTTGTTTTGTTTTACGGCATATCAACCTCAATGGGTTATTTAATGCCGACAAGATTTTTATTGCTGGGTTGGTTTGCTTTGTTTTGTTTTACGGCATATCAACCTCAATGGGTTATTTAATGCCGACAAGATTTTTATTGCTGGTTTGGTTTGCTTTGTTTTGTTTTACGGCATATCAACCTCAATGGGTTATTTAATGCCGACAAGGTTTTTATTGCTGGTTTGGTTTGCTTTGTTTTGTTTTACGGCATATCAACCTCAATGGGTTATTTAATGCCGACAAGATTTTTATTGCTGCTTTGGTTTGCTTTGTTTTGTTTTACGGCATATCAACCTCAATGGCTTATTTAATGCCGACAAGATTTTTATTGCTGGTTTGGTTAGCTTTGTTTTGTTTTACGGCATATCAACCTCAATGGGTTATTTAATGCCGACAAGGTTTTTATTGCTGGTTTGGTTTGCTTTGTTTTGTTTTACGGCATATCAACCTCAATGGGTTATTTAATGCCGACAAGATTTTTATTGCTGCTTTGGTTTGCTTTGTTTTGTTTTACGGCATATCAACCTCAATGGGTTATTTAATGCCGACAAGATTTTTATTGCTGGTTTGGTTTGCTTTGTTTTGTTTTATGGCATATCAACCTCAATGGGTTATTTAATGCCGACAAGATTTTTATTGCTGCTTTGGTTTGCTTTGTTTTGTTTTACGGCATATCAACCTCAATGGGTTATTTAATGCCGACAAGATTTTTATTGCTGCTTTGGTTTGCTTTGTTTTGTTTTATGGCATATCAACCTCAATGGGTTATTTAATGCCGACAACATTTTTATTGCTGCTTTGGTTTGCTTTGTTTTGTTTTATGGCATATCAACCTCAATGGGTTATTTAATGCCGACAACATTTTTATTGCTGCTTTGGTTTGCTTTGTTTTGTTTTATGGCATATCAACCTCAATGGGTTATTTAATGCCGACAACATTTTTATTGCTGCTTTGGTTTGCTTTGTTTTGTTTTATGGCATATCAACCTCAATGGGTTATTTAATGCCGACAAGATTTTTATTGCTGCTTTGGTTTGCTTTGTTTTGTTTTACGGCATATCAACCTCAATGGGTTATTTAATGCCGACAAGATTTTTATTGCTGCTTTGGTTTGCTTTGTTTTGTTTTACGGCATATCAACCTCAATGGGTTATTTAATGCCGACAAGATTTTTATTGCTGCTTTGGTTTGCTTTGTTTTGTTTTACGGCATATCAACCTCAATGGGTTATTTAATGCCGACAAGATTTTTATTGCTGGTTTGGTTTGCTTTGTTTTGTTTTACGGCATATCAACCTCAATGGGTTATTTAATGCCGATAAGATTTTTATTGCTGCTTTGGTTTGCTTTGTTTTGTTTTACGGCATATCAACCTCAATGGGTTATTTAATGCCGACAAGATTTTTATTGCTGGTTTGGTTTGCTTTGTTTTGTTTTACGGCATATCAACCTCAATGGGTTATTTAATGCCGACAAGATTTTTATTGCTGGTTTGGTTTGCTTTGTTTTGTTTTACGGCATATCAACCTCAATGGGTTATTTAATGCCGATAAGATTTTTATTGCTGCTTTGGTTTGCTTTGTTTTGTTTTACGGCATATCAACCTCAATGGGTTATTTAATGCCGACAAGATTTTTATTGCTGGTTTGGTTTGCTTTGTTTTGTTTTACGGCATATCAACCTCAATGGGTTATTTAATGCCGATAAGATTTTTATTGCTGCTTTGGTTTGCTTTGTTTTGTTTTACGGCATATCAACCTCAATGGGTTATTTAATGCCGATAAGATTTTTATTGCTGCTTTGGTTTGCTTTGTTTTGTTTTACGGCATATCAACCTCAATGGGTTATTTAATGCCGATAAGATTTTTATTGCTGCTTTGGTTTGCTTTGTTTTGTTTTACGGCATATCAACCTCAATGGGTTATTTAATGCCGACAAGATTTTTATTGCTGGTTTGGTTTGCTTTGTTTTGTTTTACGGCATATCAACCTCAATGGGTTATTTAATGCCGATAAGATTTTTATTGCTGCTTTGGTTTGCTTTGTTTTGTTTTACGGCATATCAACCTCAATGGGTTATTTAATGCCGATAAGATTTTTATTGCTGCTTTGGTTTGCTTTGTTTTGTTTTACGGCATATCAACCTCAATGGGTTATTTAATGCCGATAAGATTTTTATTGCTGCTTTGGTTTGCTTTGTTTTGTTTTACGGCATATCAACCTCAATGGGTTATTTAATGCCGACAAGATTTTTATTGCTGGTTTGGTTTGCTTTGTTTTGTTTTACGGCATATCAACCTCAATGGGTTATTTAATGCCGATAAGATTTTTATTGCTGCTTTGGTTTGCTTTGTTTTGTTTTACGGCATATCAACCTCAATGGGTTATTTAATGCCGACAAGATTTTTATTGCTGGTTTGGTTTGCTTTGTTTTGTTTTACGGCATATCAACCTCAATGGGTTATTTAATGCCGATAAGATTTTTATTGCTGCTTTGGTTTGCTTTGTTTTGTTTTACGGCATATCAACCTCAATGGGTTATTTAATGCCGACAAGATTTTTATTGCTGGTTTGGTTTGCTTTGTTTTGTTTTACGGCATATCAACCTCAATGGGTTATTTAATGCCGATAAGATTTTTATTGCTGCTTTGGTTTGCTTTGTTTTGTTTTACGGCATATCAACCTCAATGGGTTATTTAATGCCGACAAGATTTTTATTGCTGGTTTGGTTTGCTTTGTTTTGTTTTACGGCATATCAACCTCAATGGGTTATTTAATGCCGATAAGATTTTTATTGCTGCTTTGGTTTGCTTTGTTTTGTTTTACGGCATATCAACCTCAATGGGTTATTTAATGCCGACAAGATTTTTATTGCTGCTTTGGTTTGCTTTGTTTTGTTTTACGGCATATCAACCTCAATGGGTTATTTAATGCCGACAAGATTTTTATTGCTGGTTTGGTTTGCTTTGTTTTGTTTTACGGCATATCAACCTCAATGGGTTATTTAATGCCGATAAGATTTTTATTGCTGCTTTGGTTTGCTTTGTTTTGTTTTACGGCATATCAACCTCAATGGGTTATTTAATGCCGACAAGATTTTTATTGCTGGTTTGGTTTGCTTTGTTTTGTTTTACGGCATATCAACCTCAATGGGTTATTTAATGCCGACAAGATTTTTATTGCTGGTTTGGTTTGGTTTGTTTTGTTTTATGGCATATCAACCTCAATGGGTTATTTAATGCCGATAAGATTTTTATTGCTGCTTTGGTTTGCTTTGTTTTGTTTTACGGCATATCAACCGCAATGGGTTATTTAATGCCGACAAGATTTTATTGCTGGTTTGGTTTGCTTTGTTTTGTTTTACGGCATATCAACCTCAATGGGTTATTTAATGCCGACAAGATTTTTATTGCTGGTTTGGTTCGCTTTGTTTTGTCTTACGGCATATCAAACTCAATGGGTTATTTAATGCCGACAAGATTTTTATTGCTGGTTTGGTTTGCTTTGTTTTGTTTTATGGCATATCAACCTCAATGGGTTATTTAATGCCGACAAGATTTTTATTGCTGGTTTGGTTTGCTTTGTTTTGTTTTACGGCATATCAACCTCAATGGGTTATTTAATGCCGACAAGATTTTTATTGCTGGTTTGGTTCGCTTTGTTTTGTCTTACGGCATATCAAACTCAATGGGTTATTTAATGCCGACAAGATTTTTATTGCTGGTTTGGTTTGCTTTGTTTTGTTTTATGGCATATCAACCTCAATGGGTTATTTAATGCCGACAAGATTTTTATTGCTGGTTTGGTTTGCTTTGTTTTGTTTTACGGCATATCAACCTCAATGGGTTATTTAATGCCGACAAGATTTTTATTGCTGGTTTGGTTCGCTTTGTTTTGTCTTACGGCATATCAAACTCAATGGGTTATTTAATGCCGACAAGATTTTTATTGCTGGTTTGGTTTGCTTTGTTTTGTTTTATGGCATATCAACCTCAATGGGTTATTTAATGCCGACAAGATTTTTATTGCTGGTTTGGTTTGCTTTGTTTTGTTTTACGGCATATCAACCTCAATGGGTTATTTAATGCCGACAAGATTTTTATTGCTGGTTTGGTTTGCTTTGTTTTGTTTTATGGCATATCAACCTCAATGGGTTATTTAATGCCGACAAGATTTTTATTGCTGGTTTGGTTTGCTTTGTTTTGTTTTATGGCATATCAACCTCAATGGGTTATTTAATGCCGACAAGATTTTTATTGCTGCTTTGGTTTGCTTTGTTTTGTTTTACGGCATATCAACCTCAATGGGTTATTTAATGCCGACAAGATTTTTATTGCTGGTTTGGTTTGCTTTGTTTTGTTTTACGGCATATCAACCTCAATGGGTTATTTCATGCCGACAAGATTTTTATTGCTGGTTTGGTTTGCTTTGTTTTGTTTTACGGCATATCAACCTCAATGGGTTATTTAATGCCGACAAGATTTTTATTGCTGGTTTGGTTTGCTTTGTTTTGTTTTACGGCATATGAACCTCAATTGGTTATTTAATGCCGACAAGATTTTTATTGCTGGTTTGGTTTGCTTTGTTTTGTTTTACGGCATATCAACCTCAATGGGTTATTTCATGCTGACAAGATTTTTATTGCTGCTTTGGTTTGCTTTGTTTTGTTTTACGGCATATCAACCTCAATGGGTTATTTAATGCCGACAAGATTTTTATTGCTCCTTTGGTTTGCTTTGTTTTGTTTTACAGCATATCAACCTCAATGGGTTATTTAATGCCGACAAGATTTTTATTGCTGGTTTGGTTTGCTTTGTTTTGTTTTACAGCATATCAACCTCAATGGGTTATTTAATGCCGACAAGATTTTTATTGCTGGTTTGGTTTGCTTTGTTTTGTTTTACAGCATATCAACCTCAATGGGTTATTTAATGCCGACAAGATTTTTATTGCTGCTTTGGTTTGCTTTGTTTTGTTTTATGGCATATCAACCTCAATGGGTTATTTAATGCCGACAACATTTTTATTGCTGGTTTGGTTTGCTTTGTTTTGTTTTATGGCATATCAACCTCAATGGGTTATTTAATGCCGACAACATTTTTATTGCTGCTTTGGTTTGCTTTGTTTTGTTTTATGGCATATCAACCTCAATGGGTTATTTAATGCCGACAAGATTTTTATTGCTGGTTTGGTTTGCTTTGTTTTGTTTCACGGCATATCAACCTCAATGGGTTATTTAATGCCGACAAGATTTTTATTGCTGCTTTGGTTTGCTTTGTTTTGTTTTACGGCATATCAACCTCAATGGGTTATTTAATGCCGACAAGATTTTTATTGCTGGTTTGGTTTGCTTTGTTTTGTTTTATGGCATATCAACCTCAATGGGTTATTTAATGCCGACAAGATTTTTATTGCTGGTTTGGTTTGCTTTGTTTTGTTTTACGGCATATCAACCTCAATGGGTTATTTAATGCCGACAAGATTTTTATTGCTGCTTTGGTTTGCTTTGTTTTGTTTTATGGCATATCAACCTCAATGGGTTATTTAATGCCGACAACATTTTTATTGCTGCTTTGGTTTGCTTTGTTTTGTTTTATGGCATATCAACCTCAATGGGTTATTTAATGCCGACAAGATTTTTATTGCTGGTTTGGTTTGCTTTGTTTTGTTTCACGGCATATCAACCTCAATGGGTTATTTAATGCCGACAAGATTTTTATTGCTGCTTTGGTTTGCTTTGTTTTGTTTCACGGCATATCAATCTCAATGGGTTATTTAATGCCGACAAGATTTTTATTGCTGCTTTGGTTTGCTTTGTTTTGTTTTACGGCATATCAACCTCAATGGGTTATTTAATGCCGACAAGATTTTTATTGCTGGTTTGGTTTGCTTTGTTTTGTTTTATGGCATATCAACCTCAATGGGTTATTTAATGCCGACAAGATTTTTATTGCTGGTTTGGTTTGCTTTGTTTTGTTTTACAGCATATCAACCTCAATGCGTTATTTAATGCTGACAAGATTTTTATTGCTGCTGTGGTTTGCTTTGTTTTGTTTTACGGCATATCAACCTCAATGGGTTATTTAATGCCGACAAGATTTTTATTGCTGGTTTGGTTTGCTTTGTTTTGTTTTACGGCATATCAACCTCAATGGGTTATTTAATGCCGACAAGATTTTTATTGCTGCTTTGGTTTGCTTTGTTTTGTTTTACGGCATATCAACCTCAATGGGTTATTTAATGCCGACAAGATTTTTATTGCTGCTTTGGTTTGCTTTGTTTTGTTTTACGGCATATCAACCTCAATGGGTTATTTAATGCCGACAAGATTTTTATTGCTGCTTTGGTTTGCTTTGTTTTGTTTTATGGCATATCAACCTCAATGGGTTATTTAATGCCGACAACATTTTTATTGCTGCTTTGGTTTGCTTTGTTTTGTTTTATGGCATATCAACCTCAATGGGTTATTTAATGCCGACAAGATTTTTATTGCTGGTTTGGTTTGCTTTGTTTTGTTTTATGGCATATCAACCTCAATGGGTTATTTAATGCCGACAAGATTTTTATTGCTGGTTTGGTTTGCTTTGTTTTGTTTTACAGCATATCAACCTCAATGGGTTATTTAATGCCGACAAGATTTTTATTGCTGCTTTGGTTTGCTTTGTTTTGTTTTATGGCATATCAACCTCAATGGGTTATTTAATGCCGACAACATTTTTATTGCTGGTTTGGTTTGCTTTGTTTTGTTTTATGGCATATCAACCTCAATGGGTTATTTAATGCCGACAACATTTTTATTGCTGCTTTGGTTTGCTTTGTTTTGTTTTATGGCATATCAACCTCAATGGGTTATTTAATGCCGACAACATTTTTATTGTTGCTTTGGTTTGCTTTGTTTTGTTTTATGGCATATCAACCTCAATGGGTTATTTAATGCCGACAAGATTTTTATTGCTGGTTTGGTTTGCTTTGTTTTGTTTCACGGCATATCAACCTCAATGGGTTATTTAATGCCGACAAGATTTTTATTGCTGGTTTGGTTTGCTTTGTTTTGTTTCACGGCATATCAATCTCAATGGGTTATTTAATGCCGACAAGATTTTTATTGCTGCTTTGGTTTGCTTTGTTTTGTTTTACGGCATATCAACCTCAATGGGTTATTTAATGCCGACAAGATTTTTATTGCTGGTTTGGTTTGCTTTGTTTTGTTTTATGGCATATCAACCTCAATGGGTTATTTAATGCCGACAAGATTTTTATTGCTGCTTTGGTTTGCTTTGTTTTGTTTTACGGCATATCAACCTCAATGGGTTATTTAATGCCGACAAGATTTTTATTGCTGGTTTGGTTTGCTTTGTTTTGTTTTATGGCATATCAACCTCAATGGGTTATTTAATGCCGACAACATTTTTATTGCTGGTTTGGTTTGCTTTGTTTTGTTTTACGGCATATCAACCTCAATGGGTTATTTAATGCCGACAAGATTTTTATTGCTGCTTTGGTTTGCTTTGTTTTGTTTTATGGCATATCAACCTCAATGGGTTATTTAATGCCGACAACATTTTTATTGCTGCTTTGGTTTGCTTTGTTTTGTTTTATGGCATATCAACCTCAATGGGTTATTTAATGCCGACAAGATTTTTATTGCTGGTTTGGTTTGCTTTGTTTTGTTTCACGGCATATCAACCTCAATGGGTTATTTAATGCCGACAAGATTTTTATTGCTGGTTTGGTTTGCTTTGTTTTGTTTCACGGCATATCAATCTCAATGGGTTATTTAATGCCGACAAGATTTTTATTGCTGCTTTGGTTTGCTTTGTTTTGTTTTACGGCATATCAACCTCAATGGGTTATTTAATACCGACAAGATTTTTATTGCTGCTTTGGTTTGCTTTGTTTTGTTTTATGGCATATCAACCTCAATGGGTTATTTAATGCCAACAAGATTTTTATTGCTGGTTTGGTTTGCTTTGTTTTGTTTTACGGCATATCAACCTCAATGGGTTATTTAATGCCGACAAGATTTTTATTGCTGCTTTGGTTTGCTTTGTTTTGTTTTATGGCATATCAACCTCAATGGGTTATTTAATGCCGACAAGATTTTTATTGCTGCTTTGGTTTGCTTTGTTTTGTTTTACGGCATATCAACCTCAATGGGTTATTTAATGCCGACAAGATTTTTATTGCTGGTTTGGTTTGCTTTGTTTTGTTTTATGGCATATCAACCTCAATGGGTTATTTAATGCCGACAAGATTTTTATTGCTGCCTTCGTTTGCTTTGTTTTGTTTTACGGCATATCAACCTCAATGGGTTATTTAATACCGACAAGATTTTTATTGCTGCTTTGGTTTGCTTTGTTTTGTTTTATGGCATATCAACCTCAATGGGTTATTTAATGCCGACAAGATTTTTATTGCTGGTTTGGTTTGCTTTGTTTTGTTTTACGGCATATCAACCTCAATGGGTTATTTAATGCCGACAAGATTTTTATTGCTGGTTTGGTTTGCTTTGTTTTGTTTTATGGCATATCAACCTCAATGGGTTATTTAATGCCGACAAGATTTTTATTGCTGGTTTGGTTTGCTTTGTTTTGTTTTACGGCATATCAACCTCAATGGGTTATTTAATGCCGACAAGATTTTTATTGCTGGTTTGGTTTGCTTTGTTTTGTTTTATGGCATATCAACCTCAATGGGTTATTTAATGCCGACAAGATTTTATTGCTGGTTTGGTTTGCTTTGTTTTGTTTTACGGCATATCAACCTCAATGGGTTATTTAATGCCGACAAGATTTTATTGCTGGTTTGGTTTGCTTTGTTTTGTTTTACGGCATATCAACCTCAATGGGTTATTTAATGCCGACAAGATTTTTATTGCTGGTTTGGTTTGCTTTGTTTTGTTTTACGGCATATCAACCTCAATGGGTTATTTAATGCCGACAAGATTTTTATTGCTGCTTTGGTTTGCTTTGTTTTGTTTTACGGCATATCAACCTCAATGGGTTATTTAATGCCGACAAGATTTTATTGCTGGTTTGGTTTGCTTTGTTTTGTTTTACGGCATATCAACCTCAATGGGTTATTTAATGCCGACAAGATTTTTATTGCTGGTTTGGTTTGCTTTGTTTTGTTTTACGGCATATCAACCTCAATGGGTTATTTAATGCCGACAAGATTTTTATTGCTGGTTTGGTTTGCTTTGTTTTGTTTTACGGCATATCAACCTCAATGGGTTATTTAATGCCGACAAGATTTTTATTGCTGGTTTGGTTTGCTTTGTTTTGTTTTACGGCATATCAACCTCAATGGGTTATTTAATGCCGACAAGATTTTTATTGCTGGTTTGGTTTGCTTTGTTTTGTTTTATGGCATATCAACCTCAATGGGTTATTTAATGCCGACAAGATTTTTATTGCTGCTTTGGTTTGCTTTGTTTTGTTTTACGGCATATCAACCTCAATGGGTTATTTAATGCCGACAAGATTTTTATTGCTGGTTTGGTTTGCTTTGTTTTGTTTTACGGCATATCAACCTCAATGGGTTATTTAATGCCGACAAGATTTTTATTGCTGGTTTGGTTTGCTTTGTTTTGTTTTACGGCATATCAACCTCAATGGGTTATTTAATGCCGACAAGATTTTTATTGCTGGTTTGGTTTGCTTTGTTTTGTTTTACGGCATATCAACCTCAATGGGTTATTTAATGCCGACAAGATTTTTATTGCTGCTTTGGTTTGCTTTGTTTTGTTTTACGGCATATCAACCTCAATGGGTTATTTAATGCCGACAAGATTTTTATTGCTGGTTTGGTTTGCTTTGTTTTGTTTTACGGCATATCAACCTCAATGGGTTATTTAATGCCGACAAGATTTTTATTGCTGCTTTGGTTTGCTTTGTTTTGTTTTACGGCATATCAACCTCAATGGGTTATTTAATGCCGACAAGATTTTTATTGCTGGTTTGGTTTGCTTTGTTTTGTTTTACGGCATATCAACCTCAATGGGTTATTTAATGCCGACAAGATTTTTATTGCTGGTTTGGTTTGCTTTGTTTTGTTTTACGGCATATCAACCTCAATGGGTTATTTAATGCCGACAAGATTTTTATTGCTGGTTTGGTTTGCTTTGTTTTGTTTTACGGCATATCAACCTCAATGGGTTATTTAATGCCGACAAGATTTTTATTGCTGGTTTGGTTTGCTTTGTTTTGTTTTACGGCATATCAACCTCAATGGGTTATTTAATGCCGACAAGATTTTTATTGCTGGTTTGGTTTGCTTTGTTTTGTTTTATGGCATATCAACCTCAATGGGTTATTTAATGCCGACAAGATTTTTATTGCTGCTTTGGTTTGCTTTGTTTTGTTTTACGGCATATCAACCTCAATGGGTTATTTAATGCCGACAAGATTTTTATTGCTGGTTTGGTTTGCTTTGTTTTGTTTTATGGCATATCAACCTCAATGGGTTATTTAATGCCGACAAGATTTTTATTGCTGGTTTGGTTTGCTTTGTTTTGTTTTATGGCATATCAACCTCAATGGGTTATTTAATGCCGACAAGATTTTTATTGCTGGTTTGGTTTGCTTTGTTTTGTTTTACGGCATATCAACCTCAATGGGTTATTTAATGCCGACAAGATTTTTATTGCTGCTTTGGTTTGCTTTGTTTTGTTTTATGGCATATCAACCTCAATGGGTTATTTAATGCCGACAAGATTTTTATTGCTGGTTTGGTTTGGTTTGTTTTGTTTTACGGCATATCAACCTCTATGGGTTATTTAATGCCGACAAGATTTTTATTGCTGGTTTGGTTTGCTTTGTTTTGTTTTATGGCATATCAACCTCAATGGGTTATTTAATGCCGACAAGATTTTTATTGCTGGTTTGGTTTGCTTTGTTTTGTTTTATGGCATATCAACCTCAATGGGTTATTTAATGCCGACAAGATTTTTATTGCTGGTTTGGTTTGCTTTGTTTTGTTTTATGGCATATCAACCTCAATGGGTTATTTAATGCCGACAAGATTTTTATTGCTGCTTTGGTTTGCTTTGTTTTGTTTTACGGCATATCAACCTCAATGGGTTATTTAATGCCGACAAGATTTTTATTGCTGGTTTGGTTTGCTTTGTTTTGTTTTATGGCATATCAACCTCAATGGGTTATTTAATGCCGACAAGATTTTTATTGCTGCTTTGGTTTGCTTTGTTTTGTTTTACGGCATATCAACCTCAATGGGTTATTTAATGCCGACAAGATTTTTATTGCTGGTTTGGTTTGCTTTGTTTTGTTTTATGGCATATCAACCTCAATGGGTTATTTAATGCCGACAAGATTTTTATTGCTGGTTTGGTTTGCTTTGTTTTGTTTTATGGCATATCAACCTCAATGGGTTATTTAATGCCGACAAGATTTTTATTGCTGGTTTGGTTTGCTTTGTTTTGTTTTACGGCATATCAACCTCAATGGGTTATTTAATGCCGACAAGATTTTTATTGCTGCTTTGGTTTGCTTTGTTTTGTTTTATGGCATATCAACCTCAATGGGTTATTTAATGCCGACAAGATTTTTATTGCTGGTTTGGTTTGGTTTGTTTTGTTTTACGGCATATCAACCTCAATGGGTTATTTAATGCCGACAAGATTTTTATTGCTGGTTTGGTTTGCTTTGTTTTGTTTTATGGCATATCAACCTCAATGGGTTATTTAATGCCGACAAGATTTTTATTGCTGGTTTGGTTTGCTTTGTTTTGTTTTATGGCATATCAACCTCAATGGGTTATTTAATGCCGACAAGATTTTTATTGCTGCTTTGGTTTGCTTTGTTTTGTTTTATGGCATATCAACCTCAATGGGTTATTTAATGCCGACAAGATTTTTATTGCTGCTTTGGTTTGCTTTGTTTTGTTTTATGGCATATCAACCTCAATGGGTTATTTAATGCCGACAAGATTTTTATTGCTGGTTTGGTTTGCTTTGTTTTGTTTTACGGCATATCAACCTCAATGGGTTATTTAATGCCGACAAGATTTTTATTGCTGGTTTCGTTTGCTTTGTTTTGTTTTATGGCATATCAACCTCAATGGGTTATTTAATGCCGACAAGATTTTTATTGCTGGTTTGGTTTGCTTTGTTTTGTTTTATGGCATATCAACCTCAATGGGTTATTTAATGCCGACAAGATTTTTATTGCTGCTTTGGTTTGCTTTGTTTTGTTTTACGGCATATCAACCTCAATGGGTTATTTAATGCCGACAAGATTTTTATTGCTGGTTTGGTTTGCTTTGTTTTGTTTTATGGCATATCAACCTCAATGGGTTATTTAATGCCGACAAGATTTTTATTGCTGGTTTGGTTTGCTTTGTTTTGTTTTATGGCATATCAACCTCAATGGGTTATTTAATGCCGACAAGATTTTTATTGCTGCTTTGGTTTGCTTTGTTTTGTTTTATGGCATATCAACCTCAATGGGTTATTTAATGCCGAAAAGATTTTTATTGCTGCTTTGGTTTGCTTTGTTTTGTTTTACGGCATATCAACCTCAATGGGTTATTTAATGCCGACAAGATTTTATTGCTGCTTTGGTTTGCTTTGTTTTGTTTTATGGCATATCAACCTCAATGGGTTATTTAATGCCGACAAGATTTTTATTGCTCCTTTGGTTTGCTTTGTTTTGTTTTACGGCATATCAACCTCAATGGGTTATTTAATGCCGACAAGATTTTATTGCTGCTTTGGTTTGCTTTGTTTTGTTTTACGGCATATCCACCTCATTGGGTTATTTAATGCCGACAAGATTTTTATTGCTGCTTTGGTTTGCTTTGTTTTGTTTTATGGCATATCAACCTCAATGGGTTATTTAATGCCGACAAGATTTTTATTGCTGCTTTGGTTTGCTTTGTTTTGTTTTATGGCATATCAACCTCAATGGGTTATTTAATGCCGACAAGATTTTTATTGCTGCTTTGGTTTGCTTTGTTTTGGTTTACAGCATATCAACTTCAATGGGTTATTTAATGCCGACAAAATTTTTATTACTGCTTGGGTTTGGTTTGTTTTATTTTACGGCATATAAACCTCAATGGGTTATTTAATGCCGACAAGAGTTTTATTGCCTGATTGGTTTGGTTTGTTTTGTTTTACAGCATATCAATGGGTTATTTAATGCCGACAAGATTTTTATTACTGTTTTGGTTTAATGTGTTTTGTTTTACGGCATATCAACCTCAATGGGTTATTTAATGCCGACAAGATTTTTATTGCTGCTTTGGTTTGCTTTGTTTTGTTTTATGGCATATCAACCTCAATGGGTTATTTAATGCCGACAAGATTTTTATTGCTGCTTTGGTTTGCTTTGTTTTGTTTTACGGCATATCAACCTCAATGGGTTATTTAATGCCGACAAGATTTTTATTGCTGGTTTCGTTTGCTTTGTTTTGTTTTATGGCATATCAACCTCAATGGGTTATTTAATGCCGACAAGATTTTTATTGCTGCTTTGGTTTGCTTTGTTTTGTTTTACGGCATATCAACCTCAATGGGTTATTTAATGCCGACAAGATTTTTATTGCTGGTTTGGTTTGCTTTGTTTTGTTTTATGGCATATCAACCTCAATGGGTTATTTAATGCCGACAAGATTTTTATTGCTGCTTTGGTTTGCTTTGTTTTGTTTTATGGCATATCAACCTCAATGGGTTATTTAATGCCGACAAGATTTTTATTGCTGCTTTGGTTTGCTTTGTTTTGTTTTACGGCATATCAACCTCAATGGGTTATTTAATGCCGACAAGATTTTTATTGCTGGTTTCGTTTGCTTTGTTTTGTTTTATGGCATATCAACCTCAATGGGTTATTTAATGCCGACAAGATTTTTATTGCTGCTTTGGTTTGCTTTGTTTTGTTTTACGGCATATCAACCTCAATGGGTTATTTAATGCCGACAAGATTTTTATTGCTGGTTTGGTTTGCTTTGTTTTGTTTTATGGCATATCAACCTCAATGGGTTATTTAATGCCGACAAGATTTTTATTGCTGGTTTGGTTTGCTTTGTTTTGTTTTATGGCATATCAACCTCAATGGGTTATTTAATGCCGACAAGATTTTTATTGCTTGTTTGGTTTGCTTTGTTTTGTTTTACGGCATATCAACCTCAATGGGTTATTTAATGCCGACAAGATTTTTATTGCTGCTTTGGTTTGCTTTGTTTTGTTTTATGGCATATCAACCTCAATGGGTTATTTAATGCCGACAAGATTTTTATTGCTGCTTTGGTTTGCTTTGTTTTGTTTTATGGCATATCAACCTCAATGGGTTATTTAATGCCGACAAGATTTTTATTGCTGCTTTGGTTTGCTTTGTTTTGTTTTATGGCATATCAACCTCAATGGGTTATTTAATGCCGACAAGATTTTTATTGCTGCTTTGGTTTGCTTTGTTTTGTTTTATGGCATATCAACCTCAATGGGTTATTTAATGCCGACAAGATTTTTATTGCTGGTTTGGTTTGCTTTGTTTTGTTTTATGGCATATCAACCTCAATGGGTTATTTAATGCCGACAAGATTTTTATTGCTGCTTTGGTTTGCTTTGTTTTGGTTTACAGCATATCAACTTCAATGGGTTATTTAATGCCGACAAAATTTTTATTACTGCTTGGGTTTGGTTTGTTTTATTTTACGGCATATAAACCTCAATGGGTTATTTAATGCCGACAAGAGTTTTATTGCCTGATTGGTTTGGTTTGTTTTGTTTTACAGCATATCAATGGGTTATTTAATGCCGACAAGATTTTTATTACTGTTTTGGTTTAATGTGTTTTGTTTTACGGCATATCAACCTCAATGGGTTATTTAATGCCGACAAGATTTTTGTTGCTGGTTTTGTTTGCTTTGTTTTGTTTTACGGCATATCAAACTCAGTGGGTTATTTAATGCTGACAAGATTCTTTATTGCCAGATTGGTTTAGTGTGTTTTCTTTTAAGGCATATCAACCTCAATGAGTTATGTAATGCCAACAAAAATTTCTTTGTGGGTGATATTTTTTCCTTCAAAAATCTATTTCTTGTAAGAATTTTCCTTCACTGGTAATATTTTTTTCAAAAAATGTATTGCTGTTAATATTTGTTTTTCAAATTGGTAATATTTTTTTTACATAGTATTTCATGTACTAAAACCTATTTTTACACTTTCAAAGTGTTTTGACCAGAGTTTGACCAGAGTTTTTAACTATTTGCCCATAGCTGGGACCCTAACAGGTGCTACCACCCCGGGACAAATTAAACTAATGTGAGTAATTTCTAAATAATACATAAATTATGAAAATGACCAGGCAGATCTAACAATTATTTTCCTTTTTTATTTTCTATATTAGGAATATTCGATGCACTGTAATTTTCGATTGACCGCTTTCGGCGAAGACAATTATCGGGCACATGGTGCTCGCTGTTTGGAAGCGGGCCTCGTGTTAAATGGTCGCCTCATTTTCAGCTTTAATAATTTTTATTTGCATATTACGGACACAAAACGAATGTCCGATTCTTAGAAATAATGGTCATAATGTGTGAAATTGTGGATTGTAAATGATATTTCAGATGAGCTGAAAATGTTCAGCTTTTTCGTGGTAATCGGTGACCCACCCGGTTTCTATTTCGGTCACAAAGGCAGTGTGGGTTGGTTAGGCGGAAAATTCCGGATAAAAAAATAAATCTAGTTCAAGGCTTCGTATTTCAGTGATTTAAATAAAAATCGATTTTTGTCATACCCATCACTGAATTTCTTTGTTTCTTTGATGTATTTGTTTTTTTCATTCATTTGTCTTTCAACTCTTTTCAAACGAATCTCTGTATATCTCAGCCATAATGATTGAAGATCACTTCCATGAAAATATTACAAAAGAGAGACAGTAAGACGTAACAGGTGATTAACAACATATATATATATATATATATATATATATATATATATATATATATATATATATATATATATATATATATAAATATAAAATTGGACATCGAAGTCAGCACTTAGAGGCGACAGTCAGTTTCATGCTAGTGCAATCGTCAGGCAATTGACGTCAGTTGCCTAACGATTGCACTAGCATGAAACAGACTGTCGCCTCTAAGTGCTGACTTCCATGTACACTTTTATATTTACACACGCTCTATCTCTGATATTGAGCACTTTATCCCATAAATATAGCACACTTTAAGACTATATTTCTTCATATATATATATATATATATATATATATATATATAAAGTTTTTATGCGCTGGACTTGGTGGAAAGCGCTCACCATCAGTGATAGAGCTAACACATTCAGTTGTATGGATTTCATATAAATGAATATATATATCTATATATATATATATATATATATATATATATATATATATATATATATATATATATATATATATATATATATATATATATATATATATTCAGTTATATGATATATATATATATGATATATATATATGTAATATGATATATATATATATGATATATATCATATGTTATATATATATATAATATAATATGATATATATATATATATATATATATATATATATATATAATTACTTAATTATGATTATGATTATATCAAATCCTCCTAATTATTTCTATCTCTATCTATAAAAGGCAGGATGTGTGTGTGTGTGTGTGTGTGTGTGTGTGTGTGTGTGTGTGTGTGTGTGTGTGTGTGTGTAACGAATGCACGGCCGCAATTTTCGACGGATTTGCACCAAAATTTACATACACATGTTGCAAAGTCGGTCTTGGCCTTCCCGCTAACTAACTGGAAGGCCAAGACCGACTTTGCATTTCCCAACTCCCAATGTTTAGTATAGAGCTTAGAAAAAAATTCGCAGTGTGAGATAGGCAAGAAGTAAGGCATGTAGCAACATCAGCACGGTAAAGGGCACTCCTTTAAAGGCAAGGAAGGGCAAAAATATTTTAAGTCATGTGATAGCGATTGCTGTATGAGTCGTACGATTTTTGAATCAAGCACGGACAACGCCGGGCCATGCCGCCAGTCACGTATATATCCTTGCTTGAACCGGCTTCTAATGCTCTGGACTGAGCGGCTTGGGGATAGTAGGGGCACAGTTCTGTGGTTAAATAGAAACTCGGATGAGTTTCACCGCGGATTATGTGATCGAGCGGCGCTAAATCGAGTCTAATTCGTTACCTCTTCGTCACCGAGGCCCGTTGGTACAGTCTGTATGGCGTTTGCTTCGTGTTCGGGTTTCAATTCTCGGTAGTGGATGCGCACTGCTGATGAGTCCCAAATATAGGAAGAAACGGCCGTCCAGTGTTTTCTGCATTCTGTTGAGGTTTTACTTAATTATGATTATTTCAAATCCTCCTAATTATTACTATCACTTACACACACACACACACACACACACACACACACACACACACACATATATATATATATATATATATATATATATATATATATATATATATATATATATATATAATCTTCTGTTTATACGTTATTTTTATAGATACAACATTTTACGAATAGTCTGTTTATAATAAATAGTATTAACAACAGTTACAATTTTCATAGAAAATATGTGTCCTCCGACAGGAATCGAACCTGTATCCTACACGGAATAGTTATATAGCCTGACGTGCTACACCATTTAGCTACAGAAGAGCGACTTGGTTAGCAAGGTCGATTTTGCGGTTTTCGAAGTACAATTCTACCTGATTTCTCGCAAATATTCATGTCTGCATGATGCGTATCCAAACGTAAACAAATCACGTCACACATTACGAAATGGACAAATTCCGACAATCGACCTACACACACGTGTATATATATATATATATATATATATATATATATATATATATATATATATAGGGTGACCCAAAAAACAGGAATTTTTGAATTGCGTATTGCCAGACATGAGCAAGTGGCAACACTGCAAGACAGTGACCTTGAGCAAGTAAACATTTCGCCATTTAATAACGAGAATGAAATTCACAGTATCCCAGCTGAGATGTTGCAGCAGTCAATGAGGAATCTCAACAGCAGATTTCAAGAATGCATTTGTATAGGAGGACGCCATCTACAGGACGTAATTTAAAAAAAATGAAAATTCCATCATTGTTTCTTAAATGGCATGTTTTAAGATTTCAATTACTATGAATTAAATATTTTTCTTCCATCACTCTTGGTTTTATTGGATTGTTAAATAGTTCCCATTTTTTGTGTCACCCTGTTTATATATATATATATATATATATATATATATATATATATATATATATATATATATATCAAGTATGTGGTGCAGTTCAATTTACATTACATGAATCATTCATACAAAAAGCAGATAGTGAAGTTAATGATATAAATGGCAAGAATCACTCTCGCAAACAATTTTTAATAAAATACATTAACCTCGAACCTGTAAATGAATGTTATGATTCCTGTTTATAAATTACAGTTGTATAAGGGCTTTTTTTACTACAAGTTTTCGATTGTGCATACAAACATCCTCAGGTATGGAAATAGATATGTCTTTTTTTACATCCAGGACAACGAAAGTTTAGATGTACTCCGAAATTTGTTTTTTTTAGAAATGTGTTATTGTTAAATGTGAGAATGACTCTCGCAAACAATTTTTAATAAGATACATTAACCTCGATCCTGTAAATTAATGTTATGATTCCTTGCCATTTATATCATTAACTTCACTATCAGCTTTTTGTATGAATGATTCATGTAATATATATATATATATATATATATATATATATTTTAAGCTTATCACCCCAAGCAAGGCTGGAGGCCACTAGCACGCAAGGGGTTACAGAAGGTTTGGAGGAAGAGCAGATAGGAGTGGTAAAGGTGAGGATGTGGAGAAAGATAGTGGATCGATCAAGGCAAGGGGGTTACAGAAGATTTGGAGTGAGAGCAGATAGGAATGAAAGGTGAAAGGATGTGAAGAAGGGAAGTGGATAGATCAAGGCAACTGGAGATGTCGATTGACGTTACACTTAAATAGTTGGACGTTGCATTTGTCAGGGAAACAGGAATAAGGAAGGGAGTTCCACAGGCGAGATATGCGAGACATGAAGCTATTGGAGTAGAAGAGACGTCTACATCTAACAGTTTCAACGGTGAAGGGGTGGGAACGGGATGCCAGCCTCGTAGGACGTTTAAATTCATGAGGCCTAGGAACCAGCGAAAGCAGCTCCTCGGAGCAATTACCGTGAAAGTATTTGTAAAAAAGACAGAGCGAGGCAACGTCGCGTCTGTGAGAGAGCGACTGCAGACGAGATGACATATCAGGGCCATTTACATTGCATATCCGTCTCTGGATCTTATCAAGAACCCTAAGGCAAACAGCAGGGGCTCCAGACAATATATGGCAGCAATACTCCATGCAAGGGCGAATGGTCGATTTATAGATTTGGAGGATCGATTCCGGGACGAAAGATTTCCTGGCTCGGCACAGGGAGACAACTTTCCTTGCGGTGGATGATGCAATTGACTCGATATATATATATATATATATATATATATATATATATATATATATATATATATATATCACACACTCTCAAAGAACGAAACGATAACATACACCCCATTCCCAGCAAACGATAAAACTGTCAAATTTCCACGGAGGGTATTCTTAAAGACATCAATCTGCCATCCTCTATCATACAAACAACCTCAAAGCGGCCGTTTGACCAACGTAAGGACTGACTAAAATTAACGCTAAACAAACAAATAAAAACTATAGATAAAGTTCACTTTCTTAAGAAATAGTCATTCACTCTTGTTGTTCACTGCTACTAACAAGCAAGAATTATTTTCTCCTGATAATGACCATGCTAGCTGAAACTATATACAACCCAGTGTGTCTGAAAATTTTAATCTGTTAATATTTTTTTATTATTCAAAACATATATATATATATATATATATATATATATATATATATATATATATATATATATATATATTATATATATATATATATATATATATATTTATATTTTATATATTTTTAAGCTTCTCACCCCAGGCAAGGGTGGAAGCCACTAGCATGCAAGGGGTTACAGATGATTTGGAGTGAGAGCAGATAGGAGTGATAGAGGAATGGATGTGGAGAAGGATAGTGGATAGATCAAAGCAACTGGAGATGTCGATTGACGTTACATTTGAATAGATGGAGATTATATTGTCAGGGAAACAGGAATAAGGAAGGGAGTTCCACAGGCGTCAGGTGCGAGATATGAAGCTATTGGAGTAAAAGATACGTCTACATTTAACAGTTTCAACAGTGAAAGGGTGGGAACGGGATGCCAGCCTCGTACGACGCTTGAATTCATGGAGCCTGGGAACCATATATATATATATATATATATATATATATATATATATATATATATATATATATAACAAGAAACAAGAAGTGTTGAAACAAAATAGTTATTTTTGTAGTATGATATATTTTTTAGATAAATATTATATATGGTGGACTCTCTTGTCGTATTCGACGTATGAGGGTCAAGTAACTTAGTTCCTAGTAACCGACAGCCAGACACCAGCAAAACGATTTGATTATAGTGGTGAAGGCTTTATGCCAAACGAACCACACTTTTTAAAGGCTGAATACAGAAAACCCGCTGCCACAAGGTACCCAAACGGACCTTCGCAGATTTTGAATTCACAGTTGTCCTTCTCTTAGACCAGTTGCCATCCAAGGCTATAGAACCCAGTCTGTTCTGCTATTTACCCATAGCTAGAGGGAGTAATAAATGAAAGTAATAGATTCGGCTGGATTCCTCAATCCGAACCGCTATCCATTACCCACTGTGCATTCTCAAATATTGTATATATATATATATATATATATATATATATATATATATATATATATATATATATGTATATATATATACACACACACACACATATATATATATATATATATATATATATATGCGCGCGTGTGTGTGTATGTGTGTGTGTGTGTGTGTGTGTGTGTGTGTGTGTGTGTATTAGATATATATTACCGTAAATTGGTAGTAGCGAAATATAACGATTTAAACGAGCTAAATTGTTTTATCGGCGATTTCCTATCCGAGCAAAGATCGAGAAGAAATGAGCAGAGCGACAAAAAAATACACAATCTCAAATTAATGTTATATGCTAACATAAAACGTAACATTAAAGATTAATTACCTTTAAGCACACCAATCACTCCTTCTGATTACAGAGAGATGGTTGGTAGGACTTAATATATACTGATCCAGAAACTTACAAATGATAATCGGTATTAGCCAACATTCTTTATAGTAACGTGAATAATTCACGTAGGTAAGTAAATATATTGATAGCTAAACACTTTATTAAAATCCAGCAGTGCGTTCGGTCTGAAAACCAGGACAAACTCTCAGTATAGAATTTCCTGGGTGAACATATATTTCACTCTGGTTGAGTTTCTGTTTTCCAATGAGAAACTGCTGTAAACATCCACAGGTGGTTTATAAATCCTCGTGGAAATGCTGTACTTCGTGTAAATAAAAAAAATTGGTCAATCTAGTTGTAAGTGCTGTGAACAGGAGTAGCATCCAAAAAGTTGATCGTTTCTTCTGCCTGGGAAACGATAGTGGCTATCGCAGATTTTGCCTGACGTTTAAATAACGATTGAAGAATGGACTTTGAAAAGACTTTAAGCATCGTCGTCTGTCTTGGAAATATCCATGTTTATAACCAGATAATAAAATAATAAGGAATCAATCAGTGTCTGTGACAAAGAACTGGAGATGCAATTCTTATCCGATTTTGTTTTGGTTTTATTTATTCATTCATTCATTTTTGGCCTGTCGTCTTGCTGTTAACTGTAAACTAGTCACGTCGGTTGCAAAATGCGTGTGAATGGGGATAGAAAAATAAAATAAATGCAGCGAGGCCATGAATCGAATTTCGAATTCGGTATCTCGATTCTTAAACCCCGACTGAGGAAGTCAATTTGCATTTTGGCTGGGCGGGGCAAGGCTATCAGGCTTGTGTAAGAATTATGGCCGGAGATGGTGGTAGGTGGCGTCCGGGGGGAGTAATTTAACGTCAACAGCAAAGAGAAATGTTAATTATTTGGTCGGTTGAGTTTCTCGTTTTAAACGTGAATAAATTTGTAGAGAGAGAAAAAAAAAGTGCTGACAACACAGCGATTTAATTTTCTTTCCAGAAATATGTGGAATTTGTTCAGAAATATTTTGAAAGAAATTACAATACTTTCTATAATCTTGATGACAATAGTGGCGAGTTGGGGGCTAGGTAAAGATCCGTTCTGTAGCTGTCCGAGCACAAGCAAGCAATATATGTTCATTAAAGAAGTTGTAGAATACATGTTTTGTGAACGGTCAAAATATCCTCTTGGGTAAGACGGTAAGCTATATCCGTGTCTTGGGTAAGACGATAAAATATATCCGTGTCTTGGGTAAGACGATAAACTATATCCGTGTCCTAGGTAAGACGATAAACTATATCCGTGTCCTAGGTAAGACGATAAACTATATCCGTGTCCTAAGTAAGACGATAAACAATATCCATGTCCTGGGTAAGATGATAAACTACATACGCGTCCTGGGTAAGACGATAAACTACATCTGTATCCTGTGTAAGACGATAAACTACACCCGTGTCCTGGGTAAGACTATAAACTACATCTGTGTCCTGGGTAAGACGATAAACTACATCTGTATCCTGGGTAAGAAGATAAACTACATCTGTATCCTGGGTAAGAAGATAAACTACATCTGTATCCTCGGTAAGACGATATACTACATCGGCGTCCTGGGTAAGACGATAAACTACATCTGTATCCTGGGTAAGAAGATAAACTATATCTGTGTCCTGTGTAAGACGATAAACTACATCTGTATCCTGGGTAAGACGATATACTACATCCGCGTCCTGGGTAAGACGATAAACTACATCTGTATACTGGGTAAGACGATAAACTACATCTGTATACTGAGTAAGACGATATACTACATACGCGTCATGGGTAAGACGATAAACTATATCCGTGTCCTAGGTAAGACGATAAACTATATCCATGTCCTGGGTAAGACGATAAATTATATCCGTGTTCTGGGTAAGACGATAAACTATATCCGTGTCCTGGGTAAGACGATAAACTATATCCGTGTCCTGGGCAAGACGATAAACTATATCCGTGTCCTGGGTAAGACGATAAACTATATCCGTGTCCTAGGTAAGACGATAAACTATATCCGTGTTCTTGGTAAGACGATAAATTACATAAAAAATAGGCAATCATAAATCTGCCCCCAAATAACTGCAAATTCTGCGTTAATTTCATTTGGTAACCGATATTTCTTTTTGCACTTTCTGATCAACAGTACTTCAACCTATACAAAACATTAGTAAAATAGAAAAGCTGAAAGGCAAGGAAAGACGGAAAATATAAAATGACGGCAGGGTGCAGAGATAAAAAAAATCGGAAGGTCAATGTATAAATATGAACGTGAATACATGCAAAATAAAGAAATAAATAATGAAAAGACGGAATCGCAACAAAAAAAAGAAGAAATAAAAATATGGATTGAGGAAACGAAATTGTTTTTTAATAGAGAACGAAGTAAAGAAACTATTTTGGGGATAATATGGAAGTATGATTATAATGGAAACCTGTAAGGAGAAGTGATAGTGGTAAGAAATTCAACTAGTGAACTGAAAAGAAAGAACTGAATAGAAAATCCGTGCTGATGAAAATTTAATATGAAAGAAACGTGGATAAAGAAGGAAATAGAAGAAAACGAAAGAAAACGAAAGAAAAAAGATAAAACTGGGGAAGATTAATTAGATAATGAAGAAAAAGAAAAAAAATATCATTGGATTTACGAAGAGGAGAAAAATCAATTTAAAAAATCGAGAGAAATAGTTGTCAAAAATACAAAGAATGGAGGTCAGACGATAAACTACATGCCAATCCTGGTAAGACGATAAACTACATCTGTGTCCTGGGTAAGATGATAAACTACATCCGTGTCCTGGGTAAGACGATAAACAACATCTGTATCCTGGATAAGAAGATAAACTACATCTGTATCCTCGGTAAGACGATTTACTACATCTGTATCCTGGGTAAGACGATAGACTACATCCGCGTCCTGGGTAAGACGATAAACTACATCTGTATCCTGTGTAAGACGATAAACTACACCCGTATCCTGGGTAAGACGATAAACTACATCTGTGTCCTGGGTAAGACGATAAACTACGCACGTGTCCTGGGTAAGAAGTTAAACTACATCCGTGTCCTGGGTAAGACGATAAACTACGTCCGTGTCCTGGGTAAGAAGATAAACTACATCCGTGTCCTGGGTAAGACAATAAACTACGTCCGTGTCCTGGGTAAGACGATAAGATACATCCGACATCCGATCAGGAGGTTTTGAGGAGCGTGGAATCACCTCTTAATTGCTGGTGTTCCCAGGTTCACCCTGACCCGGGGTGGCAGTACCTATCAGGGTCCCAGCTCTGGGCAAATATTCCCACCCCACCTCACCCGGCAAAAAAGGGGTCAAGACACTATGAAAATATAAAAATAGGTTTTAATACTTTTTGGAATTATTTTTACTAGCAATACATTTTTGAAAAAGAAATTTATTACCAGAAATTCATTTTCGAAAAAAAAAATACCAGCAATATATTTTTGAAAAAAAATATTACCAATATATTTTTGAAAAAAAATATTATAGCAATAAAAATCTTGTCGGCATTAAATAGCCCATTCAAGCTGATATGCCGTAAAACAAACGAAACCAAACGAAACCAAACGGACAAAATACAACGCGTCATCGAACACTTTACTTCATAAACCAAGAACATTCCATTTTCAACGGTACGAGAAAACGAAATCTAAAAGAAAAAAAAATAACTATATCTTGTGGGAGAAAGAAAATAAAAATAGGTTGTTCGAAATATAATATCTGATTTAGAGTTAAATTTTAATCTTGAATCAATCTATTTAGACTTTTTCACTCAGCCAAATTAGAAACCCTGGTCATATATACATATATATCATCGAGTTACAAAATTGTTTATGCGATTACGATCGTAAGTAATGATTCCAAAAGAGGGGAAGGGTAATATTTTGGTGGGGAATGAATAAGATGTGCACACTTCGGCTTAATATATCAACAGAATAAGGGGGCAATTTGAGAATGAGTTATTGACAGTAAATTGTTTTGTAGTGAGCTCAAATTCCATCATGCATTATTATTTCATGATTAAAATGATCAAAGTATATTACAGAATAAGCTTTCAGACAAATATTTTATATTTTCTGTTCTCAATTATATGTTTTGAAACTATACATACTTAACTGTCTTTTTCGTCCTGGGTATGACGATAATGTACATCCGCGTCCAGGGTAAGACGATAAACTACATCCGCGTCCTGGGTAAGACGATAAACTACGTCTAACAGCAAGGTCTCTAATGAGTCTAACAGCAAGGTCTCTAATGAGGAGGTTTGGAAAAGCGTAGAACCACCTCTTAATTGCTAGTGTTCCCAGGTCCACCCTGACCCGGTGTGATAGCACCTGTTAGGGGGTCCCAGCTATGGTCAAATAGTTAACCCCGAAACTGGGCTAAAAAGCCTTATAAAAGTGGAAAAATTGGTTTTAATACCAGAAATACTTTGTAAAAAATGATTACCAGAAATTAATTTTTTAAGAAAAAAAATATGATCCGCAAGATATTTTTGAAAAAAAATATTACCAGAAATAGATCTTTGACAAAACACAATATTCCCAGGAAAAAAGTTGTCGGCATTAAATAAACCATTGAGGTTGATATGCCTTAAACAAAATAAACCAAACCAATCTAAATCAAAGAATACATATTCTGTTCATACAAATCTATCCTAAAAATGTTGTAGGCATTAAATAACCCATTGGTGTTGATATGCCGTAAAATAAAATAAAGCAAACCAATCAAAACTAAAGAATACATATTCAAATTCATACGAATCTATCCTAAAAATGTTGTCAGCATTAAATAACCCATTGAGGTTGATATGCCGTAAAACAAAATAAACCAAACAAATTTAAACCAAAGAATACATATTCTATTCATACGAATCTATCCTAAAAATGTTGTCGGCATTAAATAACCCATTGAGGTTGATATGCCGTAAAACAAAATAAACCAAACAAATTTAAACCAAAGAATACATATTCTATTCATACGAATCTATCCTAAAAATGTTGTCGCCATTAAATAACCTATTGAGGTTGATATGCCGTAAAACAAAATAAACCAAACAAATTTAAACCAAAGAATACATATTCTATTCATACGAATCTATCCTAAAAATGTTGTCGCCATTAAATAACCTATTGAGGTTGATATGCCGTAAAACAAAATAAACCAAACAAATTTAAACCAAAGAATACATATTCTATTCATACGAATCTATCCTAAAAATGTTGTCGGCATTAAATAACCCATTGAGGTTGATATGCCGTAAAACAAAATAAACCAAACAAATTTAAACCAAAGAATACATATTCTATTCATACGAATCTATCCTAAAAATGTTGTCGCCATTAAATAACCCATTGAGGTTGATATGCCGTAAAACAAAATAAACCAAACAAATTTAAAACAAAGAATACATATTCTATTCATACGAATCTATCCTAAAAATGTTGTCGCCATTAAATAACCTATTGAGGTTGATATGCCGTAAAACAAAATAAACCAAACAAATTTAAACCAAAGAATACATATTCTATTCATACGAATCTATCCTAAAAATGTTGTCGGCATTAAATAACCCATTGAGGTTGATATGCCGTAAAACAAAATAAACCAAACAAATTTAAACCAAAGAATACATATTCTATTCATACGAATCTATCCTAAAAATGTTGTCGCCATTAAATAACCCATTGAGGTTGATATGCCGTAAAACAAAATAAACCAAACAAATTTAAAACAAAGAATACATATTCTATTCATACGAATCTATCCTAAAAATGTTGTCGCCATTAAATAACCTATTGAGGTTGATATGCCGTAAAACAAAATAAACCAAACAAATTTAAACCAAAGAATACATATTCTATTCATACGAATCTATCCTAAAAATGTTGTCGCCATTAAATAACCTATTGAGGTTGATATGCCGTAAAACAAAATAAACCAAACAAATTTAAACCAAAGAATACATATTCTATTCATACGAATCTATCCTAAAAATGTTGTCGGCATTAAATAACCCATTGAGGTTGATATGCCGTAAAACAAAATAAACCAAACAAATTTAAACCAAAGAATACATATTCTATTCATACGAATCTATCCTAAAAATGTTGTCGGCATTAAATAACCCATTGAGGTTGATATGCCGTAAAACAAAATAAACCAAACAAATTTAAACCAAAGAATACATATTCTATTCATACGAATCTATCCTAAAAATGTTGTCGCCATTAAATAACCCATTGAGGTTGATATGCCGTAAAACAAAATAAACCAAACAAATTTAAACCAAAGAATACATATTCTATTCATACGAATCTATCCTAAAAATGTTGTCGGCATTAAATAACCCATTGAGGTTGATATGCCGTAAAACAAAATAAACCAAACAAATTTAAACCAAAGAATACATATTCTATTCATACGAATCTATCCTAAAAATGTTGTCGGCATTAAATAACCCATTGAGGTTGATATGCCGTAAAACAAAATAAACCAAACAAATTTAAACCAAAGAATACATATTCTATTCATACGAATCTATCCTAAAAATGTTGTCGCCATTAAATAACCCATTGAGGTTGATATGCCGTAAAACAAAATAAACCAAACAAATTTAAACCAAAGAATACATATTCTATTCATACGAATCTATCCTAAAAATGTTGTCGGCATTAAATAACCCATTGAGGTTGATATGCCGTAAAACAAAATAAACCAAACAAATTTAAACCAAAGAATACATATTCTATTCATACGAATCTATCCTAAAAATGTTGTCGGCATTAAATAACCCATTGAGGTTGATATGCCGTAAAACAAAATAAACCAAACAAATTTAAACCAAAGAATACATATTCTATTCATACGAATCTATCCTAAAAATGTTGTCGCCATTAAATAACCCATTGAGGTTGATATGCCGTAAAACAAAATAAACCAAACAAATTTAAACCAAAGAATACATATTCTATTCATACGAATCTATCCTAAAAATGTCGGAATTAAATAACCCATTGAGGTTGATATGCCGTAAAACAAAATAAACCAAACAAATTTAAACCAAAGAATACATATTCTATTCATACGAATCTATCCTAAAAATGTCGGCATTAAATAACCCATTGAGGTTGATATGCCGTAAAACAAAATAAACCAAACAAATTTAAACCAAAGAATACATATTCTATTCATACGAATCTATCCTAAAAATGTTGTCGGCATTAAATAACCCATTGAGGTTGATATGCCGTAAAACAAAATAAACCAAACAAATTTAAACCAAAGAATACATATTCTATTCATACGAATCTATCCTAAAAATGTTGTCGCCATTAAATACCCCATTGAGGTTGATATGCCGTAAAACAAAATAAACCAAACAAATTTAAAACAAAGAATACATATTCTATTCATACGAATCTATCCTGAAAATGTTGTCGCCATTAAATAACCTATTGAGGTTGATATGCCGTAAAACAAAATAAACCAAACAAATTTAAACCAAAGAATACATATTCTATTCATACGAATCTATCCTAAAAATGTTGTCGCCATTAAATAACCTATTGAGGTTGATATGCCGTAAAACAAAATAAACCAAACAAATTTAAACCAAAGAATACATATTCTATTCATACGAATCTATCCTAAAAATGTCGGCATTAAATAACCCATTGAGGTTGATATGCCGTAAAACAAAATAAACCAAACAAATTTAAACCAAAGAATACATATTCTATTCATACGAATCTATCTTAAAAATGTTGTCGGCATTAAATAACCCATTGAGCTTGATATGCCATAAACAAAACAAACCATACTGTCTTTTTGTTTTTTTTAATTTTTCTTTTTCATGGACGCCATGGTCTTGTTTAGAGAAAAAGTTAATGGCATTTTAATCTTCCTTCACGTGAATTGCAGTAAAATGTTGAATATGTAAGAATTCAAATATTACCAGAATTTTAGAAATACCAATGTGGGGCATGATCCAAAATTTGTTGAAAACCCCTGATCTAAAAGTTTGGAAGCAAAGAAATCTTTGAATGCAGTTCCTGCGTTTTCCGTGCCTTGGAATGTCTTTGGGCTTAAAAAATTCTCAAGATATTCGAAAAAGAAGTAGTTAGTGAGCGAGAGGGGAATATGAAGGATGTAGTAAAGTTTTGTATCTCGAGTCGTTGAATATCTGCAGTGTCATCCTAGCAAACCATGAAGAATAATTGAACCCAACGATTAACCAACACTTGGTCACATTTCTCTTAACTGAACGTGCATATTATCCAGTTGCTGGCAGTAGACTCCAGCAGTGACGCCATCGTTGGATTATAAAGAGTTCTGATAGATAACGTCAATAGCGGTCCATCAGACAATTATCATAACTCTCTTTTGATGCAGTTTCCGTTTTTGAAAAATGTTTGGGGTCTACATCATGGTCAAGTCAATGAGCCGATCGATTATGGTTGCCACGAAGGATCTATTGATCACCACACGTCACTATCCGATCATAAACAGGAATCATTCGAATTGCGCATTTGGAAACGTCTAACTCTTTGACTTTCATCGAGTTTGTATGTAATTTCTTTAACGTGTTTCTTCACACAGAGGGTTTTCTTCAGGTGGTCCGATATTATTGAAATGCAGACACCCATTACCTGAGACATTTCTCTGACACTGACAGGGGTGTTGCTCGATCAGTGATTTCAGATGTTGATTGTCAATTGCAGATGGACGTCTTCTACCAAGTTGATCTTCAAGACTCGTATCCACCTGCAGAATTTCATAAGTCAACGTCGTCCTGTAGGAT
>OZ038501.1:14677522-14690022 GCA_964036315.1 Acanthosepion esculentum | reverse complement strand
TTGGTTTAAGTGTTTATAGTGATGGAAGTTTTGTTTTTCTTTTTAAATCATTTTACCCCAAACATGGTAGTAAAGCCTCTAAGGTACAAGAGTGTTAGTAAATATGAGAAAATATAGTATAAGGAAAGAAGTACACTTAAGAAACCAAAATATAACGACTGACATTGCAACGGTCAGTGCGTATACTGCAACTGAAGATTGCGTATTCGCATGAAACTCCGAACCGTGCTGTCAACGTGGGATTATTATGAACATTCTCTAAAATATACTTAATGACTCTGTTATATAAGATTGAGCACGTTTTTATAACACCAGAGAAATATATACATATATATGCACGTGCAAGTATATGTGCGTGTACGCATGCTTTTTTTTATCATACTCATATCTATATATCGTTATCGATATTTCTCTCTATATAGTATCTAATTGGGCTATTTAAATACTCATGCAGACCTACCGGACCATATTCGCAACATACTTGTTGAGAATACAAATATAATAGCATCATCTACATGTAAAAAAAAAGGCTAAAAATAATGGAAGCCATATTAAGAAGAAAAAAACAAAACAACGGTAAATAAAATATCAAGTAAGATTATGAACACAATATCTTGACTGTGTTTTGAAAATAAAACATTCTATAATACTAAATACATAAATACAATAACCTGTTTCCAGTTAACAGTTAATATATTTCATCGTGCAAAATGGCTAGATGTATAGCCGAAAGCGCTCGGAAAAATTATAAAATTTGGACAGTGTTGTAGATTCCGGAGATGGAATCCTGCACAAACAAATAAACAACGCCAGTAATTGAAATAGGAAAATAAGTGGATTGAACGTAAGAATACAAACTTGAAATGAAGATTAGTAGTTCAAGAATGCGGGTTAGTAGAAAGTATATGTACAAGTCTCTGTAAGTGAAGCCGTAATTATCTCTCTCTCTCTCTGGACTCTACGTATCTCAACCTTGTCTTAACGTATCTTCCCGTATCTCTGCCCTGTCTCCAACTCTGTCAGTATAAGTATACTTTGGACGAGTCCATCTTGTGTAAAAGAGGAGAGCCCCACAACAGACAGTTTCTGTATAATTTATTTACTGAAAAGAAAATAAATAAGAAGATCATATGAGAAATTAAAATTATATTAAAAAATTAATCAAAGTACATTGTCCGTCATATTTATTGAAGCATGCATATATATATATATATATATATATATATATATATATATATATATATATATATATAAAGTACTGTTCGATAAAAGTGACTCACCTGATGTTTTTTATTTAAAATTTTTTTCGCCTATTGTTTTTGGGGTCAAACTAATTTTTAATCTTACTAATATAAAGACC
This sequence comes from Acanthosepion esculentum, assembly GCA_964036315.1. Taxonomy (NCBI): domain Eukaryota; kingdom Metazoa; phylum Mollusca; class Cephalopoda; order Sepiida; family Sepiidae; genus Acanthosepion; species Acanthosepion esculentum. The sequence goes on along the minus strand of OZ038501.1, from coordinate 14,688,662 downwards.
CCTTCCCGACCACCGGTATTCTATTGATAATTATAATTTTGCATATAAATGAGATTTAGGGGAAAACTCTGTGCAAAAAATGTGACTCACATATTTCCTGCAACTAGTAATCAATAGAAACATAACCGAACAGCTTTAAATAAAGAATAATAGAGGTATAATTTGTTTATAATAGCTAATATAGTTCGAAATATTTAATAATCTATGGGTCCTCCTTTATTTTGAATAACCTTTTCAACCCTTTTTGGCATTGTCTTGATTAGTTTCTGTCAAATCTCATCTCCAAGCATTGAATTCCATTCGGATATGAAATTCACAATCAAATCCTCTTTGTTGCTCAACTGCTTTCTCGAGAGCCTGTACTTTATAATGCTCCATAACTTTTCTATGGGGTTGAGGTCAGGAGAATGGGGAGGCCATGTCATAAAACTCACCTGCTTCTCATCAAAGTATTCCTTCATCAATTTTGATTTGTGACAGGGAGCATTATCCTGCATAAAAATGAGCTAGGTGGGGTCGATTTGCACCCTTTCAGCAGAAGGGAGCAGACAAGACTCTAAAATTGTCTTGTACTGCTCGCTCCTGAGGATCTTTTCAATAGGTTTTAAGAAACCAGTTCCATGAAAAGAAAAGCATCCCCAGAACATTATACTGAACGGATGCTTCACAGTACTTACTGCTAAATTCAAAGAGCTTTCAAAGCTTCTTCTTCGGATTTTAGATCGCTTCTCCTTTGAATTTAGCTCAACTTTCGTTTTATCGGAGAAGAGAGCATTTAGTAAAAAATAATATTCTGGTGAATCACTTTTATCGAACAGTACTATATATATATATATATATGTGTAATTGATTTAGGCTAATTTTATAGTAATTATAAGTATATAATCCTCAACAGAATGCAGAAATCACTGGACGGCCGTTTCATCATACCTGGGACTCATCAGCACTACCGAGAATCGAACCCGGATCGCTTCGATGCAACGCGAACGTCATACCATCAGTACCACGGGACTCGGTAACGAAGAAGACATAAACTAGACTCGATATAGCGCCACTACTCACTCCGTTCCGTTCACCGATACCCATCCAAGTATACAGAGTTATCCAGAGTCCCCGAATAACCTCGGAACCTGTGCCCCAAGAGCCACGACTACTATTTTGACCCTTAGACGCTCTATCACAGAGCTTAGCTGGATCTAGCAAGATATACAAGTAATTGAACTGAGTGAGTAGCGGCGCTATATCAAGTCTAGTGTATATCTTCTTTGTCTTCTTTGGTACGGTTGGTATGACGTTCGCGTTGTATCTAAGCGATCCGGGTTCGATTCTCGGTAGTGGATGCGCACTGCTGATGTGTCCCAGATAGGACGAAACGGCCGTCTAGCGTTGTCTGCATTCTGTTGAGGATTCTAAGCTCGACGAATTATTATAATACATACATATATATATATATATATATATATATATATATATATATATATATTCGCATCCGAAACATAAACGAATTAATTTCTAAATGATTATAGGGATTTTATTTATAATCCGACATTATTTTTTATTAATTTAGGTGATACACCTACTTGAGGATTTATCCCTATTTTTTGTGGGGGGGGTGTTATTTTTAATGCATAAATATATGTCTAACGGCCTGTGCATTCAAGCGTTTATATAATGAAATTTTGCCTTCCGATAGAATTCGAACTTACCCCCTTATATAGGAAACCAACATATAGCCCGGCGCGTTTTCTTACACACTTTTTAACATTCACAGTCATGCAAAATAAATAGGTGTACTTTGATTGGCTGTGAAAAGCAAAGCGATCGAAAAGCCTGAAGTCTTAGGGCAAATTCTTATAGCATAAAAATATACGACAGATATAAAGGTTTATAGCCGCAAATGAAACGCATGCTATCGAGGAAGCGATTAAATGCTTATTGACTCAAATATAAACAACAGATATTTACCTGTACACGATCGAATAATTGCTTACAAAATCAAATTAAAATATTTTTAGCTATTGCAGAAAAATGTCAATGATTAAAGACGAAGATATAAAAGACCATTATTTGCCAATCGTTTGCTGACTCAAATAAAAACGTCCACTATTTACTTATTTCCAAACGAATTAAATGCTTATAAAATCATTTATAAACGACCAATATTTACCTATCAACGGACCAAATAAATTCATAATAACTAAAAAAACAACACAAATGACCAATGTGTACCTATCCATGAACCAAATGTCTGCTGACTCAAATATAAACGTCCGATTCCCAAACCAAATACCATAATTCCTCATGTATAATACGCCTTCATCCATAATACGCACCCCTAAAATTGAGCTGAGTGTCGGAAAATGCTTCTACTCACGCATAATACGCACCCTTTGTTTGATAATCAAACCCTATAAATTGTAACACTTCAATTTCATTACGGCCAGGGTTTCCTACTCTTATTCAAGCCGTAATTGAAGATATTTACCAAAATTTCCGATCATCACGATTCTAAAAGGAAACGGAAATACCTATATTGTGCCTACTGCGCAGACTCATTAACCTGTTTTTGTTCGATAAAATGTGTAATCTACCGGATCTGTATGTAGTTTTTCACAAAAATGGTTTTAAACACAGATTAACATTATTCTAAGTTAGTTTTATGATAATTCTTATTTTATTTTACATTTGTAAGTATCTGTAGGTACATATGATTGTATTTGACATCCTTATGGGGTCGCAATCTCCAAATGTTAGTGTCAAATTGTCGTATTTTTGTGGTGAGTAGTCATTTCGCAATTGAAATCGACCTACGAAACGCCAATTTTTAAAGATGTATTTGTAACTGCTCATAATCCGCATTCTTAATTTTGCTTATTATTTTTTTTAGGAAAAAATGCGTATTATACATGGGGAATTATGGTAAATACCTATGAAAACAGATAAAAACATCCAATATTTACCAATCATCAAACCAAATAAATGTTTGCTGACTCAGATAAAAACGTCCACTATTTACTTATTCCCAAACGAATTAAATGCTTATAAAATCATTTATAAACGACCAATATTTGCCTATCCACAAACCAAATGTTTGCTGACTCAAATATAAAGTTTCGATTCCAAAACGAAATAAATGCGTATTAAAAAAAGATATAAACATGCAAGTTTAACGATAAACAAGCCAAATAAATGCTTGTTGACTCAAATATAAATGACCGAAATTTATCTATACTCAAAGCAAGTAATTGCGAATCGAATGAAATATAATGATTTTCCAAGCTTAGCTTAGATGTGTCATAAGGCCGAAAGTAGGGAGGGGCACCCAGTGAGGATCGAACTCAGTCGTCATTATTATAGTGAGACAAGCTCGTTAAACATTACACAGCATCGAGGTGCCCTAAATAGTGATTTTCCAAGAATAGCTTAGATGTGGCACAAGGCCGAAAGTAGGGAGGGGCACCCAGTGAGGATCGAACTCAGTCGTCATTATTATAGCGAGACAAGCTCGTTAACCATTACACAGCCTCGAGGTGCCCTAAATAGTGATTTTCCAAGAATAGCTTAGAGGTGGCACAAGGCCGAAAGTAGGGAGGGGCACCCAGTGAGGATCGAACTCAGTCGTCATTATTATAGCGAGACAAGCTCGTTAACCATTACACAGCCTCGAGGTGCCCTAAATAGTGATTTTCCAAGAATAGCTTAGATGTGGCACAAGGCCGTAAATAAGGGGAGGGGGTCAACAAGTGAGAATCAAACTCACTATACAGTCGTAATTGTTCTAGCGAGACAAGCTCGCTAACCATTACACTACCTCGAGGTGACCACGTCGAAAGACATATAAAGAACAAATTATTTCCTATCGCCTAAACAAATATTTATAGTCAAAATTTAAACGACTGTTTGCCTATAATTAACGAACAAAGAAAATACCTATAGACTCAAATATAAATGAACCATTAGTTGCCTTTCCTTGAACAAACTGATGCATATGTAGGAATGTAAAAGGTGATTATCTCCCGTCGGTTGAGATAAAGTCACGAGGGTCGGTTGACGGCCGCTTAGTATTGTCAGTTCATAGGGAAAAACGGTCATTACTTTAGTTAGTTGCCTAAAGTCAAGACGGGCCAGACGTAATCTGCATATTTGTCTATTTATCGAATTAATTCTTTTAGTCTATATGTTTCATTATATTGTCCGTTTGACTATCTATCTATCTATCTATCTATCTTTTTGTTTCTTTTTTTCTTTTAAGCGTATCACCCCAAGCAAGGCTGGAGACCACTATCACGCAAGGGGTTATAGAAGGGTTGGAGGAGTGGTAAAGGAGATGGAGAAAGAGAAGGCCTGAGTTAAAGGAAGCCGACGGTTATCACCCATGACGCGGGCAGAGAGGGGGTTTGGCACAGCCTGAATCATAATGTGGCCTACGGGTTGGCCACCGGAGATGACTGCAGGGACACCTATCCATGCGCGACATGGCACTACAGACACTCCGATATTATGCAACTGTTGATCAGAGCGGCCGCTCAAGACGCTACGCAAGAGTTAGGGCTCCTAACTACCAGTCGGAAACAGCAACCAGGGAACTGTCAACCGTGTACCCTCAAAATGGACAGGCAATACCATAGACTGCACGCATATCTATCTATCTATCTATCTATCTAAATTTGTTCATTATCTATATCTATATATCTATCTATATATATATATTATAATTATTTAAAAAGAAATGATTCCTTCGCTACATATGTGTTCTCAGGTTTCAAAAACAAGAGCCAAAAACCTCAATATAATTATTGAAATTAAATTGAATTAAAGTATCAAGCCCTGTTTCATCCTCAAGCGAAAATTTAGGAATAACCAATCTTGACATTTACGCATCTTTATAAGCATTTTCATTCGCGAAATTAATTACTATGGAAAACGACCATTTTGATGAGGGGCATACGAGTTAATTTCTATCATGATATCAGTCACCTTCGGGAAGAGGTTAAATGAAAGAAAGAGAGCCGGGGTGTCAATTAGCCAGGGTGTCAATTTCTAAACGAATGATGGCATTCATTTACGTACATCGTCTGGTCAGTCACAGTGACAGATAACTGTGGCCCCATAATACGCCGTTATGTGTCTAGAGAATTTTATTTATTTATTTATTTTTCTCTAAAGGACTGTTTCGTAGAAAAACGCGTCGCACTGAACTACAATTTGTTTTTTTGACCACTTCATTTTAAAGGGTTTTTCTACCTTAAGATTGGGTTAAGCTTTTAAACCTTTTATTAGACTATAAAATTTAATTTTCCTTTATGCGAATTATTTAATTCCAAAATTTGTTGATGTCGGCAAAAAACCGTTAACTCATGTCTATGGTTTAATAAATTTTCATTATTTAGAAACTTAATGTAATTTTCATGTAGGCATAAAGGGCATGGGTCATCCCAGTTTTTATTTATTATTTTCCATTTTACTTTTGGTGTTTTATTCATTTCTTTTAGATGCCAAAAATATTTGGATAGAGATGTCTGATTTCTATTTCTAATATTATTGGAGGAACATTTGTGTTGTCTCCATCTAACTTAAATTCATTCTTCGTTGAACCAATGTATATCTTTTCAGTGTTAGGACTCTCAATGGATGAAATAGTGCATTGGTATACCACAGATTTTTGAGGCATTTATTTTCCAACGCTAGTATGCGTATGCATATTCCTACTCCAAACATATATACTGTTTTATTATAAGGATTTAGTATATATATATATATATATATATATATATATATATATATATATATATATATATATATATATATATGTATATATATATATATGTGTGTGTGTGTGTGTCTCTCCCTCGATATAGATATACACACACACACACACATATATATATATATATATATATATATATATATATATATATATATATATATATATATATACCGTTCATTATCTATCTACCTCTCAGCATCTCTCATACTCTCTCTCTCCCCATATATATATATATATATATATATATATATATATATGTGTGTGTGTGTCACAGATTGTTCATTATCTATCTTAGTATGTTCATTGTACATATATATATATATATATATATATATATATATATATATATATATGTATGTATGTATGTATATATATATATATATATATGTATGTATATATATATATATATATATATATATATATATATATATATATATATATATATATAATGAACAGACTGAGATAGATATTGAACAAACTGAGATAGATAGATAGATAGATAGATAGATAGATAGATAGATCAACAAATATATTTCTATCTATCTATGTATCTATCAATGTCTCCTTGCCTATTTTTTCATTCTGCCAATATCTATCACAGTCAAATGCCTTGGTGTTTCTGTTATTTTGATATCTTGAATATTCAATAAACATTTAAAAATTTATCTGTTCAAAATGTCTACGCTTCCATTTCCTACTACTGCCATTTTTCTTCTCTCCCTTTTCTTCTTCTTCTCCTCCTCCTTCTTCCTATTATTATTACTCTCGCTGTTAATCGTATCGTTATGTTATTATTAGTAGTAGTAGTATCTAGACTCGTATTTGTTGTATCGAATTTATTTTATTTGAAAACCTAGTTGTTTTCGCTTTTCCTACTATGACGTAATAGTGTGAGGGCGCGAATGTTATTTCCAGCCGTAGAAGTAAACGCAACACGCAAGACAAATCAACGTACTGTTTCGTTTCCTCAGATCGTGAGATTCTATTAATTATTTTAAAATAATTCCTTGTTCGCCTGTTGTCTTGGTGTTTATCTGTTGCCACATGAACAAAGACGGTGGCCTATTAACGGTTGGCTTGTTACAGAATTCTAGAGGAAAGGAGAAATAATGGAAGAAAAAAAAAAGAAACAAAACGAACGGTAAAGTGATACAAAAATGGCGACGGAAAGGATTTGACGGAAGAAGAGAAAATGAAGAAAATTTTAGTATAATCGGAGAAAAGAAAGAAAGAAAAAATCGAAGTTAAAAAAAAGAAGATAAAATTTCAGTAAAAAAAGAAAGAAATAAAAAGAAGGAAAAAGAAAGAAAGAAAGAAAGAAAGAAAGAAAGAACGAGGTACGGAATGATGGATAAGAAACGAAGAACAGAAACGAATAAAAATCTCAGGAGTGAAAAAAAGAAAGAATATATGAATGAAAGAAAGAAATAATGAATGAAAGAAAGAAAGAAAGGAAGAACGAAATGTTTGACGCAAGGACTGATGGGCAAGAGGAAAGAAAGAAAATTTTGATGTAATGGATGATGTAGATGCAAAGAAAAGGAAGAAAGAAAGGAAAGAACGAGGGAAGAAAATGAAAGAAAAAAGAAAGAAAGAAAGAAAAAGAGAAACAAAAAATGAATGTAATGCTTAAAGAAAGAAAGAAAGAAAGACAAGCCGTATAATTTTAAGGCTTAAGGAAAGAAAGAAAAAAAGAAAGAAAGAAAAAAGAAAGAAAGAAAGAAAAAAGAAATATTTGATGTAATGGATGAAGTAGATGCAAAGAAAAGGATGAATGAAGGAGAGAACAAGGGAAAAAAATGAAAGAAAAAAGAAAGAAAAACGAAGTACGGATTGATGGATAAGAAACGAAGAAAAGAAGGAATAAAAATATCTCAAGACAGAAAGAAAGAAGAGAAGGAAGAAAGACGCTAGAACAAAGAAAGAAAAAAGAAAAGCAGTAAAAGGTGAAGAAGCCTGTAAGGAAGGGAGGGAGAAAGAAAAAAAAAGATTGAATGCAAAATAGAAAGAAAGAAAAAAAAAAAAAAGAAAGGTTAAAGTTTAAAGAAAATTTGAGAAAGAAAAAAATATTTCACCAATAAAAAGAAATAAAGACATTGAAAAAAAAAAACATCGAAAAATAACGAACAAAATTAAAACAGGGAAAAATATAATTCTTTATTTTGATAAAAAAAACTAAAAAAAAAAACACGAAGATTAACGATATAAAATAAATGCAAATATAAAAACGAAGAATCAAGTAAAAAGTAACAAATGAATTTTATCATTCTTTCAATTAGAAGAAGAAGAAGTGGCATAATAATAATAATAATAATAATAATAATAATAATAATAATAATAATGTTCAATTGAATAAATGCTATGCTATTCGTTTACTTTCGTTTTAACATCGGCAGATTGGAAAATCACCAATGGAGTCTCTTTGACGTCATCAAGTCATGGCGTCGCGTGGAATGTTTCAACACAAACGAGGTCACGTTTTATTCCTGAGTAAATACTCGTGTGTAAATATCTGCGCATGCGTGGATGTGGGTTAAATCGTCAACAGCTCATAATTCCCGCATTCGCGCTTTTGCTGTTAAACGAAGCCATTTTTATTGGCGGCATTACATTCTGCATAATTCTCCTCGCTGCTACCAAATTCAATCTCATTGTATTAACCATTTTGGTAATGAGCGTCACTAACCCTGTTATAAATCTATTATTGGCATCATCATATCATCGGTAATGGTGAGACGTGTTTAGAATAACTAATGTTCGGTGGGGTTTTTTTCTGTAAAACTATTTTGTTCATGTATAAATTATCTACAACTGATCAGGTAGTCGGTGGCGACGGATGAGGAGAATGTACGTGAATGCATATGCAAGAAAAAAAAAATAACAACAGAAAATTGAAATATGCAAATTTTTTTTCCTTTCACGCCCAAGAAAGGCAGAAAAGCCACTAAGACAAAATGATTTTACTGTTTGCAAAGGAATCATCAGGAACTAATCGTTAATAATGAGCGGGAAGAGGAAAAAATAATCAGGAGGACATTGCATTGCATTTAACTTCTTGCAGATTAAAGTTGGCTGAAAAGTATGGAGCCAGAAGAGAGTTCCACAAACGAGAAGTGCAAGAGAAGAAACTGTTAGTATAGAACTTACGGCTATATCTAGCCAGCTCAACAATAAATTGATGAGATCTCGATGTCAGTCTAGTACTGCGGTTAAATTAAAAAAGTCCGAGTACAATAGCGAAGAGCTCATCCGTACAATTGCCATGAAAATATTTGCAGAAAAGCCACAGACAAACTTATAGCGAGCTGGTCAGTACCGAGATGGGCGACTGTTTTGGGACTACAAGTATACTTGGATATGCGGGTGGGGCAATGGGTAATGCTTCCCAAAGAATGAACCTTTTTGATAGTAGAAAGGAAAAGAAAAATATAAATCCGAATTTCAGCCTAAAATATACTGAGATTTTAAGGTCATTATACAGTAATAGAATTTATAGTACTTTTTGAAAGTAAATTCTCGCCATTTTATATTTTTAATTTCGCGCATGCGCTTTGTTTGTATTCGATTTGGTCGAATGCGCAGTAGAGTTGGGTCAGTTGGGTACCGTCTGTATGAAAATAGAGCACCAAAACGCAATTCACTGCGCCAGGAACTTGCAACCATTTTTTGTAGTTGCTATTACCATTTGTTTAACTATTCTTCTTTGATTGAAATGCTTCTGGTTTGTCAATTTTATGCAGCCAAACCCCATCCTGTCTGGATATCTTTGACCAAAGAAAAATATGATATGGAGAAAAAAAAATATGCCTCGACTTGCTATTACGTTGTAAACGTCATCAACTCGGTTTGTTTTCCTTGATTTAAATTCTTAAGCGTTTCGAACTTCTTTGTACTGTTTTACTCAAATTAAGTAGTGTCCAAGACTGGCAGCTGCTAGCCGAAATATTTCCATTAAAAATTAAACCATTCGTTGGAATTACTTATTTTTTTTCTTTCTTTTAATTATGCAACTACCAACAGAGACAAACATCCTAACTTTGTCATGCTGTACTACTTGGCATTTACACCGGAACTTCCAAAACGGACATTTCAGTGTGTTTGGGTGTCAATTTGAGAAGAGTGCAGAGGATCTTAAAAAGAGTTTTATGAGTCTAATAGTGATTACGAAGGTGTTTGGAGTGATCTCTAATAATGGGGATGTTATGCGTTCATCATCCCAGAGGGTCTCAGACTCAATACTGAGACCTACAACAAGTGTATTGAGGGGGTATTGCTGAGCTGGGTCAAAAGGGTGGTGGCTGGACGACTCTATGTCTGGCAACAGAATTGTGCACCATGATACACAAGCATTGTCATGGCTGTCAGACAATTTCCGCTACCACATCACCCCTTACAAGTTGCCACCTAAATACCCAGACTATTACTTAACTCTCCCTTAATTTATTATGTGCGGGTCTAAGTGTGGGCGAGAGACCAACAAAACTCCTTGTAACACCAAATATCTATAGGTGAGTAAAAATAAGAAACAATGTTTACCTCATAAATCGCATAGCGTTAGGAATAAGAATAAAACAATGGAAGACAAAATAAATGCATTTTGTATGCGTTGGCAGATGCAAATCGTTAATTTTAAAACTTTACAAATCTGACGTGATACGCCGTTTAGAAATGTTCAGGAAACCATTTGCATCTAAATAAAACGAATAAATAAATTCATTATTATTTATCATTATTTCCGCACCTGCTCATAAAGTTTAACCTAAAACTAACTTTTCGAAATATATCTGGTTAAATGTTTTACATCTGGAAATTCAAACGAACACCTGCTTTAATTTCCTTTCTTTCACCATACGGCCAGTTGTAGACCCACTGGAGTGACAGGGTGTAATCGATTTCTATTTTTCCTCAGATTACGTCATTTGCAGTGGTGTGCAGTAATATAAATATATAGTAAGTCGAGGCATATTTTTTTTCTCCATATCATATTTTTCTTTGGTCAAAGGTGTATGATGAAATTTGTTTGGCCTTGAAAAATATTGCGTCATCCGTGATTGCATCAGATTTTTATCCCGCCCAGACACTATTGTCTCGATTGTCGATTAGTTGTCCTATGGACATTGTCTGCGATGTACGTTACTGCAAGGAAGCGTACGAAAATTGTAACGTTGCACGAACATACTGGCAAGCCTTACCAGTGAACAAATCAAAGTACTATAGACTGGCCAGGAAACTCTCCTGATTTAAATCCAGTCGAAAATCTGCAAAGAACAACTTCTTGGAATGGACATACGAAGTACTAGCATATTCACTAGGTCATGTTTCACTGGAAAAATACGAAAAAAGAAGTAAATAATAACGGAATTACTCGTTTTG
>OZ038501.1:14667522-14672522 GCA_964036315.1 Acanthosepion esculentum | reverse complement strand
TGCTAAATTGGGAATACCTGGGCCAAATTCTCAGATAAGATATAAATATCCCCGCAAACAATGAATATTTTAGTATTTTCAATCGTTTTGAAAAGGGTCATTATTATTCAAACAGTTTTTCAAACAAAGTAATATTTTTCGGATATAAATCCTATAAGGAAAACCAAGGACGTCAAAAATAATCGCTTAATTTTTATTAGTTGCTAGTAGTTTATATTCTTTTTAATATTATAATTAAGACCGAAAATCGTTTAAACTTTGACAACATTTCAATCACTTCACTAACTATAATTCTAACCATGGCAATAAAACTAAATCATATATATCGTTTTCATTGTTTTTAATACAGCAGTAGCAGTAGCAGTCAGCAGTTACCTCCCTTTGGTATTTTTCTACATCATTAAATTATCTGTCTTTATCTATGTGCCATGCGTCCTTAGACCAAGAGACCATTCCTCCCGATTTAGCGGGGCGATGTCACTCGCTTGGTTCGGTTGTCGTGTCACTCGGGGGGGGGGATTTGTTACTTGGATGTGGTGATTGGGATATCGTTCTTGGTTGTGAAACTGAGGCAATCCCATTATCAACATATGCTGGCTTGATCCTGTCCACTGATATATTCTCTGTTTTTCCGTTTCGAAAATGGTAAATTATTTCTCCCTCCTATGTTGGACAAGTTATGGACCGCTTTAGCATGGAGACAGTGGCTTCTTTAGAAAGTCATTTCCCATAAATACGGACGCATGGCACAGTGGATAAAGGCGTTAGTTAGATCCAGTGACAGGACCCAAAGAGTGTGAGTTCAATACCTGGTTAAGGCGGTGGAGAACTTGGAGAGGGGATTCAAAGGGAGATAACTGATAACTGACATCCATTAGACATGGCACGTGGAACTAGAACAGTCTACCCTCAGCCGGCGAAATAAAGGGTTCAGTTCGACATTCCAACCACCTGAAGAAGGCCGGAGCGTACAACGGCCGAAACGTTGTGATAAATATGGAAACAAAGATGAGGGTTATAGTGTATTATTAAATTAGTTTACGAAGCTGTAACAATTTTGGGGGGAGACAAAGTGGCCTAATGGATAGCGGTTCTGACTGAGAAATTGTAGAAACTAGTTGGACTCCGTCAGGCTATCTTACAAACTTCTATTGCTGCCCCTACGACCCTACGGCTCATCCAATTAAAAAAAATTGACACCAATTCAATCCCTTCACTAACTATAAGACTAATCTTATTTTTGTCAACACTTCACTAACTCTAAAATTAACCTTGACAAAACTAAATTATGTATATATAGTTTTCATTGTTTTTAAACCGGTAGTAGCCGCAGCAGTCAGCAGTTACCTCCCTTTGATATTTTTTCTACATCATTAAATTAGTTTACGAAGCTGTAACACCTTTTTGGGAGGGAAGGTGGAGTAATGGATAGCGGTTCGGATTGAGGAGAGAACTGGAGAGCCGAGTTCGAATGGGGTGGTGTAGTGACTCGATAAGAAGAAGTAAAATTTGTGTCACCAAACCATTATTATCGAAAAAGAAAGAAAAATCCTTACATTCTAAAAAATGTTTTCTGGCTTTAAATAACGTGGAAAGGGTTGGTAAACCATAAAAATTTGTCAATACATTCTCGCTAGCAAACGTTTCTGCTTTATACTAGTCATAGAAGATTTTTATTTCGTCCGCAGAGGTAGACTTTTCCAGTTCCACGTGCCATACATCTTCCGGATGTCGCAGTTATTTACTTTTAACTCAGCTCACCATGTTTTGGTTCACCACTGCTGTGGCCTGGTATTGAATTCACAACTTTCTGTGTCTAGTCACTGGATCTACCCAACGTCTTTATCCAAAGGGCCATGTGTCCTTGGGAACGATATAAAGGGGTCGGTTCGAAATTCCAATCATCTGAAGAAGGCCTGAGTGTATAACTGCCGAAACGTTGTGAATATGGCAATGGTGATGAGGATAACGGTCCGAGTAATGTAAATAATGCAAGTAATGCAGCATCTTCTAGTTTTCCCCAGTCTTGAAGATTCATGCAATTTTAACAACATTGAAACTGTAACACCCCCTGTAGCGACACAATAAGAAGTAAAACTTGGATCAGTCGTTTACGTGCCATGCGTGATACACGCTTAGGCGATAATTTATCTTTCGTTACATGAATGAAGCGGCAGTAGGTTGCCATTTCTTTCTGCGGTAGACCAGTTGCTATACAAGGCTATAGAACCCAATCTTTTCTGCTATTTATCCATAGCTGGGGGGAGAAGAAGAGGATTCGTAACTTTCCCAAGAGTATTAGCACATAAGTGAATGTTATGGATTCGAGTGGAATTCGAACTCGGTTCTCTGATTCCATTACTCCACCGTGCACCATCATCATCATCATCATCATCATCATCATTATTATTATTATTATTATTATTATTATTATTATTATTATTATTATTATTATTATCTATATCTATCTCTCTATCTATCTATCTATCTATCTATCTATCTTTTTTCTTTAAATTCTTACAGTCTAAAAAGGTTTCCTGGTTTTAAATAACCTGTAAATATTTGATAAACCGTAGCAAAAAATGATAGCATCAGTAACTTTTATATCTACCTAATAAATTTCAGACTCTGTTAGAAGTTGACACAAATCTTCTAGAAGGGAAGGAGAAAAAAGTAACCGGACTTTAAATTGAAATTAATGAACCATAATTTAATTTGGCTCCATCGTTACAAAGACAAACTGTGGCTTGTGATTTCCAGCGTCCATAGAACGGCAGAAAAGCAAATAAATGAAAAAATAAATAATGGTCGATCATCGATCCTCACACGCAGCATATAACAACTAACAAAATATTTCCTATCACGTCTAATGCATTTATTGTGTTTATTAATACGTAATCAAATTTATGTCCATTTTTTGAGGAATTTGGTTCCATTACAAACTAATTATAGTCAATTCGGCACACTATTAATAAAAATTTGTCATTTTCAAAAAGTGGAATCTGATGTTTTCCTTGCAGGAATTTTTATTTCAAAATTAGCATGTGCTTATCAGTTTTCATAGTAGCAGGTCCGTTCATCTATAGATAAACTCCTCGCATAGGAGTACCAGGCTCTGTAAGCTTGGATGTGGGGGTGGTGTAATGGATAATGGTTTGAATTGTATTCTTTACAAAGTTCGGACGTTTATCCTCATCTTCATTACCATATTCACAACGTTTCGGCCTCTATATCTCTGAGATGAAGTATTATGATTACTTGCATTATTTACATTATTCGGACTGATATCCTCATCTTCATTGCCATATTCACAACGTTTCGGCTTCTATATCTCTGAGATGAGGTATTATGATTACTTGCATTATTTGCATTATTCGGAGACACGGTGGAGTTATGGATAACGGTTCGGATTGATATATCGGAGAGCCGATTTCGAATTCCAGTCGAATCCATTACATTCACTCACTGCTAATACGCTTGGTAAAGGTATGAATCTATCTCTTCTCCCTCTAGCTATGGGTAAATAGCAGGGCAGACCGGGTTCTATAGCCTTGGATGGCAACCGGCCTACCGCAGAAAGAAATGGCAACCTACTGCGGTAAAAAAAATCTGCATCGTTAGTCATGTATCGAAAGATACATGATCGCCTACGCGTGTATCGCGCATGGCATATAACGGAACTGATTTCTGGTTCTAAGTATAAATGCCCTTTTACTTTCTAAATTTCCTAGAAAAATCTTCGTTACTCACTTTCAGGACGATGGTACCTTCAGCATTCATCGGTTGAATCATGTTACTGTTTTCTTAGCTTTCTATTTCGTCGGTAATCAGATTGTCCAGGATTGAAAGAAAAAGTACTGAACTGTTACGTAATATCTGGAGTAACAAAAGCGGACCTTGACAGGCCAAGCATCCCACAGCCTGATGTAACTAGGTTTATATTTGTTCATATTGGTTTATTTATATATTATCTATATTTTGTATAATATTACCTATTGTTCTTAAAGGTATATTTTAAATTCCTTATACTTGAGGCACTTTTCATTCATTTTTTTCCAATTTTAAGGATTTTTTTTATTATATATTAAATTTCAAATATAAATTCTTTTTGTTGTGGATGGGTATTAATTAATATAAATTAATTTGATATATGTTAATTTGGATGTATTCAGCCTATGATATTTATTCCACCCTCCCTTTATATTATTTTTTTATATACTTCTGTTAATATTGTTTCTGACATATTTGTTAATTTAATACTCTTTAATTCTGACTCAACCCTCTTCCATATTTTTGGATTAATCTCTTATTATTTTATATAATATTTGTTTTTTGTTTTTCAGTAATTTCTGAAGATTCATTTGGTCTTTGGTTCATTTGGTTCATTTCATTTTTGAAGGTTCATTTGGTCTTTGGTTCATTTGGTTCATTTCGTTTCAGAAGGTTCATTTGGTCTTTGGTCCATTTGGTTCATTTCATTTCGAAAGGTTAATTTGGTTCATTTCATTTCTGAAGGTTCATTTGGTCTTTGGTTCATTTCATTTCTGAAGGTTCATTTGGTCTTTGGTCCTTTTGGTTCATTTCGTTTCTGAAGATTCATTTGGTCTTTGGTCCATTTGGTCCATTTCATTTCTGAATTTTCATTTGGTCTTTGGTTCATTTCGTTCATTTCGTTTCTGAAGATTAATTTGGTCTTTGGCCCACTTGGTTCATTTCATTTCTGAAGGTTTATTTGGTCTTTGGTTCATTTGATTCATTTCGTTCCTGAAGTTTCATTTGGTCTTTGGTTTATTTCATTTCTGAAGGTTCATTTGGCCTTTGGTCCATTTGGTTCATTTTATTTCTGAAGGTTCATTTGGTCTTTGGTCTATTTGGTTCATTTAATTTCTGAAGGTTCATTTGCATATGTTAATATATAATATTGATATATAGTATTGAAGTGTTTTGTATTAATATACAGCGTACGGCTGGTATTTGAGGACAGATTTTATGGATTTGTT
>OZ038501.1:14642522-14662522 GCA_964036315.1 Acanthosepion esculentum | reverse complement strand
TTTATTTATTTCATACATTTTCACTTTATTTTTTCTTTCTTTCTGTCGTTCTTTCTTTCTTTCTTTAGTTTGTCGTTTCTTTCTTTTCTTCTTTCTTTCTTTCATTCGTTCGTTCTTTCTCTCTCTTCTTCTGATCATTCTCTCTTTATTTCCTTCGTTTGTTATTTCTTTCTATATGTCTTTATTTCGTTTGTTCTTTATTTCGTTCGTTCGTTCGTTCTTTCTTTCTTTCTTTCTTTTTTTCTTTCTTTCTTTCTTCCTTTGTTTCCTTCCTTCTTTATTTATTTGTTTTTTTGTTCTTTTTTCATTCGTTCGTTCTTTCTTTCGTTCGTTCTTTCTTTCTTTCTTCCTTTCTTTCTTTCCTTCCTTCCTTCTTTATTTATTTGTTTTTGTTTCATTCGTTCGTTCTTTCTTTCTTTCTTTCGTTCGTTAGTTCGTTGTTCTTTCTTTCTTTCGTTCCTTCGTTCGTTCGTTCCTTCCTTCGATTGATCTTTCTTTATTTCCGTTTTCCTTACGTCTTATCTTTGTTTGTTTGTTTGTTTCTTTATTTATTTGTTTGTTTGTTTCTTTCTTTCTTTCTTTCTTTAAGTCTTACATTCATTTTTTCTTTCTCTTTTTCTTTCTTTCTTTTTTTCTTTACTAAGTTATTAAGAGTGTACTCATTCCTTTTATGTTTCTTTCGGATTTCTGTTCTTATGTTATTTTCATTCATTCACTTATTCTTTGCGTCTTTTTTTCCTTTTCATTCATTCACCCCCTTCTGCTCATCTCATATTTCTTCTTTTTTTTCCAGATAGTTCTCTTACAATCTCCTTCTCACAAGTCGACTGTCATTTTCATCCTTTTTTTTTCTAGCTCAATTTTGTTCTCTTTCACTCTTTATTATTCAACACATCCGTTAACTGTTTTTTTTTTTCGTATTTCACATTTTTTTTTTCATCATTATTAAATCATTCTTCTAATCTTCTGTCGACATTTTCTTAACTCTGTCCACCATTTTGTTTTTCTCAGTAACATTGCTGACATTCTTATCGCTTCTGTTATTAAAAAATCTATATCTTCTTCCGCATATTTCATTCGTCAGGGAATTTCTTCTTCTTTTTTTTTCACCCACTTTTTCATTCATTCTCTCATTCATTCTTTGTCACATCTGCCGCACTTGCTGACCTGCCTCATTTGAAACATAACTTCTTTCGTCATATTCCTTTTACGTTTTCACTTTCTTTTTGTTTCTTTGAGCATTTCATCACCATCACACGTTTGCCCTACGCTAACATAAATTTCAATTAGCCCTATTAACCCCCACCTATCGGCCCACTTAAGCTCAGCTTTATTTCAGCTTTTCAACCTTTAGTTCTCTCATTTAACTGCCTATATTTTTCCTTTTATTTAGTTCTTAGTTTTTATAAACGGTTCGATACGCTTTCCCTTAAGACATTCTGAGTCGCTTCTGTACTGGAGCATGCGCAGTGCAGGGCTCTCATTATTTAACTAAGGGAACTATTCAATCGTATTCATTGCATTCGTATCTGAAATTGTTATGAAACCAATAAGGCAGAGATAATATGGCTGCATTTACCTAAATACGATTATTTATATATATGTATATTTGCAGAGACTACATGTTCTTACGTTCTTCAAGCTTTTCTGCGTATATACATATATATATATATATATATATATATATATATATATATATATATATATATATATATATATATATATCAGACACCGGAGGTGCCGAAACAAAATGCCTATTTGGTAGTGATTTTATAACATATTTATGTTATAATTTTTAAATAAATAATTATATATCTATCTATCTATCTATCTATCTATCTATCTATCTATATATATATATATATATATATATATATATATATATATATGCTACTGAAAAATTTATTTTCGTTGAGCTCTCAGGGGTGGAAGTGTGGGTTTGTAAACAGTGACTTTTACGGCTAATAATGCAAGACTCTTCGGTAAATCGAATCGAGTTGTCTAAAAATAAATGCGCTTAAATTCACCTTCATCCCTGCAGTGGTAGAATCCCCGTCTGACGCCAAATCAGTCGGGTTTCGATCCTAGCTAGAGGCAACCGGACGTCTAGTCACACTGATGAGCTGGGATACAGCGAAACTGTCTGTGTGTGAATGACTATATATATATATATATATTATATTTTATCATATTACATTACAGATCAAATAATTACCTTCATATGTATTATTACAGATCAAATAATTTCCTTCCATACTAACCTGACCCCTGTCTAGTTACTTTCGTCTGACTGAAAAATGGAACGGATAAAACTGTATTAGTTTTTGACTGTTATTTTATTTTTTGTTTTTAGATTTAAATTTGTATTTCTGACTCAGTCGTTAAGACAAACCACCAATATCTTGGCCTGCCGAAGTAAGCTATCCCCCCTATAAGACGATTATGGATTTTATTGTTTATTAATTATATATATATATATATATATATATATATATATATATATATATATATATATAAATGCTCTCGAAATAATTCGATTCAGCTCTTGGAGAGGGAGGGGTTAAATTCTGTATTAGTTTTCGACTGTTGTTTTCTTTTTTTTTTTGTTTTTAGCTTTAAATTTCTATTTCTGGCACGAACTCGAAGTAAGCTATTCCTCATATGAGCCGATTATGGATTTTATTGTTTATATATATATATATATATGTTTCGTCCAATGTGGACTTTTTCAAGGCAAAAACGAAATGTATTTATTAAACAAAGTAACTAATAATAACAAAACAAAATATCCTTATGGTTTTCTAAATCCTTTCAGTTGCTAATAATATTTTGTTTTGTTACTAATAGTTACTTTGTTTTGATAAACTCATTCGTTTTTGTCTTGAAAAAGACCACATTGGACGAAACGCGTCGGCTAATATTAGAGTTTTTCTATTGTCTTTTATATATATATATATATATATATATATATATATATATATATATATTTGAATTGTACAGAGTCCGACAATTTATTTAAAGACATTTTTTATATATTTAACGTTCTTTTTATAGATACAAGTATTTAAGTAAATGCTGTCGGAGAACGTAAATTTTCTATGAAAATTTCTCGGACATTCAGGCCGGTAAATGTTATTTAATACTGTTTATTATTAACAGAGAATTTACTTACATACTTGTATCTATAAAAAGAACGTTAAACATATAAAAAATGTCTTTAAATATATATATATATATATATATATATATGTGTGTGTGTGTGTGTGTGTGTGTGTGTGTGTGTGTGTGTGTAAGAGAGAAAAATGAAGACGCAAACATATTTGGCTATAATGTGGATTTTTAAAAAATATATTATACTTTGTTGTCCAGATTTTTGCTACACGTGTTTTCGGTCTCACGACCTTTATCAGGCAAAGACTGGGTATTTCTACATATTATTTAAAGGAATTAATTTTCCTCATATTTTCAGATCTTCAACCATTGTCTTTTGTGTGCAGTAGTAATATAGTTTTTGTTTAGGACTTCGTTTCTTGGAGAAAGAAAATTGTATTACAACTGCACACAAAAGACAATGGTTGGACATCAGAAAGCAAGAGGCAAATTAATATGGAAATCAAAGTATAATATATGTTTAAAAGTTCCACATTATGATCAAATACGTTTGCGGTTTCTCTCTTTTCTTTAAAATATACACTTTTCTCAAGTTGGAAAAACTGTAACTTTTCCCATATATATATATATATATATATATATATATATATATATATATATATATATATATATATTCATTGATGCATGTTTCATTAAATAATAGTCATTTAAGAATATTTGTGGAGATTTCATAGTTTATTTTGTTCAGGTTAGGTTTCAACTGTTTTATGTATATAGCTTCAAGAATTGTTTATTGTTTTCATGTTTAAGTATAGTTGTGTTTTCAACAAGGATTTTCGGAATTGGGTATGCGGCCAGGCATGTTGTTTTCAATGCCTAAAATAATAATGGCTTATGTAAGCCGAAAGCTTAGATAGGATTAAAAAATATGTATCAATATTGTGAATTTTCATTCTTTTTTTTTTAATGATAATATTATTAAGCTTATCAGATGATATGAAAAGGATTCACATAAAATAAATAGACAAAACTTATTATTTAATGTAAGATGCATCAATAAAAAAATGCTCCCTTAATACACACACACATGTATATATATGGACTCTCCCGTCGAACTCGACGTATGAGGGTCAGACAGATCAGTTCCCAGAAACTGAAAGCCCGACACCCGCACAGGATTTGATTATAGTGGTGAAGGCTTTGTGCAGGGCCATCCACACTTTTTGGAGGGACGAATACAGGGACCTTGTGCAGCGAATGCCACAAGGTCCCCAAACGACCCTGCGCAGGTTTTGAATTCAGAGTTGTCCAAGGCTATAGAACCCAGTCTGTCCTGCTATTTACCCATAGTTGGAGGGAGAAGAAGAGGATTCACACCTTTCCCAAGGGTATTAGCACGTAAGTGAATGTAATGGATTCGACTGGAATTCGAACTCGGTTATTCGATATATATATATATATATATGTAGTGTTGAATGTTAAAGACAACATCGTCTTACATATTTTCTTTTGAATTTTCTCATATGTAAGACTATGTTGTCTTTAACATTCAACACTACATGTTTGAAAGAAAAGTTGCTGCCAAATTACACACACATATATATATATATATATATATATATATATATATATATATATATATATATATATATATATATATATATACATACATATATACATATATTATATCATTCGAATATCACAGCTCCTCAGTGTGACTAGACTAGTTTTCTGATTGATATAAATGTTTATCTGATTCTATTTTATTATTTAACATCCGTGTTCCCGGCTTCTTTAACTTCATCATCATCGTTCCCTTGACTTTAAAAATAGTAGGACGGATCCAAATGCAGAAGCCACACTAACTCTTTTCCACACCCGTCTAACAACAGCAGCCATCAGCAATTCTTGCACAGTCATGCCTGTCCATTGTTTGACATTGTCCAACCATTATTTTGTGTGTGTGTGTGTGTGTGTGTTGACCTCCTCTTCTACGTCCGCCTTAAACTGTGCCTTGCATGGTGGTTTTTACACAGGCTGCCATGGCTTGTAATATGTCCAAACCATGACATGTTTCTCCGTTTGACAGTCACGAGAAGAGATTCCTGGTGGCCCACAACACTTTCAACCATTTTCCGCACAAACTCATTGTATTTTTTTTTTCAATAAAATAAAATGCCAAGGAGTTTTCTCATGCATTTGTTCTCAAAAGCTTGGATCCTTCTCCATGCATCTGCCAACAGTGTCCACGTTTCACATCCATATAGGAGAATGGAAACTAACCAAGTTTTTGTACAGTCTGTACTTTGATGTTTAACTTAATGTATCTTAAATTTTGACATACGGGGTACTGAGATGTTTAAATTAGTCTATACTCGACTGGATGATAATAGTAATATTAGCCGTTTCCTAATAAGGAAGAAATTTCTATTCATTGACCGAGCAGCCAGTGCTGTTCTCGCTTCAATTTTATAAAATCTTTCTCATAAAACAATTTTTCACGAAAATAAGTTTCTCAAGTCTAGTTGTTTTTACTCTTTCCAGTATTGATGGGGAGAGGGGTTTCCTTCCTTGCCTTTTGTTTGAGGCTGTGTGGAATATCAGCATCTTGATTGTGTTGTTATTCTCTCTCCGAGTAATACCTGGTATCTACTTCAATTGTTGATGCTGTTGAATGATGTTGTTTCTCATATTTGGATCAGCGCTTTGTGATTCTGTAACATCCGTCCTCGGGTTTCGATGAAGAATGACCCTCGCCTAGACCTACACGCTTCACTTACTCAAAACAAATTTTAACCATCGATCGTATGAAGCGGTTATTTACAAGCAGCAGTTTAAATATTTCTGAACGAGTTTGTCCTCATTTCTGGAATCCATATGAAAATGTCAATGTAGCAGCTTGCGATGTTTTTTTTATAATACGCATACCACAGCTTATTCAACGTTCGTTTTCCTTATACTAAATGTTTTATAATAAATCTATACACCGAAGTATTTGAAATGTTTATTAATTCGACATTTGGAGTAGGAGACACCACTGCTTTCATTCTAAATGCAAATAATAGTTTATTTTATTGGAACGTATTATTTTTAGCCCTACACTATACAAAAAGTTTTGGGCTAAGCTGAATTTCTTAAAAGAACACATGAAAATGAGATATTTTAATAATTTTTTAAAGTTAAAGATAAACTTTCAGTAACTGCACTTTTATTCTGACTCAAAAGCACTTAACTATAAGAAATGGTCATGCGACAGTATCATATTGTTTTCGTAATAAAACCACCACCTGCCCTAACTATTGCATTACAAATTCTTGGCATTCTTTTCAAGAGTTCTTTTTCTAAGTATTCTTTAAGCACTGAAAAAGCTCACTCTCACTCTTTTTGTATTCTCTTTCAACTCTACTATCCAATTCATCCCATACTCATTCAATAAACAAAGCTTATTCAACGTTCATTTTCCATTATAGCCTATACTAAATCTGTTAAAATAGACCCATACATTGAAGTATTTGAAGTGTTTATTAATTCATCATCTGGCATTTTTATGATAGAGTCAAAATAGGAAATATCACTGCTTTCATTCCAAATGCAGCTAATAGTTTGTTTTATTGGAAAGTATTATTCTTAACCCTATAAGATAAAACCTTTGGGGCCATCCTGAATTTCTTTAAAAACATTAAAATGAGATATTTTAATAATTTTTAAAGTTAGAAATAAAATTTCCGGAACTGCACTTTTATTCTGACAAAAAAGCACTTTACAAGAGCTGGGCAACAACAGCATCATATTGTGTTTTCGTAATAAAACCAAAACCTATCCTAATTATTACATTACAAATGTTTGGCATTCTTTTCAAGAGTTTTTTTTTAAGTATATGGCAGACCTTCCCAAGTATTCTTTAAGCACTGAAAAATCTCACTCTCACCCTTTTGGGTATTCTCTTTGAACTCTCCTATCCAATTCATTAATTACTCATTCAATAAACACAGCTTATTCAACGTTCATTTTCCTTACCGTGTATACTAAACCTATACTAAATTTGTTTTAATAGACCATACACCGATGTATTTGAAGTGTTTATTACTTCGGCATCTGGAATTTTTATGATAGAGTCAGAGTAGTAAACTTCACCGCTTTCATTCCAAATGCAGATAATAGTTTATTTTATTAGAAAGTTTTGTTTTTAGCCCTACACTACAGACAAAACTTTTGCCGCCACCCTCAATATCTTAAAAAACACATTAAAATAAGACATTCTAATATTTTTTTCAAAGTAAAAGACAAAATTTCAGTAACTGCACTTTTATTCTGAGAAAAAAAAAAGTTTTTTTTAAGAGGATGGCAGACCTTCCCAAGTATTCTTTAAACACAGAAAAAAACTCACTCTTACTCATTTGGGTATTTTCTTTGAACTCTCCTATCCAATTCATCGCATACTCATTCAATGGAAGAGAGATCAGAAAATTGAGACGACCAGGTTTTAATTTCCAAAAGTTTGTTACTTATTCTGACTCGAGGCAATTTTGACACAATTTAGAGGAGCTTTTTGGATAGTTGGCTTTTAGAAAGATAATTCTTCTTTCAGTTATGCTTGAAGCAGATGCTGTAGCAAGTCTTTGCTAAATCGAATGATATTGTTCTCTTGTCATGATTCCCTTGACCTGAATCAAATCTCCAGCCATTTTGGTAATCTGAAAAAAGAAATCTACTGAAGGGTAAATGGTAAACAAATACATATAATGTTTCTCATAGAAGTTTTCGTAATTTGGCAGAATGTTTTGTGGATAGACGAAGCCAAATCTGAACATTTTGATTGTAAGAGGATCCTGGCGAAAGAGTGAAAAATAAAAGCAAATAAGCTGTAGTTAGTGAAATATTATCGTTTTCTTAAAAACTGTGATGTTCCGTGTGAGTTTGTTTCAAACATCCTCGTCGCCACTGTTGTATTCCGTGCTAAGGGAATAAATACTTAACACCAGGTAGATACTAAAAGTTTATTGGACACAACCAGTAAATATGGAATACGGCACAGTTATACACATAGGTCAATTTAGTAGTGACTGCCACTAATTGGAAGGTCGTCTCTTTCTCACTCTTCCCACGTCTACCCGTCTCTCGTAGAGAGTTGAATTTATAGGTACTTACTACATATAGTGTAATCATTCATGGGGGTGCCGGACGACTAAAGCACGTCCAACCTTCCAGTTAGTGGCACTCACTACTAAATTGGCCTATGTGTATAACTTCTAGTGATATGGGAGCAACGCACCTAGATTCGGCAATTAAAGGTGTATTGTTAACAAAAAAAAAAATGTCATTATTTCAGCGGCCACGCAAACATCAGTTGCCAACTTCCGGCACAATTTAAAAAATTAACCCCGCTGTCTACCTCCTTACACGTCCTCAATATATCTATATTTTATATTTGGTTGAGAATTCTTTTCGTCTGCAATATTCCAACCGAATTATTACAATAATATGCTCAACTTGAATGACGTTATATATATATATATATATATATATATATATATATATATATATATATATATAAACAGACCAATTTAAGGCTCCATTGTGATAATTTATTTCACCAGAACCCTTTTAAAGGACGCTGGATCATCAGACATCACTTCCAATAGGTGAAACGAAAAATATATTTATATATGTACATATATATGTTACGCGAATCATTCTTACGAAAAGCAGATAATGAAGTTAATGATATGGCAAGAATCACTGTCGCAAACAATTTTTTATAATAAAATACATTAACCTCGAATTCGTTAATGAATGGTATGATCCTTGTTTATAAATTCCGGTTTTATCAGGTCTTTTAAATTGAACCCGCAGCACATAATTGATATATATATATATATATATATATATATATATATATATATATATATATATAAATATTTTATATTAAATAAATTTTCTTTATATTTTCTTTAATTTTCTTTATTTTTATTTAAATTTAATTTATATTTTATATTAAATAAAAACTATAAAATATTTTATATTTTATACATATATATATATATATATAAATATAAAATATTTTATATATATATAAAACAAACATATAGCATGACTCTTTGGCAGAATTGAGTCGCTGTCAGTCACTGTGTGTTTATCTAAATCTAAAAATAAACACGCTAAAAATTCACCTTCATCCCTGCCGACGACTTCGTGGTAGAAGTTTCGACTGACGCCAATTCAGTCGGGTTTCGATCCTAGCTAGAGGCAACCGGACGTCTATCCACACTGATGAGCTGTGAAACAGCGAAACAGTCTGTCTGTGGATGACAATATATATATATATATATATATATATATATATATATATATATATATATATATATATATAACGTAAATAATTAAATAAATTGTAAACAGTGACTATTACTCAAGGTCACTAGTGTGTTTATGAAAAAATAACTACGCAAAAATTCGGCTTTCTCTCTGCCATCGCCGATAGCGTAGGGGTTATAATCTTCGACTGATGCTAAATCGCACGGTTTTCGGTCCCGGCTTGTCTGTGGATGACGATATATATAATATATATTTATATATATAAGTCTGTGTGAGGGTTCCCATAACGGTTAAGGTTCGAATCCTCTCGAACATTCAGGCCTGTTAATGTAAATTAATACTGTTTAATTAAAGACAGTGCATTTACTGGAGAAGATATGTCTATAATAATAACATTATAAACAAATATATATATATATATATATATATATATATATATATATATATATATATATATATATATATATATATATATATATATATATATATGTTACTGAAAACAATTATGTCTATAAAAATAACGTTATAAACATATATATATATGTGTGTTTATAATGTTATTTTTATAGATATAATTTTTTTCAGTAAAAATTATAAATTTTAGCTCTGATATTTTCCAGCACTTTTTATACTAATATCTCTCATTGTGCAATATTACACACACACACACACACACACACACACACACACACACACACACACACACACACACACATACATATATATATATATATATATATATATATATATAGTTTTAGAATCTCAATATTGTACATAGACAAATATGTTCAACAGCGTATTGATATATATATATATATATATATAATTATCAGTCTGCAGCATATATTATATATGAACATATATATATATATACATACATACATGCATATACACACACACACACACATATATATATATCTGTAGTATTTAATATATATTATACATATATGTGTCTAGAGATCTGAGTCTATTTTCAGGGAATCATCTTTATGACTTTCTTAGGGAAAAGGTCTTCACGCATGCGTGTGACTGAACGAGCAAGCGTATGTGATTATCTGGCCGACAGTTTTCGGCGGGAAAACGCGCTGAAGTAGAAAAATGGCCGCCATTAATTCATAAAGCAAGAACAACAGCAGCGATTTTAGTGAAACGCCAACGAGGCGATGAAATCGAGGGGAACGGTCTGTGAGAAAACTGAGGCTGTTTTCTTTATTCTTTCTTTGCTGAAAAAAAACCGTTATTCGTAACATCATATGCCACCATTATTAAAATGGCGACTATCAGGAAACAATTTTCAGCCCTTTGGGCTTAATGTAGGGCGAAGGGCAACTGTGGAGGGTGGTTTTAGCGGATTGGGAACTTACTGTTTGTTCGTCTGGAAAAGAAGGCGAGGATTGGCAGAAAGAAGCAACAATCGATGCGTTCAGGAATCATTAGAAAAGTTAATAGAATAATAGTGTGAGGGAGGGGAAGAAAAAACAATAGAGAAGAAAAATAATGAGAAGAAAAGAATTTGAATGGAAAGATGTCCGGAATGAAAAAGGGAATAAAAGGTCATGAAATATATGAAAATAATAAGAAGAACAAGAGCAAGAAGAAGATAGACGACGAATACATTGATGACGACGAAATAATGAAGAAGAAAAAGGAGTAGAAGAAAAATAAGAAAATGGCGAAGGAAGATAACGATGAATATGACGACGACGAAGTAGAGAAGAAGACGAAGAAGAAGGAGGAGGAGGAGGGGAGGAGGAGGCGGAACTAGAGGAATTGGACAAAAAAGAACGTAGTAAGATGAAGCAAAGCAGAAAGACACGGTTAAGAAGAAGAAGAAGAAGAAGAAGAAGAAGAAGAAGAAGAAGAAGAAGAAGAAGAAGAAGAAGAAGAAGTTGGAGGAAGAAGGCGTGTATGACGACGACGACGATGTAGTAAAGATGATGAAGAAAAGGAAGTAGAAGAGAAAGATGACGACGACAAAGTGAAGAAGTAGAAGAAGAAAAGAAGATGACGATGACGACGGCGACGACGTGAAGAAGGAGAAGAAGAATAAGAAAGAGAAAAAGAAGAAGAAGAAGAAGAAGAAGAAGAAGAAAAAAGAAGATGGCAAAATTTGAAGATGAGTATGACAACGACGAAGTGAAGAAACAGACGAGCAATCATAATAATAATAATAATAATAATTATAAATAATGAGAAGAAGAAGAACAAGAAGAAGAAGTTGAAGAAGAAGAAGCAAAAAAAAGAAGAAAAAACATAGTGAAGGATGAAGACGACGATGACGACGGCGACGACGTGAAGAAAGAGAAGGAGAAGAAGAAAAAGAATAAGGAGATGGCAAAATTTTGAAGACGAGGATGACAACGACGAACTGAAGAAAAAGAGGAATAATAATAATAATAATAATAATAATAATAATAAGAAGAAGAAGAAGAAGAAGAAGAAGAAGAAGAAGAAGAAAAAGAAAAAGAAGAAGAAGAAGAAAAGAACATAGTGAAGGATGAAGACGATGATGACGACGGCGACGATGTGAAGAAAAAGAAAAAGAAGAAGAAAATGGCGAGGAAAGAAAACGATGATGACGACGAAATGAAGAAGAAGTAAATGAAGTCGAAGAGGAAGAATGTGTAAAAGTTGGATGAGATGAAGAAGAAAATCGGGAAGGAGATTGAAGAGGATGGTAATGCCAATATTAACCGTTTCTTTATGAAACATTAAGCATTCATTCAGCGAACAGTCAGTATTTGGGTTGAAATTTATAGAATCTTTCTACTAAAATACTTTTTTCTCGTACATAGGTTTCTCAAGCTTACTATTAAAACAGTATAATCGGCTAGGGAAGGTTGATTTTTTTTTACTTTCTTTATAAAATCAACATGGTACTCGGTGGGAAAATTGGAGTTTGATGTAATAAGTACTGACAGCAAAAATTAGATTCATAGCTTTTAGCTATTTCTGAGCATTTAGTTTTAAATATCGTATGAAAAATGTCCTAATTTCTGCAAGTTTTTGCTTACAAACTGACTTCAAAATGTTACTATTTCAAGAATAAATCCAAATAAAATTGATATGCCTTTTAATTCCTTAGAGAACATAGGGCCGCAACAATACCTCTCCAACGGAAACGGTTCCGGGCGATCCTCTTCAGATCGGCCTATATTGTGCAGGCTCCCTGTCCGGGGGATTTCTGTTGACCATGTTCACCGTAGTCTATGAATATAGAATCCAGCGCAGTACGTAATCTGTTCAATGAAACAACGCCAATATCACTAGTAGCTTCTGTTCAGTAATTCTTCAGTCTTCGATATCAGAGGTTGGCAGTGAATATTCGGAGAGAAAAAAAATGGCTGCTTTTATACACGTCTAATTGAATATTTTAAGCTTTCTGATTGGTTAACACTTCAATTGGTGAACTATAAAATGAGTCAGCTAATTTTGGTTGGCTCACTAGTATATAAGGCACCCAAAAACAATTTCCACCAGCACGCGTCACACGTTGGACTTTGTAGGCCTCTTCCTCGGCCATGCCGTTGTTTGAAGATATCGTTGAGATTTCTGTAACAAGCGAGTTTTTAAGTGATAAGGTTGTTAATCTAGTACACAACCCCGAACCTGGAGGACCAGGGTGTGTCTTTCGTCTGACTCCCTCTCCACAGATCTGTTGAGCTTAGTTGGACCTGCTAAAGGCCGAAGCCTCCGCCACATATCTCAGGAGATCTTTGAAGCACGCAAGGCAACACAACATCAGGACGGATTTTTTTTTGTATTAGATACATTGAATGGAAAACATATTCAAATCAGAATAATAATTATGAATTACCACAAGCAAAACATGCAATTCTTTCTGTATTCGATATTGAAAAACTATGTAAAAAATTGTAAAATATTAGAAAAAAGACTACTCAATGAATAAAATTTATTAGATCATTTGTTAGATCATAATTAATAAAAGCAAAAAATAGATAAAAGTGTACATAACACCTGTCAATATTTCTGAGATGAGGTATAATGTACAATATTTACATTATTCGGACTATTGTCCTCATCTTTGTCGCCATATTTATTACAACGTTTCCGCCTTTCAGAATCTGTCTATATTTCTGAGATGAGTTATTATGTACACTATTTGCATTATTCGGACTATTGTCCTCATCTTTGTCGCCATATTTATTACAACGTTTCGGCCGTTGTACGTTGCAGGCCAAAGCGTACAAAGGCCTAAACGTTGTAATAAAGATGGCGATAAAGATGAGGGCAATATTTTTTGAAAAATATAAATAATGTGCATAACACCATAACAATTTGGGACTCACATTATGAGACAAAATGTTTTAAATTTGTTTTGTTTATTTCAACAACATAGTATAATTAATGCACTATATAACTTTTTAAATCCTAATGTAGCTAACTTATTCAGTATAATTTTTCTTTGATTTCGTTTGGTTTATTTTTACGGCATATCAACCTCAATGGGTTATTTAATGCTGACAACATTTTTAGGATAGATTCGTATGAATAGAATATGTATTCTTTGGTTTAGAGTGGTTTGGTTTATTTTGTTTTACGGCATATCAACCTCAATGGGTTATTTAATGCCGATAACATTTTTAGGATAGATTCGTTTGAATAGAATATGTATTCTTTGGTTTAGATTCGTTTGGTTTATTTTGTTTTACGGTATATCAACCTCAATGGGTTATTTAATGCCGACAACATTTTTAGGATAGATTCGTATGAATAGAATATGTATTCTTTGCTTTAGATTGGTTTGGTTTATTTTGTTTTACGGCATATCAACCTCAATGGGTTATTTAATGCCGACAACATTTTTAGCATAGATTCGTATGAATAGAGTATGCATTCTTTAGTTTAGATTGGTTTGGTTTATTTTGTTTTAAGGCATATCAACCTCAATGGGTTATTTAATGCCGACAACATTTTTTATTGCTGATAGTATTTTGTTTTGTCAAAAAAACGTTCTGGTAATATTTTTCCTTTAAAATTGTATTGCTGGTAATAATTTTTTTCAAAATAGTATTGCTGGTAATAGGTAACTATTTGCCTATAGCTGGGAGCCTAACAGGTGCTACCACCCCGGGTTAGGATGGACCTGCGAACATCAGCAATTAAGAGGTGGTTCCACGCTCCTCAAAACCTCCTGGTCAGAGGCCTTGCTGCTGGATGTAGTTTATCTTCTTACCCAGGACGAAATTTCCCTTTGAAGTAAATGAAGGTCTTATTTGATGGCACAATGATTTAGTAATAATGTGCTATACAATTTATTAATTGTTTAACTGCTCTTTCCATACGTTGTGAATGTGCAGGTAAATTCAGCAACTTCCACGTTGTTCCATTCTTTAGAACCCCTTGCAGTTCATTATTTGAAAAACCTTCTGCAAGAACAGGTTTGCAAACTCCATTTTAGGAGAGGATAATCAAATTCAACTCGTGTGTCGCTTCTGAGTTGAAGAATGTCATTTTTAATCTCTTTGGCGGCTCGCCATTTCTGAAACTAAAGAATATTTTTATTGCAAAATTTATGCTTATTTGGTTATATTTTTCTGATGCAATTTGAAATAAATTTTAAAATTAGTCTAGTAAATTGACATGATGAAGTATGAATAAATATTTACTTATGTAATGGAAAAATTTCTTTATAACCTTCTCTCACCTCCAATTCATCCAATTCCAAATAAAGTTGATGTAATTTCTATGAGATACATTGAATGGAAAATATATTCAAACCAGAATTCTAATTATGAAGTCTCTTAAGCAAAATATGAATTTCTTTTTTACTGTATTCAATAAGTAAAAAAAAATTGTAAAGGTTACAAAAACTTCTACTGAATGAATAAGATTTGTTAGATCCTAATTAATAAAAACTAAAAATAGATAAACGTGTATATAACCCCATAATAATGCTGGGCACATTATAAAACTAAATGTTTTAAATTTGCATTGTTTATTGAAAATGACACTGGAACTGCTGGACTGGATAACATATTACATCATAATATAGCTAAATTGTTCAGTATAATTTCCCTTTGAAGTAAATGAAGGTCTTATTTGATGGCACAATGATTTAGAAATAATGTACTATACAATTTATTAATTTAACTGCTCTTTCCATACCTTGTGAATGTGCAGGCAATTTCAGCAACTTCCACGTTGTTCCATTCTTTAGAACCCCTTGTTGGGGACTGTGTGGAGATGTTAAGAGATATCAGAAGGTTTGAATGATCAGAAGGCTTAGAATTGCGCGTGTTCAATAATCTCCCATCCACAACAATTAATAAAAGACAAAAATAATGATTTAAAACATAACAATTGAATTTATTAAGTATTTGATCTACATGCAAGTGAACTGAAAAGGTTAGACAGAGTTGTGTCCCTTAGATCAGGTAATAGTTGTACCTAAGCTCATAACGAGTACATTGGTTGTTAAATTGTAATTTAGAAGATTGTACTTGCGTAAGTAGAAGTACAGTTCTTTACTTATTTAGTAGTGAATATTTCTGTTCACTTTAGGTAAGCAAAGTTTGTTTTAAGTTCGAAAGTTCTTTAACGTCTGACTGCGTTAGTCAAAGACGGGAGTTCCTTGAGCGTTACATTTTGGCAAATGTGTGAGCGGTCGAAATTTGTTGTCGTCGTGGTTTGCTCGGGTCGGGACTGCTCGGTGTTACATGTGCTCTTGGGTTTTTATAACGTCTCATAGGCTCCGGGAAGAATGGCGCGTAATATGATCGTGCGCGTGGGAGCGATCTGATTGGTCGAAGCTGACCAATCAGCAAGCTGGATTTGCGGTGATCGACTAATGGATGCTTGTTGATTACCCTGTTGGTAAAATAGTAACAGGAAGGGTAAACTGGCTGTCGTGGAAGATTCCACACCCTTTCAATTCATTTGAAAATTTTATGAGAGGATAATCAAATTCGACCCGTGGGTTGAAGAATGTAATTTTTTTAAATCTCTTTGGTGGCTCGCCATTTCTGAAACTAAAAAATATTCAAAATTTACTCATATTTATATTTTTCTTATATTGTTGTGGTGGGATCCACCTAATCTGCATAGGTGACTACCAACTATATAAATAATGGTTGATACCGGAAGACGAAAGAAAAGGAATCACGAGATCCAACTAGAGACTCTGATCGACTGCGACTAGTCAACACATTCTCCAGGAACGTCTTCCCAGAAATATACAGAAATACTATATGTACTTATTGTGTACACTTTCTTGTTATAATACATTCTTGTTCTAAGTACATTTTGTGTTGCATTATTATTCCATGCAATAGGCGAGATTCAACATTGAGTCAAGACTCAACATATATAAATGTTTTAAATTTGCATTGTTTATTAAGATTCTCATTAAATCTACTGCACTTTATAACATATTACATCATAATGCAACTAAATTGTTCAGTATGATTTCCCTTTGACGTAAATAAAGGTCATATTTGATGGCACAATGATTTAGTAATAGTGCGCTTGTGACATGACTCTTGTCTATATACATTTTGTAAATCGTCAGTAAATTATAAATTTAAAAAGGCTGTGATCTGAGAATGATTGTAGCCTGGCAGTAATGACGAAGACCGTAATACCTTAGCAAATGTTTTGCAAAATGGATGTTTATTTTAGTGGTTGGTAACAGATGTTTACAATTATTTTTCCCAGTTTCGCATTTCTGCTGTTTGACACCGGTTCGAAATGATCTAAAGTTTGAATCTCCCGTTCACAAGGATGATAATGCTAGAAGAATTATTTGTGTTGGCTCGTTATTCCACTTTATAAAGGTAGGTTTAATGATCTGGTGGTCTGTTCTTACGGCTTGTGCCACAATCTCTACGTT
This sequence comes from Acanthosepion esculentum, assembly GCA_964036315.1. Classification (NCBI taxonomy): domain Eukaryota; kingdom Metazoa; phylum Mollusca; class Cephalopoda; order Sepiida; family Sepiidae; genus Acanthosepion; species Acanthosepion esculentum. The sequence goes on along the minus strand of OZ038501.1, from coordinate 14,645,244 downwards.
TCGTGTCAGTTATCTGCCATGCGTGACACACGCTTAGACGATCATGTATCTTTCGATACATGACTGACGAGGCAGATTTTTCCCCCCAGTAGGTTGCCATTTCTTTCTTCTCCAAGGCAATAGAACCCAGTCTGTCCCATACGGGAGAAGAAGAGTCATATCTTTCCGAAGGGTCTTAGCAAGTTAGTAAATGTGATTGATTCGACTGGAATTCGAACTCGGTTCTCTGATTCTTCAATCCAATATCCATTATTCATCCGTGTATCCTCATAAGTATGATAATGATAGAACAATTATTTGCGTTGACTCGTCATTCTATTTTATAAAGATAGATTTAATAATCTGGTGGTCTGTTCCTACGGCTTATATACGATTCCTACGTTCCTACAATCTCTACTTTTCGTGTCGGTTATGTGCCATGGATAACGATTTTTTTTCCCGCGGTAGGTTGTCATTTCTTTTTGCAGTAGACCAGTTGCCATCCAAGAACCTGATATTTACCATAAGGGAGAAGAAAAAGATTTATACCTTTCCGAATGGTCTTAGCACGTAAGTAAATGTGATGGATTCAACTGGAATTCCAACTCGGCTCTCCGATTTTTCAAACCGAGCCGCTATCCATTACTCCACCAGGCCTCCTTATTTGTATGATAATGATACATATGTTGGCTCGTTATTCCACTTTGTAATGGTTGGGTTAATAATCTGGTGGTCCCTTCCTATGGCTTGTGCCACACTCTCTACATTTCGTGTCGCTCACTTGTCTTCATTTTCTGGTAGGTTCGACGGATATCGAGAGCACCCTACACCTGTATATAAGGGCAGATTTCTGTCAACACTGCACTCGATATGAAAGCTTGTGTTTGATATGATATGGGCTGACACTAAAAGTTAGATTCAAAGCTTTCAGCAATTTTTGAGCCTTCACTTTTTAACATCCTCCGAAAGAATGTACAGATTTTTTTCGCAGGTTTATGCTTCCATAATTTTACAATTTCAATGATAAATCTAAATCTAAAGTTAATATCTCTTGTATTAGATACATACGGATGGAAAATATATATTCAAACCAGAATTCTAATTACGCATCACCCAAAATGAAGGTCTTATTTCATGGTACAATGATTTACTAATAATGGGCTTGTGCCATGAATCTTTTCCTTATAAAATTTGTAAAGCTTCAGTAAATTATAAATTTTATAAGGCTGTGCTATAAAGCTTTCACTGATCCCCGGAACTAAATTCCAACGCTACCATTTTGAATCTGTTGTAACCTAGTAATGAGAAATAACGAAAATGGAGGTTGGAAATGAAATGGTAATCTTTATAGCATCAACAAAATACAATACTCGCCAGCGGCGTGAAGTAGGTAAACCACTGCTAGTGGCGGACTACTTAGACAGCACATTAACCCCGCTTGCAATAGTGTCCAACGTATTTATGAGGATTGGGACATACCCATTAGTGTTCATAGGTAAGGTGTATAACAGAATCTAAACTTAACCTTTGACCTCATCTCATCAAAAAAACGATAAGGATTTGGAAAAATACATTTTGTGTAGTTATTTTCCATGTCAAATCTTAACTTAAACTAAAAACTCCCTTAATTTTCAAGTAATCTAATACAAACTTCACTCAATTGTAGCCAACACTAAGTTGACTGTTTAACAGTCATTTGACTTGAAAATTGAGTCCAGCCATATAGTGAAAACCCGCGCAAATAGCGAAAAATGGCGATTTTTACTGGTTACTGTCTTATTTTCATTGATCTTTCAAACAATTATCATAAAACTTAACAGTTGCTTTATAAATGTATCCTCTTTTTCATACCTGATAACGCACTGACAAATGGAACTTCAAAAAAAGATAATTGTGGCCTGAAGTGTGTCTTCATATCTTCATGTTGCCTGTTTTAACCCTTCATGTCCTCGGCTAACTTCCATTGAATAAATACAGACTACTTCTGTTATATCAGTAACTGTATTAATTCAAAATGTTTTTTTAACGAAAGTATTTAAAGTAATTGAAGAAGATAGACCTTTCTTTCTTTCTTTCTTTCTTTTTTTCTTTCTTTCTTTATTAAGAGTTTTCTACTCATTCATTTTAGGTTTTTTACCGCTATCCTTGCGGTTTTTCTTTCTTTCCCTCTTTCTTTCTTTCTTTCTTTCGTTCATTCGTTCGTTCTTCTCTTTTTCTTTCTTTCTTTCTTTCTTTCTTTCTTTCTTTCTTTAAGAGTTTTCTACTCATTCATTTTAGGTTTCTTACCGCTATCCTTGCTCCATTTCTTTTTTCTTTCTTTCTTTATTTCGTTCGTTGATCGCCGTCATTATCATCATCATCATCATTGTCATCATCCTCACCGTCGTCGTCGTCATCTTCTTATTCTTTTTCTTATTTCTGCTATTTAATTTTGTTTCTTTCTTTGACTTTTCCCCTATTCATTTCTTTTCTAACATTCTCTTTGTTTTTGCCTCGTTTTTTTCCATTATTTCTTTGAAACTTCCTTATTTTTTTATCATTCTGCATTGTTTCATACTTATTTTCTTTCTCATCGGAATCGTTCCTTAGTTTTGTTCTTTACTCTTATTTTACCAACTTTCCTCACATCATTCTTTCTTGTGTCCTAACATTGTTTCTGTTTTTTAATATTCTCTCAAAAATTGTATCTATCTATCTATCTATCTATCTATCTATCTATCTATCTATCTATCTATCTATCTAT
>OZ038501.1:14630022-14640022 GCA_964036315.1 Acanthosepion esculentum | reverse complement strand
ATATATATATATATATATATATATATATATATATATATATTACGGTATAACATTTGAAGACACATTATTAACATGGAACTCAACATTGCATGTTTACTCAAGTAATTTTCCCACATCAACTAGCCCACTCTCACTCTCTTCATATATATATATATATATATATATATATATATATATATTAAAGTACAGTATTCAACTCAAACACGGAATCGACTATAATTAACACTTGATATAATATAAATATATATATATATATATATTTATATATATATGTATGTATATATACTAATATATATATATGTGCTTATATATATATAAGTATATATATATAAGGGTATATATAAGTATATATATAAATATATATATATATATAAGTATATATATAAGTGTATATATAAGTATATATATAAGTATATATATATAAGTATATATTTATAAGTATATATATATATATATATATATATATATATATATATATATATATATATATATATAGTTGCGGCCAAAATGTTCAGAACGGCATTGTTTTCGTCAGATAAGTAGGTATAATTTTTTATCAAAGTTGTTTTATATTCTATAATTTTCACAGACAATAAATACTATATTATTTGTTATTGTCTGAGATTTCCGTGTAATTTGAGAGGATAATACAAAAGTTATATATGTACATTAAATATTAAATTCATTGGGGAAGGCTTCGCAAGTAACTACGCAGGGAATTATCCATAAAAAGTCAGTGTCAGTGGCAATGAATCAGTTTTGTGTATACATACACACACACACACACACACAAACACACACACACACACACACACACGCATATATATATATATATATATATATATATATATATATATATATAGTGGACTCTCCGGTCGTATTCGACGAATGAGGGTCAAGCAGCTCAAGTCGTAGGAACCGACAGCCCAGACCACAGCACATATTTTTTTTATTATAATGATGAAGGTTTTGCGCAGAACCAACCAGACTTTCTTGAAGCGTCGAATACAGAGATCTGGTGCACTATGTGCAACAAATCCCCCAAACTACACTCCGCAGGTTTTGAATTAAGCGTTATCCTTCTAGACTAGTTGGCAACCAAGGCTATAGAGACCGGTCTGTCCTGCTATTTATCCATAGATGGCATGATATTTTCCAGCACTTTTTATACTAATATCTCTCATTGTGCAATATTATATATATATATATATATATATATATATATATATATATATATATATGTATACACACACACACACATAGATATATATATGTTGAAACTTGACTAATGCATGGAATAATAATGCAAACACAAAATGTAGTTAGAATAAAATGTATTGAAACAAGAAAGTGTACACAATATTTACATATAGTCTTTTGTATATTCCTGGGAAGACCGTTCCTGGAGAATGTGTTGACTAAGTCGCAGTCGGGCAGAGTCTCTAGTTGGATCTCTTGATTTGCCTCTCTGTCTTCCGGTACCAACCACATTTATATCGTCGGAACTCCGCTATGCAAATTAGGTGGATCCTACCACAACAATATATATATATATATATATATATATATATATATATATATATATATATATATATATAGAAGTGAACATAGAAGTCAACACTTAGAGGCGACAGTCTGTTTCATGATAAATGCAATCGTAAGGCCTGACGATTGCATCTAGCATGAAACAGACTGTCGCCTCTAAGTGCTGACTTCCATGTCCACTTTTATATTTACACACGCTCTATCTCTGATATTGAGCACTTTATCCCATAAATATAGCACATTTTAAGACTATATTTCTTCATATATATTTATATATATTTATATATATATATATATTCTGGTGCACCACGTGCTGCAGTGTTTGAATTCACAGTTATCGTTTTCCTAGACCAGTTTCCATCAAAATCTGTTTATAGATTCATAGCTTTCCGAATATATATATATATATATATATATATATATATATATTTGTGTATTTAGGCAGCAATCCTTCTTTCAAGCACATTTCATTAAAAACGACTGACAAGGTGCTTTTATTTAGTTTTTTATATAATTTCTCGTGCGATCTAATAAAGGTTTTCTTTTCAGAGGATAAATTATACAAAAATTGTCCGAATGTTCTTTTCCGAGCGCTTTCGGCTATACTTTTAGCCATTATCAAGGATTATATTTCAACTGTTAGAAATAGTTTGTGTTTTATAAAGTGATTCATTTTTTTTTGTTTCAAGATATTATGTCCATGTTCAAAGTTAATATTATTAAGGGTTGGTTTGTTTAATTTTATAAGTAAGGCTTCCATTATTTTTAGCCTTTTTTTGCAAGTGGATGATGCTATTATATTAGTGTTTTCGACAAGTATATTCCGAATAGTGTCCGGTAGGTCTCCATGAATATTTAAATGAGATCTAATTGAGCTATTGTCAGAAAGGTGTAGGGTTAATCTGCGTGTTAAACGATTTGTAGTGTGGCCTATATAATTATTTACGAAATAATATTTGCTCTATTTAATTTTGTTGTAGGAGGTGAATTATTATTTTTAACTATAAGGTTACAAGTTTTAAATTTTTTATAATAAATAATTAATCTAATTTTTTTGCTATTATCAACTGGTGCTATGTATTTTTTTATAATGTTATTCATTCGGCATTCATCCTGTTTGTAGTTATCGTTCATATATATGTATATATATATATATATATATATATATATGTATATATATATATATATATATATATATATATATATATATCTATATATCTATATATATATCTATATATATATATATATATATATATATATATATATATAGATACTGAGTTGTATTTTATAAATTTTTTGTGTTTTTTTTTGTATATTGAGTGTAGCTTTATAAATATTGTTTGGTATTTTATGAATATTGAGTGTTTTGTTATGAATATTGAGTGGTATATTATAAATATTAGTGTGGTTTTATAAATATTGAGTTGTATTTTATAAATATTGAGTGTTTTTGTGAATATTGATTGATATTTTATAAATATTGAGTGTACTTTTAAAAATATTGTTTGGTCTTTTATAAATTTTGAGTGTTTTTTTATGAATATTGAGTGGCATCTTGTAAATATCGAGTGTTTTTATAAATATTGTGTGGTATTTTATAAATATTTTTGGGGTTTTTATGAATATTAAGTGGTATTTTATAAATATTGCGTTTTTTATGAATTTTTCAGTGATATTTTATAAAAATAAATAATGAGTGTTTGTTTATAAATATTGGATTTTTTTTTTATAATTATTCAGTGTTTCATTTAATAATTGTTGAATGGCATATTGATTGTTTTTTTTTAAAGGAATATTGAGCTGTATTTTATAAATATTGAGTGGGGTTTTATAAATGTTGATTGCTATTTTATAAATATTGGGGGCTGTTTAAGGCTATTTGTAATCATGATCTTCAATTTCCTCATAAACACTTTCATTAGTTAAAATGTATTTATTAGTATTGTTTTCATTAAAGTATTAGCAAATCAAAGTGTTACATTTTATAACGAACTGCTCACACCCTCATTCAGTATAAAATATATATGGTCTTTCCTTGTTATGGTAGAGGTCTTGCGCGTCCTAGTGACCCCAAGAGCGAAACCGCCTTGAGTTCCAACTTTTCCAGTGCCACCCATGCCAGCAAAGTCGAAGAAGAGGGACAAGACTGAACGCAACCAAACCCAGATGACCCCAACGGCCAAACCGGCGAAAGCGCGCAACGCCGGTCGGGCTGGTGTGTAACCAATGCTGACTTTGATAGATCAAGCGTCCGACAGCACGATGCAACCAGCTTTGCCAGATCTCACCCGTATCAATCCCTTTTGAGCGCCGAAGAAGATGCTTCTGTTCAGGTGGGTGGACTTCTCCGACGCACGCTTTTATCCACCAAAATCAAATTGACGTGAATGGCCTCGTCAAACTCTCTTTCACTGCGCTTTCTTCCACCCGTTAGCAAGTCCGGCGGCGATGATCACGCGGGCGACTCGCCAAGCCAAGTTCACATCGCTCTTCCGTGACTCCTGCTCACGAGACTCCCCGAGTAGGATGGGCGTTCACAGCCATCTCCTCCACCGCCAGCAGGGTGTGTGGAGAATAGAGAGAGAGAGAGAGGAGTAAGAGAGAGAGAGAGAGAGTGAGAGAAGACGATGCGAGCGGGTGCCGAGATTTGTACAATTGTCGTCTAAATGACGCAAAAATGAAAATATCACTGACATCTCATTTTAACAGATACATTTAGTAAAATTAGACAAAAATACGTAGAAATACTAAAGATTAAATTTATTCAATAAAATAGCCATGTGCAGGAACCACAGCCTCCAAGCGACTTCGGAATCTCCTGCAATTCTTCTGAACGGCCTCCTCGTTTAAGTTGGTGAATGCTGCCATAACCCTTACTATCTTTGGTGTTACAAGGAGTTATGTTGGTCTCTCGCTCAACTGAGTCCCGCACATAATAATCAAGGGAGTTGCAATTTGGGGGGTTAGCTGGCCAGATATAAAGGATGACGCCGTCGTAGAAATTACAGTGTTCTCCTGTTTGTGTGGCATGGTTCAAAATCATATTGCCTCATACAGGGTCTTCCAGAAGCTATTCTCTTGGCCCAGGGCACCACAACCTCCTGAAGGTACTCGATGTAGACCTTCTTTTTGAGTCAGAGACTCTGTGGGAAGATGAATGGATGCATAATGGCGCTATCACTTTCACTTGGCTTTTTTCCACCCGTCAGCATGTCAACCTTCCACGCTCCCCGGAGACTCTTGCTCACGACACTCCCCGTGTAGGATGGGCGTTCACAGCAATCTCCGCCGCCGCCAGTAGGGTGTGGGGATAATAGAGAGAGAGAGAAGAGAGAGAGATAAGAGAAGACGATGCGAGCGGGTGCAGAGATTTGTACAATTGTCGTCTAAATGACGCAAAAATGAAAATATCACTGACATCTCATTTTAACAGATACATTTAGTAAAATTAGACAAAAATACGTAGAAATACTAAAGATTAAATTTATTCAATAAAACCACCATTGGCTTCAACCACGGCCTCCAGACGACTTCGGAATCTCCTGCATCTCTTCTAGACGGTCTCTTTAAGTTGGTGAATGCTGCCATAATCCTTGCCTTCAGTTCATCTTTGGTGTTACAAGAAGTTTTGTTGGTACTTTGCTCAACTGCGTCACACACATACTAATCAAGGGAGTTGAAGTCTGGAGAGTTAGGTGACCAGATTGAAAGGGTGATGTGTACACAAAAATTATCTGACAGCCATGACTGGGTTCCTCTGCTTGTGTGGAATGATGCAGAGTCATGTTGCAAGATACAGGAGTTACCCCCTTGACCCAGAGCAGCACTACCTCTTCAAGGCACTTGATGTAGGCCTTTGTATTATGTCTGAGACCCTGTAGGAAGATGAATGGAGGCATAACGTCGCCATCACTAGTAATCACTCTAAACACCATTTTGACTTGATATATCATCCAACTCGTTCTGAATCCTCTGTACTGTCCTCAAATTGACACCCAAACCCTCTGTAATTTTCATATTGGAGCTTACGGTGCGAATATCAAGTGGAGTAGTGGTCCTTTTCTCACAGACGGTGCCCAACTGACCCTACTATACTGTGCAGTCAACCAAATCACAGCGAGCCCCAACAAACACTCACATTGTTTACACAAGGAAGGCTTGCGAGACCCGATGTAAAGTGCCTCCAGCACATTAAGGTGAAATAACGAGCGTGACCGGGACAACACGGTGAACCGGTCAACACTAAAATAAGCTGCACAAAATCTGCTCTTTAATAGGTGCTCACATATGGCGGAACCGTAGGTGTTTGGGACGAGTCTGATTTTGGTAGGAACGTGCTGTTTAATTCTCATGTCCAGGCGTTGTGTCGTCCTTCCTATGTAGTCAGCCCCGCAACTACAACCGTAATTATAAATTATAGAATTAATTTGATGAGGAGGGAGGACGTCTTTACACACTGGACGAATCATGGGCCGGGTTTGAAAAATATCCGGACCTCAGCAGAGAAAAAACAGCGACGAACCCTTGATGAAATTTTTCTAACCATACTTTCACATTTGATTCCAATCCAAGGCAATTTTAGATAAACCGGGCACTTTTTAACAACACAGGGTTTGGCACTACTGAACTACTCAATTTTGTAATGGATATATATATATATATATATATATATATATATGATAATAATAATAATAATAATAATCAAGGGGTTTGAAGTCTGAGGAATTGAGTGGTCAGATGTAAGGGGTGATGTGGTCGCAGAAATTGTGTGACAACCATGACGGGGTTCTCCTGCTTCTGTGGCATGGTTCAGAGTCCTGTTGCTTGACATAGCGTCTTTCAGTAGCGATCCTCCTGACCCAGGGCATTACTACCTCCTCAAGGCAATTGATGTAGGCGTTTGTGTTGAGTCTGAGGCTCTGTGGGAAGATGAATGGCGGCATAACGTCGTCATCACTAGTGATCACTCTAAATTCCATGATGTTGACTGAATATATCATCCAACTCTTTCCAAATCCTCTGCACTGTCTTCAGATTGGCACCCAAACGCACTGAAATGTTCGTATTCGTGTTTCCAAGTCTCTGACGGAGCGAATTGCGTCATGGTACTATTTTTCATATAGACGCTGCCCAACTGACCCTATTTATACTGTGGATTCAACATAATTAAAAACAACCGAATATATAAAATGGCCACAATTTAACACTGGCGCCCTGTATGTTTTTCTTCATTTCTAAATTTAGTTAGTTGCAATTGAAGTTTATAGAATTTAGAGACTTTATTTAGTCTTTTTTGGTACGGTTATATTCTGCGCATCTGGAATATCTTTGATTTGATTTTAAAAATATTTTAGATTGTGACAATTTTTTTATAGCTAATAATGGTTTCCTGTGATACTTACTAATTAACTTATGGAGAAAAGATGAACTTACACCCTTGTGTAAATTAACTGAAACTACCGCTTTAGTTTCCTTTCTTTCACCATACGGTCAGTTTTAGACCCCCTGGAGTGACAGGATGGAATCGATTTCTATATTATGTCATTTGCAGTGGTGTGCAGTAATATGAATCCATTTTCGGGGTGTATGAACAAATCAAAGTTCTATAGATTGACCCGGAAATTCCTCTGATTTAAATCCAATCGAGAATCTTTGGTCAATTGATTTCAACACGTGACTCAAGGTCTCGTTGTTGTTTGTCATTGTTCTACGTTTTGTTCAATTCAATTTCAGAGAAAAATAATCCTTTATCAACTACAAATACATTAACACCCTTGTGCAAATTAGTTGAAACAACCGTTTAGTTTCCTTTCTATAACCATACGGTCAGTTTTAAACCCACTAGAATGACAGGGTGTAATCGATTTCTATTTTTTCCCCAGAATAGGTCATTTGCAGGGACGTGCAGTAATATAAATATGTTTTCGGGGTCTATGATGAAAGTCGTTTGGCCTTGAAAAATAATGTGTCATCCTTGATTGTATCAGAGTTTCAACTTGCCTAAACAATATTGTCTCGACTGTGGATTAGTTGTCCTACGGCCATTGTCTGCGATGGACGTTACTCCAAGGAAGCGTACGAGAACACACTGGCAAGCTTTACCAGTAAGCAAATCAAAGTACTATATAGACTGGTCTGGAAACTCTTCTGATTTAAATCCAATCGAACATTTGTGGTCAATCTGCAAGGAACGACTTCGTGGAATGGACATATGAAGTATTAATATATGAAGTCTGATATATATCACTGGAAAATACGAAAAAACAAGTAAATAATAACGGAATTATTAGTTTTGTTTCAATTATTAGGTTGGTGCAAAAATAATGTCGTCTTTTGACAAGATCTTGAACGTCAAAAAACGACATTATTTTTGCACCAACCTAATAATTTGTACAAGGGTGCATGTCTTTCCCCATGATATGAGTATGAAATCGGATAGTAATGACTAAGAATGAATTTGACCAATGACGCTATGCTGCCATCTTTGGTGATGATAAACATCGCAATATTCAAATATCTCACTTAATGATCTTGTGTAAATTGATAAGTGAATATAAAACACCTAACAGCAAAAGAAACCCGGTTCTTCGAAGAACAGTTTCGAGCCATTATCCATTACACCACCCGCACATCCAAGCTTAGAGCAACTGGTTTTCCCAAACGGTTGTCGATGTAGGTAATGACTAGGCCCGACGTTACTTTTGATAAAGCTTAGTTTTACATTGAAGGAAAAAAGGTTTGTATACTTTTCTAAGATCTAATGTATATACACGTCTATAAACCGACATTAGGTATAGTGCGAGCTCTGAATGTCTTTGGATGAATTTTAACCCCTCAAGAAAAAAAACAAACAAAAAAAAACATTACCAATTTATTTTTAAAACGGTCACCGAAAATACATTTTTAATTTTTTTAATATTAAAATTTCCTGTGTATAGCGCGATCTCCTTGCTATTTCTTGGCGTAAAAATACTGATCTTAAAAGTTCGACCTATACTTCAGAAAATACGATAAGAAGATAAGCACTTATCTATTTTTCTCTTTTATTTTTCCTAAAGGGTATCACTATATTTTTTTTTAAATCATTTTACCCCGAGCAAGGCTATAAAGCCACTAAGACGCAAGGGATTACTGAATGTTTAAAAATAGGCTAAAAAACACCATTAAGGAAAGCGAACTATGAACAAGACGGATTAAGAAGACAGAAGATAACGATTGACATCGCATTTAAATTTTTGAACATCAAAATTGACTGGAAAGCAAGAAGCCGGAAGAGAGATCCATAGGCGAAAATTGCGATAGAATAAAATGTTGACATAGAACTTACGGTTGCATCTAGCCATTTGAACTGTAAAATGATAAGACCTTACCGCGAACTCGGTAGTATGATTAAATTTGAGAAGAGGAGATACGAAAGAGGAAACAATTACCATGACGATATTCGTGGAAAAAGCACAGGGAAGCTACCTTAAGCATTTGGCAATGTTTTTAATGTCTAGTATCATAAAAAAAACGTTTACTTTTTCTAAAACCTATATGCCCGCAAGTATAAACACGAACCGATTATTTTTGGATAAACTATTTTCTCCCCAAAAGCCTTTTTGCTATTTTTAAAAATCGTAGCTGTTAATGAATAAAATATGTTGAAAAAGTGTTTTATTTTTTTCTCTAAGAATTCAAATTAAAAAAACAAATACTTTATTGTTTCCGTGGGGAATCACAGGTGGCAAAACGAACTTAACTTTCTATAGCTAAAATTTAAAAATAAATCAATAGATAATTTACTTCGCTAAAGAATACATAAGATCTACTCGTCTTTTGAGGGAATAGTCGGTCGAACGTGGTAAGGACCAAAGAAAAATACGAGTAAACCACCAAGTGTGTATAATTGTGTGAATGTGTCATGAAAAATAGCGGTGTGTTGTTGTTTTTGTTTTCCAGCATCGACCCCCGGCTTTATTCTATGCGAAACAAGCTCACGTTCGCTCACGGTTTCATTTTCTCTCCCTCAGAAAAAAAAAATCTGTCATCAAAATAAAAATAACAATGAAGAAATAGCCAAAGAAAAGGAAAGCTTTATCACGAATGCGCAAGTCACAATTCATCTGTCAGTTGACAACGTCACCTCGCAAATAGCAGCGCATGCGCACAACGAGTGAACGTGCTGTGCATACTGTACACTTGAGACAGGAATGAACGAGAATAACTGAGGCAAGGGTGAGAATATCTGCGGGTACAGAAAAGTGGTTCAAGGATATTGCCCGATGAAGGCAAACATAGGAACCCTTCCAATGTGGCACTTCCATTTTGAATTTGCTGTTTAACTATGACGTCTTGATGATTTTTCGAAAGTTTCATATTGTTAGTTAAGCTAAAAAAATTATAAATAAAAATAAACAATGTCTGTTCATATGCGGTAAAATCAATCAATTTATTTAACAACTGATTTGATTTT
>OZ038501.1:14612522-14625022 GCA_964036315.1 Acanthosepion esculentum | reverse complement strand
GAAAGTTTGGATATGCGTTTGGTGTAATGTCTAATGGCTCGGAATTGTTAATCGGCGATCCGAGTTTCAGTTCCAGCTGGATTCCTTGTATTCACTTATGCGTAAATACCCTTGGGAAAGGAATGAATCCACCTCTTCTACCCCCCCCCCCAGATATGTGCTAATTCGTAAGACCTGTGTCAATAAACCATTATTATTTCCAAAAATACAATAAGATTTGTACACAATATATTTGGATTTCGGCATTAAATGACTCACATAGATGTTGATATGTCGCTAGACAAAAAATACTAACCAATTCTGTTGAGGAAAATGATTTGTTGAATAATGTCTGAGGTAGTGCAGAGATTTCCATATTGGTGTAAGAAAATAAATAAGTAAAATTAAACCTGAAAGAGAAAACAAAAATAGTCAGAATCATAAAACTGGGGTGAAAATATCAGAAAACAATGCCAAGCAAAGTGAAAAAAAGGGTATATAGAAAAACAAGCTAATTGCCAATAATTAAAGAAGATGGGCGACTTAACAATAAGACACCTATTTTGTAATCAACATTTGTTAAGATTTCTACAATTACACAAGTTAGTATCATTATTATCTTCTGTTTTGGAGTAACGATTATTACTTTAGTTTAAGTGTTGATTTAAAATTTTATTATTATGTTTTTTAATATTTTTTCCAGTTATCTGTACAGCTGTAACTTAATTTAAATATATTTTTATTAAAAATCTTATTTAGAGGATTATTACAGGGTAAATGTTTCTCAACTAAACAGAAAAACTTCTGCCCTAACTTTAGTTTGGTTTGATCTTCGGCATATCAACCTCAATAGATTATTTAATGCCGATAAGATTTTTATTACTGTTATTTTATTTTTTTTTCAAAAATGTATTGCTGGCAATATTTTAAAAAAATATGTATTACTGGTAAAAAATTTTCAAAAAAGTATTGTTGGTATTAAAACCTATTTTTATATTTCATAGTGTTTTGATCCCTTTGGGTGAGGGTAACTCTTTGCCTATAGGTGCTGCCACGCCGGATCAGGGTGGACCTGGGAACACCAGCAAATAAGACGTAGTTCCACGCTCCTCAAAATATTCTGATCAAAGGCCTTGCTGTCGGCTGTAGTTTATCGTCATACCCAGGACGGCTTAACAGTTTTAACCACTTGGTAAAATGGGGGGGGGGGTGCATATGATTGTTCTGTATATATTTTTTTTCGTATTATCACTGTTATATTTTCTGTATATAATGTCAGGTCTTATATAGCCACTATTTTTTAAGGCATTCTTGTAAAATATTGTTATGTTTATAAAATACATCTTAAACGGAAGAGTTATTACTAATTCTATATTCTAGTATTATAAAAGAAAGAATAAAATACACACGCCCCTCCAAAAAACGGTTTTGGTTAGAGATGCCGGAAGATGGCCGTAATCAACAGAGGAACGAGAAAGACAGGAAGTAAAAGCCAGCGAAACCTTACAATAAATACAGCAAAAGTGTGGAAATTGGTCCGTGGGAATCAATTTATAATATCAAAACCTTCGTTTCTTTTCAATGTGTGAGTTAACGATTCATACCCACCTTTGTTGAGACGCACACATATTTACGAAATATTTACAAGATCGTTTGTCTAATAGGTACGAATATTTAATCATCTCCATCTGTGGCGCCGACAGCCGCGCACAGATGTCGCCGGGTAAATGCTTCGGTGGGATTTGTGCCGACTTACGCATCGCGTCAGTGCTAAATTGAATGCAAACAAGATTTATGATAGCAAACAAAAAGTGTCGAGGCGGAAAATCGTGCGAACCCGTAAAGGTGATGGGGGAAAAAGAAGAGGAGATAGCAAGGATGATCATACATCCATCTTTATGTATTGGGATCTGCATGGAAATGATCCAAGATGGCGGAATAAGATGTCTATCGTCTTAAAAGCCGACGGGGCAGATTTCGAAGTTTTCGTCCGTTTACGCGAGACCATTTTCAGAAAGGCATGAACCCACTTCCTCTAACGAACTGTATCATCGTCAGTAATCTTAATTGCTTGAAAATACTGCACTGTGTAAATGACCACTTGAATGTTGGAAAAGCATTCTCCCGTAATTGGTTACGTACCCAGACAGATGATGCAAAACAAATATTCAAAGAACAGATACAATTGCTCAGTCACTCACTCACTTATCCCTCCACTCACTCACTCACTCAATCAATCACTCAATCACTCTCTCACACATTTTCTCTACTCACACGGGCGCGCAACAAACACACGCAAACACACACACACACACACAGACACAAGCAAACAAATAATAAATACAATGAATGCACAAAGCAACCCGTTAAAAATTCAAACAAAATTGAGAGAGAGAGAGAGAGAGAGAGAGAGAGAGAGAAAGAGAGAGAGAGAGGGGGAACGGTGGAGTAATGGATAACGGCTTGTATTGAGGAATCGGGGAGCCGAGTTCGAATTCCAGTCGAATCCGTTCCATTCACTTACGCGCTAACACCCTTGGGAAAGGTGTGAATCCTCGTCTTCTCCCTCCAACTATGGGTAAATAGCAGGACAGACTGGGTTCTATAGCCTTGGATGGCAACTGGTCTAGGAGAAGGCCAACTCTGAATTCAAAACCTGCGGAGGGTCGTTTGGGGACCTTGGGGCACTTAGTGCACCAGGTCTCTGTATTCGGACCTTCAAAAAGTGTGGATGGTCCTGCACGAAACCTTCACCACTATAATCAAATCACATGTGTCGGCGGCGGGCTCTCAGTTTCTAGGAACTGATCTACTTGACCCTCATACGTCGAATTCGACGGGAGAGTCGATGATATATATATATATATATATATATATATATATATATATATATATATAAATATAAAAGTGGACATGGAAGTCAGCACTTAGAGACGACAGTCTGTTTCATGCTAGTGCAATCGTCAGGCGACTAGTGCTGTTATTTTTCTCGGCTATTTATATAAGGGTCAGTGGTGCATTATGGGTAGTCTATTTTGGCGGTTACTTTTACCGGAAGTGGCTTATTTGTTTATTTATTTATGTCAAATTGTTTTGCTTGTTTTTTGTTTGTTTTTTTATTTTTATTTTTATTTTTTATCTTATATATTTATTTATTTATTCTTTTATTTTGATCGGTGTTTTTGGTTAACGTAGTAAAAATTTGTTTATATAGCTTATTGTTGGTAGTCTATAATGGCCGTCATTACCGGAAATCGCTTGTTCGCTTATTTATTTGGGTCAAATTGTTTTGCTTGTTTTTATTTATTTTCATTTTTATTTTTTATCTTATATATTTGTTTATTTGTCATTGATTAAATCTGTTTGTTGAATTTGTGGTTTTTTCTGACTATTATTTAGGTGGGAACAGTTTTTAATTTATCTATTTAGGTTGGTTATCTTTATTTGTTTTTGTTTTGTTTTTTAAACGGCTAGTTTATCGTAATCGGTTGTTAGTTTATTTATATATTTGGATGTGTTTAGATCGATTTATTATACTTGTTGTTATTTATTTGTTACACTATATCTTTTTGGCTTTCGGTTTTTAAGTAACGTAGTATATTATCTTTTATTAATGTTTTTTTTGTTTTTTTATTATTATTTTTATTTGTATAACAGTTATAACTTTCATCCGTTCTTTTGTTTTGATTTTATTTCGTATATTCTAACAGGTGTGGTTTTATGATTTGTTTGGAGTAATTTATTTTGCTTATTTTATTGTTGTTTGTTTATATATTTATTTATTTTTCTATTTTAAGTTACGTAGTAAAAATTTGTTTTCATGTCTACATTTTGAGATTAGCTCGGATCTTTTATTTAATAATTTATTTTCATCTGGGAAGGTAATGATAGCTATTTTTTCCTCCAAGCAAAGTTTGCAGGTTTTTGATAGGTTGTTGTAGGCTGATGATTTTCTCCTTATTTTCCAAGATATTTTTGGTGTGGTGTGTGTTTTGTTTTTTATTTCCCAGATATACTTAGAAAGCATTGTGCTGTTCGCATATTTACTATTTGTGAAAGACATTTTGTGTACATAATTTCTTTGTTTCCATGGTCCTTCGGTTACTCCTATATATACTTTTTCTTCATTATCTGCTGATTTTGTCGTGGCTTGGTAGATTACGTTGTTTTGTAAGCAATTACCGTTTAAGGGACATTCGTTTTTTATTCTGCAGTTGCACGTGGGTTTAATTTGTTCGTGTGGTTTGTTAATAATTTTTCTGTTGTGCTTTTTTATTATTTGTGCCATGTTCTCGGTGCAACTGTAGCTGATTTTTACTGTGTTTTTGTTGAATATTTTGTGTAGGGTGCTTGATTCCGGGAAGTGTTTGTGTAAAAGCTTGAAGAATATTTTTCCTATGTTTGTTTTTACGTTTTTGCTGTACGGTGGGTTGAACCATATGATATTTCTTTTTCTGTTGGTCTTTTTTGTGTTCTGTGGTGAGTATGTGAGTGTTGCTGGGAATCCGCTATCTTTTAGGGCTGTTTCGTAGTCTTTCTTGGCCTTGTTAAATATAGATTCATCGGAAGAATTGTCGGAAAGCCTGCGGTTAATCGATTTAGGTATCTGTTTGATTATAGAAGGCGGGTGGTTGGAGTATATATGTATGTACTGTGGTTTATCATTCGGTTTTCTGTATGGTTTGTGTGTGCCTTTTCTTAGGTTGAAGGTGACATCTAGAAAATCTACTTCGTTTAGGTTAGTTTTTATATCTATCTCGAATCCGTTATTTTTGAAAATTTTAATTATTGCTTTTCTAGTTTTATCAGTCTTTTGTTTGTTGCAGTTTCTTAAGATTATGAGACCGTCATCTCTGTAGAGCCCTGTGTCATTTCTATCTATTATTTTGCTTAGTTCGTGTAGTAAGTAAATGCCTACGATTTCGCATGTCTCTGCACCGTCAAAGCTTCCCATTGTAGTGTCAAATATCCCATCTTTCTTTATCCATGCTTCTTCATGGTGAAATAATAATGATTTACGTGAGTGCTTAATGATGTCGATTTCGTTTGGTTTTATTATTATTTGTTCCTGAGCTAAGTTGATGGCCTTATCTAGTGTACGTTCTGTTATGGATGGGTAAAATTCTTTTATGTCTAATTGTAGGAAGTGGCAATTTTGTTTGTTATTTATGCTGTTGAACCAGTCAATGGTTGTTTTTGTGTTTTTCCACTGGTTTACTCCTAACTTCTTCCTAAGTTCAGAATTAATTCTTTCTAGTATTGTTTTACTTATTTTACCTAGTTCGCTTTTGGCTGGGTTTATGAGTCTGCATGCAGGGTTGGTTTTGAAATTTTCCTTGTGGTCTTTTAGTGTGATAAAGGCTTGCGTCTTGCTCATGCAACTTATTCGGTCATCTAGGTCTAATTTTTGAGCGATTGCTTTAGCTTCTTTATTTATATCGTGTTCTATTGTTTTGGGTGCCTTTTTGTATGTTTTGGTTATGTTGTTCTTTAGTAATTTATTGTGCGTAGGAGGGGTTAGTTTGTATAAATTTCTTGTTTTGTCGGCTGCGATAAATACATTTACTGAACTGTTTATTTTAGCTATATCTTCTTTTAGCTTTTTTTGGAATGCATCTTGTTTTTTTATGGAATTTTATGTTTCTAACTAGGTCAGTTAAGTCCTTCTCGAAGTCATCTAATTCTTTTTGTTGCGGGGGACATTTTCTTGTTTTGAACCCGTATTTTATCTTGAGTGTATTATTATTATTGTGAAGATCTTGGTTTAAAAAATGTGCTTTCCATCTCATTCTTTTTATGAAACTTTCTGTTTTTTCAAATAATTTTAGTTTATATATGTAAGGGGAAGGGGTGGGTATGTTTTTTAGTGAGTAGTCGAGGCTAAATTTTTCTATGTCCATGTTGTGTTATAAATGTAGCGAAAGTGCTCTACTGATAATCAGGAGCTGAATATGCAGAAATATAGTCTTAAAGTGTGCTATATTTATGGGGTAAAGTGCTCAATATCAGAGATAGAGCGTGTGTAAATATAAAAGTGGACATGGAAGTCAGCACTTAGAGACGACAGTCTGTTTCATGCTAGTGCAATCGTCAGGCGACTAGTGCTGTTATTTTTCTCGGCTATTTATATAATACGGGTTCAAAACAAGAAAATGTCCCCCGCAACAAAAAGAATTAGATGACTTCGAGAAGGACTTAACTGACCTAGTTAGAAACATAAAATTCCATAAAAAACAAGATGCATTCCAAAAAAAGCTAAAAGAAGATATAGCTAAAATAAACAGTTCAGTAAATGTATTTATCGCAGCCGACAAAACAAGAAATTCATACAAACTAACCCCTCCTACGCACAATAAATTACTAAAGAACAACATAACCAAAACATACAAAAAGGCACCCAAAACAATAGAACACGATATAAATAAAGAAGCTAAAGCAATCGCTCAAAAATTAGACCTAGATGACCGAATAAGTTGCATGAGCAAGACGCAAGCCTTTATCACACTAAAAGACCACAAGGAAAATTTCAAAACCAACCCTGCATGCAGACTCATAAACCCAGCCAAAAGCGAACTAGGTAAAATAAGTAAAACAATACTAGAAAGAATTAATTCTGAACTTAGGAAGAAGTTAGGAGTAAACCAGTGGAAAAACACAAAAACAACCATTGACTGGTTCAACAGCATAAATAACAAACAAAATTGCCACTTCCTACAATTAGACATAAAAGAATTTTACCCATCCATAACAGAACGTACACTAGATAAGGCCATCAACTTAGCTCAGGAACAAATAATAATAAAACCAAACGAAATCGACATCATTAAGCACTCACGTAAATCATTATTATTTCACCATGAAGAAGCATGGATAAAGAAAGATGGGATATTTGACACTACAATGGGAAGCTTTGACGGTGCAGAGACATGCGAAATCGTAGGCATTTACTTACTACACGAACTAAGCAAAATAATAGATAGAAATGACACAGGGCTCTACAGAGATGACGGTCTCATAATCTTAAGAAACTGCAACAAACAAAAGACTGATAAAACTAGAAAAGCAATAATTAAAATTTTCAAAAATAACGGATTCGAGATAGATATAAAAACTAACCTAAACGAAGTAGATTTTCTAGATGTCACCTTCAACCTAAGAAAAGGCACACACAAACCATACAGAAAACCGAATGATAAACCACAGTACATACATATATACTCCAACCACCCGCCTTCTATAATCAAACAGATACCTAAATCGATTAACCGCAGGCTTTCCGACAATTCTTCCGATGAATCTATATTTAACAAGGCCAAGAAAGACTACGAAACAGCCCTAAAAGATAGCGGATTCCCAGCAACACTCACATACTCACCACAGAACACAAAAAAGACCAACAGAAAAAGAAATATCATATGGTTCAACCCACCGTACAGCAAAAACGTAAAAACAAACATAGGAAAAATATTCTTCAAGCTTTTACACAAACACTTCCCGGAATCAAGCACCCTACACAAAATATTCAACAAAAACACAGTAAAAATCAGCTACAGTTGCACCGAGAACATGGCACAAATAATAAAAAAGCACAACAGAAAAATTATTAACAAACCACACGAACAAATTAAACCCACGTGCAACTGCAGAATAAAAAACGAATGTCCCTTAAACGGTAATTGCTTACAAAACAACGTAATCTACCAAGCCACGACAAAATCAGCAGATAATGAAGAAAAAGTATATATAGGAGTAACCGAAGGACCATGGAAACAAAGAAATTATGTACACAAAATGTCTTTCACAAATAGTAAATATGCGAACAGCACAATGCTTTCTAAGTATATCTGGGAAATAAAAAACAAAACACACACCACACCAAAAATATCTTGGAAAATAAGGAGAAAATCATCAGCCTACAACAACCTATCAAAAACCTGCAAACTTTGCTTGGAGGAAAAAATAGCTATCATTACCTTCCCAGATGAAAATAAATTATTAAATAAAAGATCCGAGCTAATCTCAAAATGTAGACATGAAAACAAATTTTTACTACGTAACTTAAAATAGAAAAATAAATAAATATATAAACAAACAACAATAAAATAAGCAAAATAAATTACTCCAAACAAATCATAAAACCACACCTGTTAGAATATACGAAATAAAATCAAAACAAAAGAACGGATGAAAGTTATAACTGTTATACAAATAAAAATAATAATAAAAAAACAAAAAAAACATTAATAAAAGATAATATACTACGTTACTTAAAAACCGAAAGCCAAAAAGATATAGTGTAACAAATAAATAACAACAAGTATAATAAATCGATCTAAACACATCCAAATATATAAATAAACTAACAACCGATTACGATAAACTAGCCGTTTAAAAAACAAAACAAAAACAAATAAAGATAACCAACCTAAATAGATAAATTAAAAACTGTTCCCACCTAAATAATAGTCAGAAAAAACCACAAATTCAACAAACAGATTTAATCAATGACAAATAAACAAATATATAAGATAAAAAATAAAAATGAAAATAAATAAAAACAAGCAAAACAATTTGACCCAAATAAATAAGCGAACAAGCGATTTCCGGTAATGACGGCCATTATAGACTACCAACAATAAGCTATATAAACAAATTTTTACTACGTTAACCAAAAACACCGATCAAAATAAAAGAATAAATAAATAAATATATAAGATAAAAAATAAAAATAAAAATAAAAAAACAAACAAAAAACAAGCAAAACAATTTGACATAAATAAATAAACAAATAAGCCACTTCCGGTAAAAGTAACCGCCAAAATAGACTACCCATAATGCACCACTGACCCTTATATAAATAGCCGAGAAAAATAACAGCACTAGTCGCCTGACGATTGCACTAGCATGAAACAGACTGTCGTCTCTAAGTGCTGACTTCCATGTCCACTTTTATATTTACACACGCTCTATCTCTGATATTGAGCACTTTACCCCATAAATATAGCACACTTTAAGACTATATTTCTGTATATATATATATATATATGTATATATATGTAAATTTCTGACCATAGCTCAATTAGATCTCATTTAAATATTCATGGAGACCTACCGGGCACTATTCGTAACATACTTGTTGACAACACTAATATAATAGCATCATCTACATGCAAAAAATGCTAAAAATAATGGAAGCCTTATTAATGAAAACTAAAAAAAAAACAACACTTAATAATATTAACTTTGATCATGGACATAATATCTTGACCGTGTTTTGAAAAATGAAAACATTTTATAAAACATACATACAACAGAATATTTCATATTTAACGGTTAAAATATTTAATCCTTGAAAATGGCTAAATGTATAGCCGAAAGGGCTCGGATAAAAAGAACATTCGGACAGTTTTTATATAATTTATTATCCGAAAAGAAAAAAATTATTAAATCGCATAAGAAATTGTATAAAAAATTAAATGAAAGCAACTTGTCGGTTGTATTCAATGAAATGTGCATGAAAGGATTGCTGCCTAAATATATATATATATATACACACACACACACACACACACACACACACACACACACACACACACACACACCCTCCATATATTATATATATATATATATATATATATATATATATATATATATATATATATATATATATATATATATTATGAAACTTCTTCCCTTAAGAAATATACCTTCCACCCATCCTTGACCATTACCTCGTACCTTTCGTCTGACTGAAACACGGAAATGGATAAAGTCTGTATCATTTTTAGATCGTATTTTTCATAGCTTTCACAGTTAAATTTCTATTTCCAACACCAACTCAGTCAATACAGGGGTTGATAACACAGACAGGACGACGGATATTTTCGCCTGCCAAAATATGCTTATCCCTTATGCTTATAAGGTGATTTTTGATTTTTTTTGCTCTGTAATAATAAATACATTGAGCTTTTATGCATCAGTTTTAATATTTTATATTACTAGGATCCACTTTTTGTTACCTTTGCCATATATATATATATATATATATATATATATATATATATATATAAATATAACATTTTTAAATATATTTCTGCATATATATATATATATATATATATATATATATATATATATATATATATATATATAGTCAAACCTAATGAGCCAGACAGACCTACCAAGCCTGACGATATGCCTAAGTGAAACCTTCGTAGGTTTGTCTGGCTCATTAGGTTTGACTAGGTCTGCTCTACGTTTGTATATAGCTCTTTAGTTAGTTGTTTACTTGTATAGGTTTTTCTTTTATTTGGGCCTTGAAACTGTATCTGTGCGATTATTTTAGACAGGCTTTCATGTTCCTGGCACTTTCTTTTTTAAAACATGTTTTTCCCTTCGAGATTAATTTAACTATTGGTAAATCAAGAATTCGAAGATTTTTCGTCACGAGTATAGTTACCTATATATATATATATATATATATATATATATATATATATATGTATATATATATATATATATATATATATATATATATATACATGTATATGTGTGTGTGTGTGTGTCTGTGTATGTAATTTGGCAGCAACTTTTCTTTTAAACATGTTGTGTTGAATGTCAAAGACAACATAGTCCTGCATATTCTCTTTTGAATTTTCTAATATTTTCTAATGAGACGTTTTATTTGCAATATATATGACATTTGGAAAAACGTTCGAGAAAATGTGTTTCGGAAATTATATCCGACTATGCATTTCGCCTATTTGGCTTCATCAGATGGGAGACTAAAAAACATTTATGTGTGTGTACGTTTTAGTATGGGTTTAAAATCATGAAATCTTATATTTTTTTACCCAGCTGGCGTTGCTCGTGACTAAAGAAGAGAAATAATGATTGACTTTAAAAAAGGAAACGTTTTCGAAACATACTTCCATGAACGTTTTTCCAAATGTCAATAATTTATACATCTGTCGTGATTATATGCTCAAATTTATAGCATACTGTCGACATGTAGAAGGCATGGATAAAAACCAAATCTTTCATTCAATTTCTCCCCATTTTGAAGGATTTCTGTTTTAAAACTTCGACACTTGAGGCGAAGAACATAAAATGTTAAATGATATTTTTTCAAAATTACTTATTTTCTTTCTCTTTAGAAAATAAAATAAAATAAGAATTTTGAATTTATCAGCCAATCACGCTACTTAGAAAGAAATATTAGAAAGAATGTCTTAGCGAAAACTATTCTGCTGCAAAAAAAATGTTTTAAGAGAACGCTTTTATAAATTTAAACCGACGGTAGCACTGCCAGCTCAGTCAATGAATGTCGCATGTTTCCTTATAAGGAAACAGCAAAAATACCATTCAGCCACACCCTTGTGTAAGTTAATTGAAACAAAACGATCCGTTATTATTCACTTTTTTTCACACTTTTCTAATATAAGATGACCCAGTACACATGTTAATACTTCGTATGTGCATTCCACGAACACGTTCCTTGCAGACTGACCACAGATTCTCGATTGGATTTAAATCAGGAGAGATTCCGCGCCAGTCGATAGTACTTTGACTTGCTCACTAGTAAGGCTTGCCAGTGTGTTCGTGCAGCGTTACAATGTTCGTACGCTTCCTTAGAGTAACGTCCATCGTAGAAAATGCCCGTTGGACAACTAATCGACAGTCGAGACAATAGTGTCTGTGCGTGAGGAAAATCTAATGCAGTCACGGATGACGCAATATTTTTCAAGGTCAAACAAATTCTATCATACACCCCGAAAACAGATTGATATTATTCACGCCACTGCAAATCACCTAATCTGAGGAAAAAACTGAAATTGGCTATACCTTGTCACATCAGTGGGTCTACAACCGGCCGTAAGCCGAAAGAAAGGCTGTTTCAATTAATCTAAACAAGGGTGTCAATACCAAACGAGATTGGATGATCGTGTCTCTTTTCATTAATGAGGCAACAGACAATAGATTTCACCGCAGTAGGTTGCCTTTTCTTTCTCCGGTAGTCTGATTACCAAAGATTTTGCCCTGAAGAATTCATACAAGATTTTCGCGAATATAAATGCAATGATCACGGAATGGAAATCAAAGTCTCCTACTACGACATTCAAACATAACTGTTACCTATTAGACCAGGGCATTGCTTATATAAGTATCGATTCTTTTATATATAGCTTTTATGTTTTTAATATTCTGCTTATTTCTATAAATTTTATTTGAAACAACAGCTTCTCAAATATGTTTTCTTTATCAATCCATTTGTCTCTTGCTTAATAGCATTTAATTTTTCACAGATAACTTTTTGGATCAAATTAAAATCTAAAATAATTTTTGGTCTATCTTGTATATATATATTTTATATATATTTTCATCAATCTTTGATCTCTGCTCACCTACTCTCTATATTTCCGAGATGAGGCATTGTAATTATGTACACTATTAACATAGTTCGGACTGTTGTCCTCATCTTCGTTGTATTATTCACGACGTCTCGGCCGTACTACACTCCG
>OZ038501.1:14600022-14607522 GCA_964036315.1 Acanthosepion esculentum | reverse complement strand
CCAACCCTTCTATAACCCCTTGCGTGATAGTGGCCTCCAGCCTTACTTGGGGTGATACGCTTAAAAAAAAAAAAAATTAAATAAACGAATGATCTGCCTCTAACCGAAAAGACCTAGATTTTTTTCGGCGTCTTTAACGACGCGTCTAAACGTGTTTTATTACTGTCCTGCCCCACCTTCAACATAGGGGTTGGGATGGTTATCTGACTCGCTATTCTATTTACCGGAATTTACTCGTATATATACCTGCTTCATATATGGTCCGACCCCTGATATCTTTTTCATATAGCTCGTGTATAATACGAACCCAGAAACTGAGCAACAGTCGTAGGTCAATCGGAGTCAAATATTGCGGTAGTGGACAACATCCTAGGTCTTACGGCCTCATCACTTTGAAATAACTATTCCTGTCAGTGCCGAGATGGGCGATCGCTTGGGCATACCAACTGCTGTAATACACCACATCCAAGTGCCCAATGGTTAGAAAATCTACGCTTAGAAAATCTTATTAAAAAATAATAAAATTAGTATAAAAATTTAATTTTAATTTATTCTAATTTTATTAAAAAGAGTTAGCATTAGGACTTAGCCGCGCGTTAAGCTCTTAGTGCTTGTTGAACGAGGCCACACGAGACCATGCCTTCGGGCTGCGTCACGTCTTGGTAGGTAGACAAACCCGAACCCGTTATTACGGGGTCTACGTGGAATATTACCCGGGCCTACGGGTTCGGAAAATCTCACGTTAAACCGGCCTTGTGCTACATCTGAGGGGATGTCGGGTAAATACTGAGTTCGTTAGTTCCTTGTGATTTTGCAGAGATAGTGTTCATTGCGGATTCTGTATTTTCAGTGGGACATAAACTCAGTAATCAAAACCGTCTGTCAAGTGGCCTTACTGATTTTTGGCAAATACTCTGTATATACGAGGGTCATTCAATAAATAAGGTGAATTTTTCGGTATAAGGACTTCTGATACAGATAGAAGCTTACACTTTTTTATTTTTATTTTTTGTTTTACTTCTTTTTCACATGGATTTAATTTCTTTTGCAGATTAAAAAAGAAAACTTTGAGAGTTTTAGCGATTAACAAAGATGGCCGACCAAGAAGCATGCTCCATGATTGAACAGCAGTCAGTTATCAAGGTTTTGGTTACTGAAGGGGGCAAACCAGTTGAAATTCATAGGAGAATGTCAACTGTGTATGGTTCCACATGTTTCAGCCAAACAAATGTCTACAAGTGGGCTAAATTGTTTAAAGAAGGACGGAGCAGTGTTGAGGATGACGACAGGCCTGGGAGGCCTACAGAAATGACGTTTCCTGAGGTGATCGAATCAGTCAATGACCCCATTCAGTCTGAAAGAAGGGTGACAGTGGATGAAATTGCAAGGAATTTGAGCTTATCTGTTGGGACAAACGCAGGGGTCATCAGTCAGAAGGAGTCATCTTGCATCATGACAACGCAAGGCCTCACACAGCAGCCCAAACGGTGCAAACCATCAACGTGCTGGGCTGGGAACTGCTCCCTCATCCCCCTTACAGCCCAGACCTTGCCCCTTCAGACTTTCATCTGTTTGGTCCCTTGAAAGCGTTCCCGAGAGGCACGAAGTTTAAAAGTGACGATGAAATCAAAAGTGTTGTGAACGACTGGGTGAGACATCAGTCCAAAGATTTTTACGCTGATGGAATACGGAAGCTTGTACACAGATGGGAAAAGTGTGTGACAGTGCTGGGAGACTACGTTGAAAAAAAGAAAAAAAAAGAAAGTAAGCTTCTATCTGTATTAGAAGTCGTTATACCGAAAAATTCACCTTATTTATTGAATGACCCTCGTATTTAATTAAAACATTAAATTAGTGTAGGCAGCTTCTTTCAAAAATCATTGTTTAACAAGTTCCATCCACGCTGGGTTTCCTATTTTAGTAAATGTAAATATTAAGTTAAAGCAATGCAATAGTCTCGTTATTAAATTTGCATGCAAGTACTTTTCGTTTTTAATGCAAAAAAGAAAAAAGAAAAAAAGAATGTTACAGACAAATTCATATATTTATTTGATATATTTGATATATTAAAAAAGAATGCATCTGAATTTAGTTTTTCCCATTTTGTAAAACGATACGGTGGAGTAATGGATAGCGGCTCGGATTGATGAATCGGATAGCCGAGTTCGAATTCCAGTCGAATCCATTACATTAACTTGCGTGCTAATATCCTTGGGGTAGGTATGAATCCTCTTCATTCCCCTCCCCGTCTCTGGGTAAATAGCAGGACAGACCGACAACTGTTCAGCCGCAGAAAAAAATTGCAACCTACTGCGGGAAAATATATTCCTCGTCAATCATGTATCGAAAGATACATGATCGCCTATGGCACATAATTGACTGAAGATGATACGTCATCCGAGATTTTGCTGTAAAAGTAATAGTATATCTTAAGGAAATGCTTGTTATGTAAAATACGATAGTCCTATTGATTGATTTAATGGCTACAAATTTTAAATTTCCTCAAGTTACTTCTATGGAAGGGGGTTCAGACGAACGACATTCCTTAGATTCACCAATTCTTCACGGCTAGGACCCGCCACGCTATGCGCATTGTAGACAACCAAACTCGTTTACTCCGTATTCCATTGGTGAGAAATTTCATTCTAATAGCTTCTACATGAGAATCATTCCTTTGTGGAACCGAATGCTACGAAGATCTTTTCCCTATCACTAAAATCATGACCAGTTCCAGTCTAGGGTTAACCGTTAACAACCCCACATATCCGCACAAAACGTGTTTATTACTCTGTAATACTCTAATTTGAGTGGCTCGCAAACATTGTACACGGAGAACCTCGCAGGAGAAGGAACACATTTTTCCAATTATAACAGTTGAAGTATCGTTTTTAGCAAACAGAAGTTATGCAGTTGTTCTAAATACCGATTGGCTCTTATTGTTGGAGTTTGATTTCTTAATTTCTATTGGCTGAAAAATATTACGTGCTTGTTCTTGATTGGTTATAAAATTATATTTTTATATTTGACATAATTTTTAACTTTTTTCTCTTTTAACGCTACATCATTATTATTATTATTATTATTATTATTATTATTATTATTATTATTATTATTATTATTATTTCATTTGCTTTTATTTCTGGTGTGTCCTCATTTCTTTCCGGGTCTAGACCAGAGACCTAAGGTCAGAAATGGGGTCATGACATTTTCCAATAAGCAATTGAAAAAAAAAGACAAACAACCAAAAACAATAAGCAACACACACATATCTTACATAGATAAAGCCCTTCGTAAAGTGGAGGCTGTAGTCGGGAGAACAATTTTTTGTATTATTTTTAGGCATGGGCTAATAGGGATCCCTATTCTAATCTTTCCTAACCAATCCGAGGGCTCTAACTACAACATGGATTGTTGATGTTCTCATGGACCACATTTTTGAGATTTTGATTTCAAGTTCCTTGTATTTTGATAGCTTTTTGAAGATCTTCAAAAATACATTTCAATCTGCAGGGACCGCCATGTCAATAAGGAGACAATTTTTATTTGCGGTCTCTAATAACAATGTCTGGGCATAAAATTGTTACCAGTCCTATCTCCGTAACCGGTCTGGGTGGTGTTCATAAAAATTATTATCATTATTATTATTATTGTTATCATTTTTATTTTCTTTGATATCTGGCGTTTACACATTTCTTTCCGGGTCCCGCCCAGGGATCTAAGGTTAGAAATGGCATCATGACACTTTCCACTACAAAAAAAATATAAATAATAATAATAATAATTACATAGATAAAGCCCTTCGTAAAGTGTGTGCTGTACTTGTCAGAACTATTTTTTGTATCTCTTTGAGGCATGAACTTCCAGGGATCCCTTCAATCAGCCTACTGGAATCTTTTCCAACCAGTCCAAGAGCTCCAACTACAACAGGGATTATTGATGTTCCCATGTGCCACATTTTTGAGATTTCTATTTCAAGGTCCTTGTATTTTGACAGTTTTTCGAATATCTTCAAAGATACATTGCAGTCTGCAGGGACTGCCATATCAATAAGGTAGCACTTATTTTGTTTGTGGTCTTTAATAACAATGTCTGGGCGGTTGTCTTTGATTGTTCTGTCAGTGTGTATTGTGTAGTCCCATAGAATCGTAACAGGTCCTATCTCCGTAACCGGGTCTGGGTGGTGTTCGTATCAGTTTCTTTCAGTTTCCCTCCCGTAGGAGTTGCAAATTTTCTAGTGCAGATATTGGTCCACTGAGTCATGCCGGGTTTTATATTCAGTGGGTGCTAATAACGTGCAACCTGATACAAGATGATCAATGGTTTCTGGATATTTATCACAGAATCTGCATTTTGCATTATTATTATTATTATTATTATTATTATTAATAATAATAATAATAATAATAATAATAATAATAATAATAATAATAATAACAAATGTTCTTTTTGCTCAGAGGTAGCTTTCAAAATTGAAAATGCTGATTTGATGCAAGAGCTGAAATTTGGAACTTTTTAAAAAATTGTTACTTACTGGGCCACTCCGTGAGGAACGAACTTACCATTCACGATCAACCAGCCTGGCCTCAATGAATACCATCGCACGCTGAAGTAACTGACAAGTTTGTAAAGAAGGACCTATATCGTAATGTATTGTATACGAAAACTATTGTTTATCTTCTTCCCCTCTTCAATGGTACATGTAATAAACAAAAACACGCCAATTCTGACAATTGTTTTTTTCAGCTCAAGCGTATATGACAGCTGCCATGTCATATGAATATCTTATCTTTTTGAATGAATTTCAAACTATCGGTTCTAATGCTATACGACAATAAATGAGAAGTTTCATTTTAGCCAATATCTATTTATATATATATATATATATATATATATATATATATATATATATATATATATATAGCTAGTTGTGTATATAGCTATCTATCTCAGTCTGTTTATATCTATCTATCTATCTATCTATCAGAATATGTTATCATATTTTCCAATAATTATTGAAATGCCAGGGAAATACTAATTAAAATATTAAGAAAGTGAAGCAGACATTTTTATCTTTAAAATAGCATTTACTTTAGTAAGAATTGTGGTCAAAATTTAACAAATTATAAGCAAATAACTGCACACATGGTCTACTCAGAATATATATATATATATATATATATATATATATATATATATATATATATATATATATATATTCCTATTAGGTGGATATGGAATCTATCGAAAGTGAAGAAAAAACAAAGTGGAAAAGCTTTATTGACAAAGCGTTTCGTTTTCGTTAGGTAGTTACGTAGGCGTCTTCAGTTCTCTTTTGAATATATCTTATATATTTATAAGAATACCATTCTTCTAGTCTTCGATTATTCCTGCCCATGGTCTGGTGCTTCTTATGTATAGCGACTCTTCATAAAATCCCAAGAAGAGTCATTAGTGTTATCAGATTTAAAGAAAAGTCCCTTCATTTTGGGTCAAAATCATTGTAAATTAATTGTGACATCCTAACAGTGTGAAGACTGGAATATATGCCACCGGTACTGAAAAATCCTATTTTACGTTATTTGGTCATCTAATGCGCCGTATTTGCAACGTGAGGACACAATAACCGCTCAATTTCTTTTCTCAGTGAAATTTATTTATTTTTTGTGCCAAAAGTCGTTTTGTCGAGCCAATTATAAAGTATATAGCGGCGATTGAATTTACAATCGTCGATTGAGCTTCTGTCCGATGAGCTGTGAGGTAATGCTTAGGTTACAGTTTGTGTGAAACACATTGTTCTTACCTGAGTTTCAGTAGAGGGCGATTATGACTTGTCAGGACTCAATAACCAAATTGTTTTTGTAGAAAGCAGTGAAGAAAGGCATATTTAGGAAGTTCCATCGCCTGGCAATTAACTAATGAAGACTAACGTAGGATAGCATATGAGTTTGTCTATCTATCTATCTATCTATCTATCTATCTATCTATCTATCTATCTATCTATCTATCTATCTATCTCAGTCTGTAATCTATCTATCTATCTATCTATCTATCTATCTATCCCAGTCTGTAATGTATCTATCTATCTATCTATCTATCTATCTATCTATCTATCTATCTATCTATCTATCTATCTATCTATCTATCTCAGTCTGTAATCTATCTATCTATCTATCTATCTATCTATCTATCTATCTATCTATCTATCTATTTTATCTATCTATCTCAGTCTGTAATCTATTTATCTATCTATCTATCTATCTATCTATCTATCTCAGTCTGTAATCTATATATCTATCTATCTATCTATCTATCTATCTATTTATCTATCTATCTATCTCAGTCTGTAATCTATCTATCTATCTATCTATCTATCTATCTATCTATCTATCTATCTATCTATCTCAGTCTGTAATCTATCTATCTATCTATCTATCTATCTATCTATCTATCTATCTATCTATCTCAGTCTGTAATCTATCTATCTATCTATCTATCTATCTATCTATCTATCTATCTCAGTCTGTAATCTATCTCTCTATCTATCTATCTGTCTATCTATCTATCTATCTATCTATCTATCTATCTATCTATCTTTATTCTGTCTATATCTCGGAGATGATGTATCATGATTACTCACACTACCTCCCTTATTCGGATTGTTATCCACATCTTCATTGCCATATTCACATTTGTCCTCAAGGACACATGATACAGTGGATAAAGATGTTGGTTAATTCCAGTGACTAGACCCAAAGAGTTGTGACTTCAATACCAGGCCACAGCAGTGCTGACCCACAAACATGGAGAGTTGATTTAAAGGGAAATAAAGGGAGATATCCTGAAATTGGCATGGCACGTGGAACTAGAACAATCTACACCAGTGTACAAAGTAAAGGCTTCGGTTCGAAATTCGAATCCCCTGAAGAAAGCCAGTACATATAGACTCAAGTATAAAAACGACTAATGTTTACCTATGGACTCTAGTATAAACGCGATCAATATTTACCTATAGTCTCAATTATAAATCTAAACACTAACTATCGAACCAATTATAAAAAACAACCAATGTTTACCTACAGTCTCAAGTATAAAAACGACTAATGTGTACCTATGGACTCTAGTATAAACACGATCAATTTTTACCTATAGGCTCAAGTATAAATCTGAACACTGTTAAATTATAGACCCAAGTATAAAAACGTCCAATGTTTACATATGGACTCTAGTATAAACACGATCAATAATTACCTATAGGCTCAATTATAAACCTAAACATTGTTTACCTATAGACCCAAGTATAAAAACGAGCAACGTTTAGCTACAAACTCAAGTATAAGAACGATTACTGTTTACCTATGGACTTTAGTATAAACACGATCAATGTTTACCTCAATTACTCAATTATAAATAGGAAAGTTGACCTATGGACACAAGAAGAAACACGAGGTATTTTGACCGATGATTTCGAGTAGAAACACAAACAATTTTACCTACAGACTC
>OZ038501.1:14587522-14595022 GCA_964036315.1 Acanthosepion esculentum | reverse complement strand
AAGAAAGAAAGAAAGAAAGAAAGGAAAAGTAAGAAAAAAGTAAGAAAGAAAGGAAAGTTATAAGAAAGAAAGAGAGAAAAGAGAAAAAAGTAAGAAAGAAAGAAAAACTATAAGAAAGAAAGAAAGAAGGAAAGAAATAAAGAAAGAAAGTAAGAAAGAAAGGAAAAAATAAGAAAGAAAGGAAAAATATAAGAAAGGAAGAAAGAAAGAAAGAAAGAAAGAAAGAAAGAAAAGAAACGCCTTAGAATAAAATCAATCAGGGATTTGAGCGATGAGAAATAAAGATATTAAGAAAGAAAGGAATAAAGAAAAAACGAAGGAAGGAATGAAAAGTGTGGATAATAGAGAGAAGCGAAAATGGCGTTAGAATGAAAACAAAAACGAAAGCAAAGGGGAAAGAGAATCATAAGAAATAAAGGAATATTTGCGGAAATGTGGAAAAATATGAAAGAGTGAAGGAAAGGGACAAACGAAATTGATAGGAGGGAATCGAAGAACGAATAAGTGACAAAGAAAAAAAAATAATGTATGAATTAAAGAAGAGAAATTATTTTGACAAAAAAAGAGAAAGGCTGAAAGAAAATTAAAGAAAGAGAATGACAAAAGAAAGAAGAAAAAGGGCCTGTAAATAACGAACTTTTCGAAAATGCAACAAATGAATGCCGCCGAGAAAGAAAACATAGCCCATTGGATGTAAGGTTATAAAGGTATTGTTCAAGAATCTTCTGAAGGAAAGAAAGAATTTGGAACTAAAAAAAAAAGTGAAAATTAAGAGAGAGACGATAGAAAAACAGAACGAAAATGAATTTCTGGAAGTAAAGCTACAGAACGGGAGTCACAAGATATGGGTTGGAGGGGAAATTAAAAACCGAAAGAAAATAGTAGATTAAAACATTGAGTTTCAACGTCGCCAGTAACGCCCTTCTCAGAGCCACTATGATATTTCAAAGGACCAGTAAGTTTTCTGGGATTAAGAGGTCGCTATAATTTTAAAAATGATGACAGAGAAATTTACCGTTTGAATCTTTTCTGGAAGGTTTTCCGTACTCTCACTTTTCAGAGCCTCAAAATGTTGGATTTGGAGTTAATTTTTACATACTCATTTTATTACTGATTCTTATTGATTTTGAAGCATATAAATAGAAAAAATCAATTACAATCAATTTCAGGTATGATTCATGCGTTCAATCTGAGCATCAATTTTGAGGTTTTCCGTACTCTCACTTTTCATAGCCTCAAAATGTTCAGGTTTTGAAGAGCGAGGAAACCCCTTTTAATTGTTAGTGTTTCCAAGTCCACCCTGACCCAAGGTATTATCCCCTCTCAGGGTCCCGGCTATGGGCAAATAGGTAAGCCTCAAAAGGTGTCAAAACACTATAAAAGTATTTTAAAAAACATTTTAATACCAGCAATACATTTTTGAAAAAAATTATTACCAGCAATAAATTTTTGAAGAAAAATTATTACCAACAATACATTTTCTGAAAAAAAATATTACCAGCAATAAAAACCTTGTCGGCATTAAATAACCCATTGAGGTTGATATGCCGTAAAACAAAACAAACCAAACCAAACCGGCAATGAAAATGTTCTCGCTGGGATTTTTCTTTATTAACAACGATATACAACCACACAATTCCTTAAAGAGCACATATAACTATAATCATCATTATTTTTTATCACCTGCTTGCAATGACAGGGTAGGTCATAGATACCCTTGTAAAATTTAACGGGCTTACTATCACAGAAATCTCCAATTTCAATTTTCAGTTCATTATCAGTTACAAGCGTTTTATCCCTCAGGAAGTACTGCTGAGCAAGTAATAGACGATATTCTGTTGGCACAATGTCGGACGTGTACGCGGGCTCGGATGAGAAGTTGAGGGAGAATTTTCCAATCCAGTTCCAGAAATTTTTCACTGGTCAGATTTGCAACGTGTTGTCGGGTGTTAACTTGAAGTAACATGCCATCAGTCAATTCTGGGCGTTTCCTTTTTTGCAATAGTGTCACTGACACGTTAAAGGTGTTGACGGTATAGTTTAGCATTGATAGACTGATTGCGTGCCAGCATTTCCCAGGTAATCACGCCTTTCGCATCTCATAAACCCTGACATTCTTTCGGTGCAGGTCGGTCTTGGCCCGGGGTTGGATAGTCGCACCCTTGTCATCCAGCTTCTTCTGCATATCACGTTCGAGCACAGATACAATTTTTTTTCGGCAGCAGTAACCATTTTCTTGAGCCAATCAAAACGGCGCATCTCGAGGAGTGGTGTTGCGCAGGCGTCCATGAGGCGTCGACGGTCACAATCTGTCAGTTTACGTGGCATCCAAACGTCCAATTTGCTAATTGAACGTTTGGCAGTATTTTTAGCAATTTCGTCTAAGTGATACAAAATGGCTGACGACAAACTTCTTCTCAGCTAGTTCCGGTATTGTCAAGTGTGGATCAGCTTCGACACAGGTGCACATATGCTCATTGTCAATGAATGAAGGTCGGCCACTTCTTCGGTCGATCCTATAGATCGGCTTAGCCACGCTGGAAATTCTTGAATAAATCACATGACTTGATACGATGTTACAATTGGCCAGCGTTTAGGCAGGACTTACAATCATACAGCAGCAATACTGACGAGAGAGAGAGAGAGAGAGAGAGAGATTTTGGAAACACATAAAATGGTCTGAAATGATGAAAATTATCAATAATCAATCAAAAGATATTGTATTTACTTATATATGAATAAATACATAAATTAACAAATATATGTACAGCTGGCCATTTCTACTGGCGCATTTGTGTTTATTCATCATCCACAGAGGCCGCTTTTGGCTTATACATAGATCTTAATTACAGTTTCTGGGAAAGAGCGAGTTAACAATTGTTAAGAGCGTAATCAACAATTTGAACAAAGGTCAGCACACTGAAACCCTCGGCCACGCTGACTTGTGATTCGTCTACCCGGTGTCACTCAGAAGGCTTGGTATGGTTTTCAGGCGTTTTTCCAAAGGTGCCGCACGCTGGGATCGGCCCCTCCAGTCCGATAACTTCAAGAAGGTTACCACGTGACAAATCGACAATAGTGAGATTCGAAATAGAGACATGTCCCGAAGAAGGCCGGAGACTACAACGGCCGAAACGTCATGAATGTAATAGCAAAGATGTGTACATAAGTCCGAACAATGGAAATAGTGTAAATAGTTAAAATACCTCATCTCAGAAATATAGTCAGATCCTGAAGAGGGCCGGAGACTACAACGGTCGAAACGTGGTGAATGTAACAGCAAAGATTAGGACAACAGTTCAAAGAAGGAAAATAGTGGAAATAGTTAAAATACCTCAACTAAAAAATATAGACAGAGCAGGAAGAAGGCCGGAGCCTACAGAGGCCGAAACGTCATGAATGTAACAGCAAAGATGGGGACAACAATCCGAACAATGTAAAAAGTCTAAATAGTCAATATACCCCATCTCAGACATAAATACATATCCTGTAGGAAGCTGGGGAGTACAACGGAAGGAACGTCGTGAATGTAACAGGAAATGTAAAGACAACAGTCCGAAAGATGTAAATAGGGAAAATAGTGGAAATATCTAATCTCAGAAATATAGAGAGATCCTGAAGAAGGCCGGATCCTACAACGGTCGAAACGTCATGAATGTAGCAGCAAAGATGAGGACAACAATCCGAACAATGTAAATTGTGCAAATAGTTAAAATACCTCATCGCAGAATATTGACCTATCCTGAAGTAGGCCGGAGACTACAACGGCCGAAACGTTATGAATGTAACAGCAAAGATGAGGACAACATTTCAAACAATATGAAAATACTGTAAATAGTTAAAATACTTCCATTCAGAAGTCTAGACATATCCTGAAAAGGGCGGAGTCTATAAAGGCCGAAACGTCGTGAATGTAAGAGCAAAGATGAAGAGAATATTACGAACAATGTAAATAATGTAAATATTCATCATCGATCATCTCAGAAATAGAGCCATATCCTGAAGTAGGCCGGAATTATAATGGTAGAAACGTCGTGAATGAAACAGCAAAGATGAGGACAATAGTCTGAACAATGAAAATAGTGTAACGAGTTAAAATAGCTCTTTTCAGAAATATAGACAGATCCTGATAAAGGCCGGAATCTACGAAGGCCGAAACGTCGTGAATGCAACAGCAAAGATGAGGACAACCGTGCGAACATTGTAAATAATTTAAATAGTCATAATAACTCATCTCAGAAATATATATAGATCCAGAAGAAGGCCGGGAACTAAAACGGGAAACGTCGTCTAGGAAACAAATATGATGAGAACAACAGTCCGAACAATGAAAATAGTGTAAACAGTGAAAATACCTCATCTCAGAAATAGAGACAGATCCTGAAGAAGGACGGAGCCTACAACGGCCGAAACATCATGAATGTAACAGCAAAGATGAGGACAACAGTCCGGAAAAATGGAAAAATGTAAATACTTAAAATACCTCAAATCAGAAATATAGACAGATACTGAAGAAGGACGGAGCCTACAACGGCCGAAACGTCGTGAATGTTACAGCAAAGATGAGTACAACAATCCGAACAATGTAAATAGTGGAAATAGTTACACTACAAACAATGTAAATAATGTAAATAGTTACAAAACCTTATCACAGAAATATATATCACAGAAGGATAGACAGGTGTATAAATGAAAAAGTTGGAGCAAAGTAACTTCATTCCCTTGACAACAAACCTTCTTGTCTAAGCCTGTAAAAGTAGATAATCAGACTTGTGTGAACATTTGACGTAAAAATAACTACAGAGAATTTTCCTATTTTACGACGCCTTCAAACGTTCTGTGATTCTTCATTAGATAGGGAATCTTAAACCCACAGGTGTTTAAATGCCGAAACATTGCACATTCGAAGTTTGGCTGCAATGCTAACTTTCCCAAGTTGAACAAACTGGAGCTATTTCGTTTACTCTTTGTTACTTCTCTTTTCCATTGTTGTTTTTAGATCGCTTTCCTCCAGTTATTTTGATGGACAATAGTGAAATTTAGAATGATCCTATTCCATTTCAAAAATAAAGTCTGTGAAAAAGAATATTTTAAATTAATATCTGACCAAAAATAAAATACTTTTGGACAAAAAACCTTAATGATTTCACTATAATTATGTAACAATAATGAAATATTATTCTGCAGACAAATCCACAGTTTATATTACCTGATCTCATTGCATGGTTACGAACTATAAACCTAAATTGAGCTTGAAATATTGTGTATTCAGCTCTAAACTTTTGTAAAATACTCGAGATTCACTTGACCTCCCACAGGGCCAGGTTGTGACACAAGGTCGGAGTTTAACGTGGGAAGGGAGGGGGAATGGACCCGAGTTTTCACCCGTGTCGCAGTGCTTTGGCTTTAGCTAGTCATAGCTGGTCTTTGGCTGGTCTTAGCTGGTCATAGCTAGTCAGACGTAGCCACGATACTACCAGCGCAGGGACGAATCCCCGCCGCCGGCCTGTATCGGAAGAAGAATCCCGGCCCCATAGGCGATCATTCAGTGAGTAGACTGCGAACAGATACTACACTTTGATCTTAGCCTTGGGATTTACTTGACCTCCCACAGGGCCAGGTTGTGACACAAGGTCGGAGTTTAACGTGGGGAGGGAGGGGGAATGGACCCGAGTTTTCACCCGGGTCGCAGTGCTTTGGCTTTAGCTAGTCATAGCTGGTCTTGGCTGGTCATAGCTTGTCCAAGCTGGTCATAGCTAGTCAGACTTAGCCACGATACTACCAGCGCAGGGACGAATCCCTGCCGCCGGCCTGTATCGGAGAAGGAATCCCGGCCCCATAGGCGATCATTCAGTGAGTAATCTGCGAACAGATACTACACCTTGATCTTAGCCTTGGGGCCGCGTGGAGACCGAAATCTCGTGATTCCACTCCAACTTTTGTAAAATACTCGATTATAATATGAGTAATGTTGTGTCGGAAACCTACCACCCCTCTTGAAGATGAACTTGTCTGCTAGCAAAGACTTTATATAGTGGCACGTCGAGAGACAGAAGAGAGAAAGTTCTTGGCTGCGGCTAGGGAGCTGTGCTGTCGAACTCTCCGCCTCGGCGGAGAGGAACTCGGACGAGGCTTTGTCGCAGGGCAAAGTTTCGTCCGGGGAGGTTGACAGTCCCTAGAACCCGTGTATACGGGTTCTAATGGGCATATTTTTGGCCGAGCCTACGGGCTCGGGGAACCCACACTAAATCGGCCTTGTGCCACATTCGACACATGTGGGAGTGTTGATAAATACAGAAAGTTCTTGGCTGCGGCTAGGGAGTCGTGCTGTCGAACTCTCCGCCTCGGCGGAGAGGAACTCGGACTGGGCTTTGTCGCAGGGCAAAGTTTCGTCCGGGGAGGTTGACAGTCCCTAGAACCCGTGTATACGGGTTCTAATGGGCATATTTTTGGCCGAGCCTACGGGCTCGGGGAGCCAACACTAAACCGGCCTTGTGCCACATTCGACACATGTGGGAGCGTTGATAAATACCGAGAAAGTTCTTGGCTGAGCTAGTTAGAGACTACTCAGGCGATATCTGTACCTTTTACCAACCAATAAAACCCTTTTTATTGTTACGGGTTATTTGTCGTTTGTCTCTACAAACCCCAAACCAACATCATAACAAGTAATTTGCAGTGAAAATAGCAATTTTTGATTTTTTGTTGAATACGCCCCTCCTCTGATGAATGAATCACATATAGTCCTGAAAAGTAAAATAACAAATGATATGCATTGCTATGAAATGTCTATTTGACAATATTTTGTTTTTACAACTTACTAACCCTTTGTGATTACTTAAACGCCGAAACATATTTCACATTCGAAGTTTCGCTGCAATGCTAAGTTTCCCAAGTTGAACAAACTGTAGCTATTTCGTTTACGCTTTGTTACCTCTGTTTTCCATCGTTGCTTTTAGATCGCTTTCTTCCAGTCATTTTGATGGGCAATAATGAAATTAGCTTCCGGTTATTTCAATAAAGGAAATTCTATCTCGTGTGTCCTGTCTATATCCAAATAAATCACGGTTTATTTCCAATCATGGGACCACGGGTTGTGTTTTAGCAGAGCGACTGAAAATCCTTGGCCGTTTTAGGAACCGTTTGCTTCAAATTTGTGGCCGTGACTAAAAATTAATATAACTAGTATTATGACCGATCTTATGATTAAGTTTAACACTTCTGCTTGCTTTCTTTGTTGCTGCCACCCCCTGCCCCCACTCGGAGGCGAAGTCTTCCAGGTTTTAATCGTCTTGACCAAGAACAGTGAACAAGTGATGGATGAGTATGCAACTCATTCCACGTGAGTAACAGAATAAAATTATTTGCATTATTTACGTTATTCGTACTGTTATCCTCGTCTTTATTGCCATATTCACAACTTTTCGGCCTCTATATCTCTGAGATGAGGTATTGTGATTATTTGCATTATTTACATTATTCGGACTGTTATCATCATCT
>OZ038501.1:14567522-14582522 GCA_964036315.1 Acanthosepion esculentum | reverse complement strand
TAAAAAAGCGTAAACAAAATAGCTCCAGTTTGTTCAATTTGGGAAACTTAGCATTGCAGCCAATGTATTTTAAATGCTACCAATAACCAAGGAGAAAATGAAACATACCTGACAACAAATCGAATTTTTACTTATTTGTTATGTAACTAAATACATAATTGTCAATAATGTTTCCGTAAAACTTGATATTTCCAGTAATAATGTCTTAATAAATATTATTATTGTTATTATTTCTCTTCAATGTAAGGCAGTCCTACAATTACAATTCTTTACCTGTAGCCATGAAAAGTATTGTTGATGAAAACTGCTTAAAATCTTTAAGCGCGTATTGCCGCAACATTATCAAATGATGAATACGCCTCTCGTCCGCCGAATTTTAGGGGTGCGTATTATGCGTGAGTAGAAGCATTTCCCCACACTTTCACCACAATTTTAGAGGTGCGTATTATGGATGAAGGCATATTATACATAGGGAATTACGGTAAGTGTAAGGTACTTGAACATTTACAATTCCTTCCAGAAAGCCATGAAAATATATGTTGATGAAAACTGCTTAAAATAATTAAGCGCGTATTGCCCCAACATTGTATGCATGTTGCGGCATTCACCCTGGATCGGTTAAGCCGGCTCCTTCCAAGGAATTCACCGCGTCCGGAACGAAGGCCGACCAAGCACGGCGATCCGTCGCCAATGCTGAAACGAGCGACAGCCATTCCCGATTCCAACGGCGGCGAACTCTTGAAACGGAGTAACAAGGGAGTTTGAACTTCACACGCGGTCCCCACGTGCTATCCCAGTGGAGGGAGGAATATGCTCTTACTTGCCGCAGAATTTCCACAGACGCAGAGGCAGGAGTAACCAAGAGTCCGCCGGATGCCGGTACAGACACCGAATGGTTTTGAATTCAGAGTTGACCTTCTCCTAGACCAGTTGCCATCCAGTCTGTCCTGCTATTTACCC
This sequence comes from Acanthosepion esculentum, assembly GCA_964036315.1. Classification (NCBI taxonomy): domain Eukaryota; kingdom Metazoa; phylum Mollusca; class Cephalopoda; order Sepiida; family Sepiidae; genus Acanthosepion; species Acanthosepion esculentum. The sequence continues at coordinate 14,581,562 of OZ038501.1, read as the reverse complement.
ATAGTTGGAGGGATAAGAAGAGGATTCACACCTTTCCCAAGGGTGTTAGCACGTAAGTGAATGTAACGGATTCGACTGGAATTCGAACTCGGCTCTACGATTCCTCAATCCGAGCCGTCATCTATTACTCCACCGTGCCTCCCACCGCAACATTATCAAATGTTGAATACGCCTCTCATCCGTCGAACACCGCTATAGGAAGTTCGATATTACACTCAATAAATTCTTTTTGTTTCTAAGGAAATGTTACTGTTTTTTTAATCTTGAAAGTCATCTTTCGCTATCCAAACATGCCTTTGGGTTTCAGTGTCGCATATTCCATTTTCTGTTAAAACATTTGCTAGATATTTAGATTTTTGTACTTGTTTGATTTTGGTATCTGAAAATTTTAATTTGCTTGCTAGGTTGTTCAATTTTCAATTTTATTATATCACCCCCAAGCAAAACAGAAACGCCACTAGTACGCCGGGGGTTGTTACAGGGAGTAAAAGTGAGAGAAAAGACTGGGTATAGAGGGTCTCTGAGGAAAAAAACAAAAGGTGAACGGGATTCAAGAAGACAGAAGATGGCTACTGACCTTGCATTTAAGGTTTTTGAAGATTGTAGTTATCAAGGAAACAAGTAAACGGAAGGGAGTTTCACAGGCGGGAAATGCGAGAAAATAACTTCTTGGAATAACAATGGCGGCCTAAATGCCATTCTAGTGGCATAATTAAATTTATGTAGGTGTGGGACCTGGCAAAGAAATCTCGTCAGAGCAGTCGCCATTAAAATATTTGTTACGATGTCAGAGGGAAGCCACGTGACATCGGTGAGTAAGTGACTGATATCGGGATGGCAAATCAGGACCGATTAAATTACACATCTGTTGTAATGGAAATGTCCAATACCCCCTATCCCCTATGAGGACTGACTATATCAGTAGATATATATAGTGAGCACAGGATATGCCCGTGGGCTTTGCTTCGGGAATTAGTTGGAGATTCGTCTCCAGATGTGCTGGTCGAACTCTCTGTCTTCGAGCAGAGAGGAACCCAGACTAGGCTATGCCGAAGGGTAGAGTCTCGTCTGCGGTGGTAGACAGCTACCCGACCTCGTGTATACGGGGTCTACGGGTAATTTTTGCCCGAGCCTACGGACTCGGTTTTGCCCCGCATTAAAAAAAAGGGCCTTGTGCCACATCCTTCCCCACAGGGAGGTAAGGTAAATAACTTTGCTTCGGGAATTAGTTGGAGATTCGTCTCCAGCTGTGCTGGTCGAACTCTCTGCCTTCGGGCAACGAGGAACACAGACGGAGGCTATTCCAAAGGGAAAAGTCTTGTCTGGGGAGGTAGACAGCTAAACCGACCCCGTGTATACGGAGTTTACTGGGAATTTTCGCCCGAGTTTACGGGTTCGGTTTTTGGCACCGCATTAAAAACGGCCTTGTGCCACATCCTGACACGTTGTGTCGGGGGTGGGTTGATAAATATCTTTGCTTCGGGAATTTCTAGCCTGCTACTCGATTCCCAGTCTTTCAGTAGTGTATTCACTTTTACAATAAACCTTTCTTGCGTGTTGCTCTTTCTTCACTTGTAACCTCTTTAAGGATACAATAATATCCTTCTTTGGATTTTGTCAAGAACCTCAAGATGACTAGCAGGAGTACTAGACAGATGTGGCAGCAATATTCAATGCAAGGACGTACGGTAGATTTGGAAATGTGCAAGAGTTTTCTATCAGTCATATATAATTAACAATTAGTCCTTTCGTCACGCCTTCCTTTATTATCTAGCTTCGTATGTTCCCTAGAGTATGTGCATGTCTTTGCATATTTGTTTATAAGAAGGCGTATTAAGGGAACCAAGATGATGTGATTGGGTCGACTGGATTTCCGCATCTGAATGTATTTTCTATCTGGTCCCGAACCGTTTGTATATGCACATCTTTTTCCAAAATCTGTCATCGTATCACGTATGGCTGTGGTGTATGTTTTTGGTATACCTTTATCACAATGGATGTTCGTCCTGGGTATGACGATAAACTACATCCGCGTCCTGGGTATGACGATAAACTACATCCGCGTCCCGGGTATGACGATAATCTACGTCCAACAGCAAGGCCTCTGATCAGAAGTTTTTGGGGAGCGTGGAACCATCTCTTAATTGCTGGTGTTTCCAGGTCCACCCTGAACCGGGGTGGTAGCACCTGTTAGGGTCCCAGCTATGGGCAAATAGTTAACACTCAGACTACATACGCGTCCTGGGTATGACAAATAAACTACATCCACGTCCTGGGTAAGACGATAAACTACGTCCAACAGAAAGGCCTCTGATAATACGTTTTTGAAAAAAAAATGTTGCCGGCTATACGTTTTTGGTAAAAATTGTATTGCCAGCTATGCGCTTTTGAAAAAAAAATATTACTAGCTATACGTTTTTGAAAAAATAATATTACCAGCTATACGTTTTTGAAAAAATAATATTACCAGCTATTCGTTTTTGAGGAAAAAACTATTAACAGAAATAGATTTTTGACAAAACAAAAATATTACCAGGAAAAAAAAAGGTGTCGACATTAAATGATCCATTGAGGTTGATATACCGTAAAACAAACCAAGCCAAACCAGACTGGATGTCATAATGTGTATATTGGGCTTTGCATATTTGTTTCCCGACATAACTTATTTGATTTAGCAATCTCTCTTTACTACTAATACTACTAGTACTACTACCAAATCCACCACTCCTCCTCCTCCCCCTACTACTAATACTACTAATAATAATAATAATAGCAATAATAACAAAGAGAATACGGTAAACATCCGAGAACACCGATGGCAATATATTATTAAAAAAAGTCACTTTCTCACCGACGTTACGTGGCTTTCCTCTGCGTTTCTACAAATATTTTCATGGTAACTGCTCTGACGAACTAACTTCATTGGTATCTCAACTGCATGAATTTAAGCGTGATACAAGGTTGGCATCTCGGTCCCACCCTTTCACTGTCGAAACAGTTAATTGTAATCGTCGCTTCTACTCCGACAGCGTATTCTCTTTCACTTCCCGACAGTGAAACAACCATGCTCTTACTTGCTTCCCTGATAATTATAATCTTCAAATATTCAAATCGACATCTTTTGATGCCTTGGTCTCGAATGATTTTGTTCTCTTTAACTTTTCCTCAAACAGCCGTCGTTACTCTTACACTGACTCTCTATAACTCCTTGCGTGCTTGTCGTACTCCCGACTTTCTTGAAGTGAAATGCTTAAAAAAATAAATAATTAATAAATAAAACTTGCGTTAACTAAGTCTTACAAAGGAAGTCACCAGGAATTAACAACAAGATGTAAAAATGCGAGGCCAAAAGGAAATAGAAGAAAAATGGATGTAAATGACTTTACATGCCCAGTTTCGTCTCCGAAGTAAAAACAATTACAAAAATATCTACTAAAGAAGATTTTAATCCTTAATAAATTATTTCTATTATGGTATAAAAAAAAGTTATGCTTTCCTGGTGCTGAGTTGTCTCAGTCGTGAGTTGTCTCAGTCCTGAGTTGTACCGGCGCTTATCCAGCGATGTTCAGTTGGAGGTGTTGAGTCAGTGTAATTGAGTCGGCGGTGTTGAGTTGTTTCTTCGCGATAAATTGGAACTTAAAGCAACTCAAGGAAATTGATGCAAAAAATTATAGGAACATCAAAAAAAAAAAAAATTAAAAGATACATTCTGTATTAATAAAAGCCTTTAAATATGCAAAAGCATTCAGGACATGTCTTGAAAATAGCGCTGATGTAAATAGAACTGCTACAAAATCAATACTGAAACAAGAAACGAAAAATTTAGGCCTAAAGAAAACAGAAAAAAAAACAGCCACCGAAGATCTCTACATGGGTAGTTCCTTCTCCGAAAAAAAAAATGCCGATGTAGATCAATTTGCAACCCAACAGTGCCTAAGGAGTTCAAGACTTTAGGGTGAAACTGATGGATTTATTCTTACTGCATAGGACCAGAGCCTGCTTATACGCAACTATCAAGCTAATATTTTACAAAATATTCCCTCCAAATGTAAGTTCTGGGACCAATACATTGATATTTATCTTAGGGTACTCAATTCTGACACTTGCTCTGTTCAAAATTTACCATGTGTAGGGTAGGTCAATATCAGCATTGGAAGAACTCTCATCACTAGGAAATAAAAGAAATGCTGCAAATTGGTATAAAATCATCTTGAATCAGTGAATAGATTAGAGAAAACCGATATTATCATCCGTTGGGATTTTTTCCCCTATCAACAAAGGCTGAACAATACAAACAAATCCTGCAGACATTATTATCAAAGACAGAAACGAAAAATCTTTGCACACTGATTGACATGAGCGTACCACGTGACAAAATCAATAGTGCGCTTGATTTTGGAGATTTCAACCAAAAACGAAGAAAATAAGGAGAAAAAAAACAACAACAACAACAAAACTAAAATTGTTTTTGTTGTGTTTGGAGCTCTGGATCTGATAAAGTAAGGTACTCATGGACGAATCAACAAAATCCCGGGTACTCCATCTCAACAGGTAATCCCAAAAATTCGTTCTAACAGTCACAGCCTATATCCTGCGACGAGCGTTGTCTATTTAAGTTTAATTGTGTAGAAACAACAAAAAAAATTATTTTTTTAGCTTGCCTCATGCCATTTGCCATACTCAGTATTTGATTATAAAAAAATTCATGCTAAAAGTAATTTTAAAATAATATTAATAATAATAATAATATTAGTAAATATGATGATAATAAAAATAATAACAGCAATAATAATAATAATGGTGAAAATATTAATAATGACAATAATAATAACAACAACAATAATAATAATAATAAATAAATAAATAAATGAATAAACCCTGTTGTAGTTGGAGCCCTCGGATTGATTGGAAAAAAGTTCTGATAGACCCATTGAAGGGTTTTCCGGTAGCCCATCAGTTATCTGCAATGCGTGTACACGCTTAGGCGATCGTGTATTTTTCGATACATGACTGACGAGGTAGATTCTTTTCCCGCAGTAGGTTGCCATTTCTTTCTGTGATAGACCAGTTGCCATCCAATGCTATAGAACCCAGTCGATCCTGCTATTTACCCCTAGCTGGCGGGAGAAGAATAGGATTCATACCTTTCCCAAGGGTATTAGCACGTAAGTGAATGTAATGGATTTGACTGGAATTCGAACTCGGCTCTCCGATTCCTCAATCCTAGCCGCTATTCATTACTTCACAGTACCTTAAAGAAATACAACACACACACACACACACACACACACACACACACACACACACACACACACACACACACATACACACACACACACACACACACACACAATGTTCTCACACGAACAGCTCACACATTACGAAGAGATTTATGGATGTAAAATGTGTGTGATCTTAGGGTTTGCTTGTTTTTTACAGACATGATCAGTGGAAAATATCATTAAGCCATTTCTGAATTTAGATTTGTTTGGGACCCGGAAAGATATACAACGAAATCAAAGGAATAATCGTATCGTATCGGCATCCGTCCGTCTCGGGAGACGATGGAGTAGCGCTGTGCCGATGTCTTGCAACGTCGTTGGAGTATCCTCTCCGGTGCGCTACGAGCCTGGGCGGGATGTATGGAGAACTAGGGTTGCCCGAACGTCTAGTTCCCTCTCTCGGCCTTGCTAGTAGAGTCCACTCCTGAATTGTGTAGGGTTTACTACTTAGCTTTTTCTTCTCCCGGAGATTTCCACAAGGCAGCGGAGCTATTTAACCCATAGCTGGGGTTTGGTTCATGGGCTCTAGGGCGTGTCCCCACACCGGTGAGACTGCATGACGCATGTTAAGGGGGTTAAACTCCTCCCCCGTCCCCTGTAGTTTAGCCCAATTCCTCAAGGTGCTCGGTTGCCATGTGTCGCCACGAGGAGGCACTACATAGGGATTGCTGATGGAGAGGCTATATACTGGCAGGGGAAGACTTACACACTCTGCTCCCCTTTTCGCAAATATGGGGACTAGTTAGTATTTTCATAGAGACAGTGAGGTATTATGGTGGTTGTAGTAAGAAAGGTACGTATGAATGTGGTGTTTTGGTGTAAGGAATATTGTTCGTACGATTGGGTCAGTGTTTGCGGCTAGCTAAGTTATAGTTAAGACAGAAGAAGACCGTCCTTTCCCCAATCCCCCACTTCGGCCTTGTGCCACATTTCTGTGTATTAAACAGAATAAATATCGCTCCCCTTTTCGCATTGCTGCTAGACAGCGGCGATAACTGAAAGCGAGAAGCGACAAGCACTATCCACTACAGGCTACCACACTAGACGCATCACAACAGCCGTTGAGACACACAAAGGAATAATAATAATAATAATAATAATAACAACAACAACAATGATAATAATGCATGAAAAAGACGAAAAAAAATGTGGCAAAACTGAAATCATTCTTCAGTATGTTTATATAAAATGAAATCAGAATTCGTGTATCTTTTTTTTAATGTTGGGAATACGAAAGGCGCTAAAGAATTTATTAGAACAGCAGGGCGCAGGACACATAGATTTGTTCCGGTCTAGACAAACCGGATGTTGATAAAATGTTAGCCATCTATGAGATCTACTCATTTAGTTCACCATCCTCTGCTTCGTGATATTGTTACAATTAATGGCACTCCAAAAGGGTATTACATCGCTCGCAGCTCTTGTCGGCGGGGGACCTACGAGTTCCCTGAATCAACAACGAAATCAATTTCAATAGATTAATCATGGCGCTTGGAACTGCAATCATTTTTTTTCTTATAATGACATCAGGACCTGTAATCATCTCAACCAACCAAATATTGAACAAAATATTTTTTTCTGAAAAACAAATTATTTTCACCATTTCCTTATGGAACAATTGATATTAGAGACAGGATTTGTTAAACAAACACATTAGAAGTTATTTCCTAAAATATGTTATATAACAATGAGGGAGTACTAAAACGTTCTCAAACCGAAACGGGTTATGATCACAGAACGTCAAAACACCGGTTAAGCAACATCGAGGTGAAGATTGTACTGTACCATGAAGCACCCACGTGGAAGTTTTTCCAACAAAGGAGCAGTCCAAGGGAAATACAAGGTAACCCAAAAAGTTCTGTACGTTTTTAAAGGAAAAAAAAGAAAACACTTCACAGTATGTGTAACTTATATTGTAGACACTTCCATCCTTCTCACAGCTGTCCGGCTTATAACTGATGGCCGGGCACGGTGCGCGTATTTTTTATAACGTCTGATGTTCCTACTTCCGACTGTCCGAATTTGAAAAAAATTGCTACACTCATTTCGTATATATTTCAACTTCATTCAATGACTCATCAAAAAACGGACAGAACTTTTTTGGTTATCTTGTAGATCTGAATAGAAATTACTCGTTACAATTGGAATACTGGGAAAATGGTGGTGATTCACCTCCGTGAATGCAGCAAGAAATGTCCTACGTATAAAGGTCCGAACTGATGGAATTAAAGAGTGATTAATTGCTTGTAAGTAGGATAATACTTGAAAACACTCAGGAAAAAGACGCTTACGGCCGCATTACATTGAAACACCGGTTACTGTAAGATCACCTATGTTAAGCAAACTCATGTCTGTTCAATAACGAAAATGAGACGTGATGTATTTTGTCTCCTAATAATTGGAATATGAGAAAAATTGATGAGATTCATCTCCATGGATCTAGCAAGAAAAGACAAACGTATAAATGTCTGAACTGCTAAAATTAAATAGTGACGCTTATCTGAACAAAGGTTTAGCAGACTCAAGCCTGTTCAATACCGAGATTGAGACTTCTAGGTAATGTAATTTTTCTCCTAATAACTGGAATATGAGAGAAATTTTGGACATTCACCTCCATGGATCAGGCAAGAAAAGACCAACGTATAAATGTCTGATTTGCTAGCATTAAAGAGTGACGCTTATCTGAACTGAAGTTAATCAAACTCGAGCCTGGTCAGTACCTAAATGGGTGATCCCCTTTTTTAAGCTTGCATGTGCAGATGGTGTCATGGATAATCTGGAGAAATATTCAAACATTTGATATTTTTTTTATTTGTAGTATTTTCTTGAGCGGGTTGAGATATTAGGTTGCGTGCAAAAATAATGTCGTTTTCTCACATGAAGTTGAACGTCAAAAAACGACATTATTTTTGCACCAACCTAATATTTTCAGTATAAACGTCGTACTGGGTCTGAGGGTGTGGATGATAAAATAAATTAACAAAAAAAAGTTATGAATTATCTGTGTCGTAATAGGAAGATTTTGCGTTGCTGTGTCAGCCAGGAGAGTTGAAGAGAAATTATCACCGTTTTTTTTTTTTAAGTATTTCACCCTAAGCACGCAAGAGGTTACAGAGAGTGAGGGCAAGAGTAAAGAGGGGTGTCTGAGGCAAGGATAAAAGGAAAGGACAGGGATCATGAACAGTTTATCAGAAGATATCGATTGACATTACATTTGAATCTTTGATGATTATAGCTATCAGGGAAGCAAGTAAGAGGAAGGGAGTTTCACTGTCGGGAAGTGAAAGAGAATAAGCTGTCGGAGTAGAAGAGACGGTTACATTTAACCGTTCCGACAGTGAAAGGGTGGGGCCGAGATGCCAAACTAGTAACACGCTTAAATTCATGCAGTTGGGGTACCAATGAAGATAGCTCGTCAGAGCAGTTGCCATGAAAATATTTGTAGAAAAGACAGAGGGAAACCACATCAGGTCGGTGAGAAAGTGACATTTTTAATAATATATTGCCATCGGTGTTCTCGGAGGTTTATCGTATTCTATTTGTTATTATTGCTATTATTATTATTATTATTATTATTATTATTAGTAGTAGTAGTAGTAGTAGTAGTAGTAGTAGTAGGAGGAGGAGGAGGAGGAGGAGTGGTAGTGGTGGTAGTGGTACTAGCAGTATTAGTAGTAAAGAAAGATTGCTAAATCAAATAAGTTATGTTGGGAAGATATCGATTGACATTACATTTGAATCTTTGATGATTATAGCTACCAGGGAAGCCAGTGAGAGGAAAAGAGTTTCACTGTCGGGAAGATCGAGATAAGAAGCTGTTGGAGTAGAAGAGGCAGTTCCATTTAACTGTTTCGACAGTGAAAGGGTGGGACCGAGATGCCAACCTAGTAGCACGCTTACATTCATGCAGTTTGGGAACCAGTGAAAATAGCTCGTCGGAGCAGTTGCCATGAAAATATTTGTAGAAAAGACACAGCTGGTCTGTGGGAAGGTGACTGAAGAGGAGATGCCAGATTAGGACCAATCACATTGCATATCCGTCGAGGAATATAAAATAACTTGCAGCCATACGCAGCTGGTCAATCAGAAAAAGATTTCGATTAGAATGGCGCAAAAACAGCATCCTGTTTAGATGTAAAAGAATCTATCTTCTATAATTACTTTAAAGTACTTTAATTAAAAACATTTTGAATTAATGCAGTTACTGATATAACAGATGTAGTATTTATTCAATCGAATTTAGCTAAGGACATGAAGGGGTAAAACAGGCTACATGAAAACTCATTTCAACCACAATTGTTTTGGGGGTTTTCAAATTCAATTTCTTCGTGCGTTACCAGGTATGTAAAAGAGAATACATTTATAAAATTGTTAAGTTTGATGAGAATTGGTTGAAATATCAAAGAAAAATACGAAAGAAACCTGTTAAAACAGCCATTTTTTGCTATTTGCGCCGGTTTTTACTATATGGGTGGACTCACTTATCAAGTTAAATGACTGTTAAACAATCAACGTATTGTTGGCTACAACTGAGTGAAGTTTATATTAGATTGCTTGAAAATTGAGGGAGTTTTTAGATTAAAATTTGTATTGAAATCGATTTGTGTTGCAATCGTTTTTCGCTAAAGGCAGGGGCGTAGAAATAAAAATGAGGTATCGCTGAGCAAGTCATGATGTAAGTAACATAAACATCGAGTTTGAACGAAATCGGAGGTAAAAATTTGAATTTATCGTTTTTGGTCGGCCTTATCGATTATTGTTTTTTTTTTTTTTTAAATATTGATTTTTTATGCTAAGAACCTGTCTCTTATTTTGTACAATGGATGTGCCAAGTTTGGTCAAAATCGGTTGGATGGATCTCAAGTGAAAGGTATCACACAGACAAACTGACAGACAGGCAGGCATCCTCTGTTTTAAATATATATAGATTATGTTTTCTCATCTCCGACACACGTTGATCCCTCTTGGTTAGGAGATCATGGCCCGCCACAACTTCCTGTCCTTCATAGCTCTTTTTGTCATTTCACCTCAACCCTTTTTCGCCATCCATTACTCAAGCTCAATAAGTAAGTTACGCGTTGTTTTCTCTGCCCCTCTTGCCTCATCTGTCTTGTGAGTATCAGATTTTCGAAGCCCTCTTTCCTCATTACGTCCGCTAGAATTTTCAGCCGTCTCTTCCAGATGTTAAATTTAAGTTTTCCTTTTGTTTCCATTTTCACTAAAAGTTCGTCATTGTTAACATATTCGGTCAATTGTATCCTTAGCATCTTTCTGTAAAATTGTAAAATCACATTTCTGTTGCTTCAAGTCTCTCTTCTTTATCTTGTCCAGCATTCATTGCCATATAGGAGGACATATGTCACGTAACAGTTCAGTACATATTTTTTTTGTTTCTAACGAAGTTTTTATGTTTCTTAATACTTTGCTTAGCTTTTGAAATACCACTTTAGCCGTCACAATGCGCCTTCGGTGTTCAGCGCCGCCCTTTCTGTCTTCTGTCAAAACACTTCTCAGATATTTTAGTATTTTCAATTTTTAATTTGCATTTTGATGTCATCGTTTAATTAAAAACCATGCATTCTGTCTTCTTGCAGTTGAGGTTTAGTCCTTTCTTCTCGCTTTCCTACACTGCCTTCTAAATGACCAGTACTTACGTATCCACTGAACAAGCAATTATTCATAGATTCAAATATAAAACACTATTTCTTTAGCCACAAATCAAGCAAAGGATCACAAATTCAAATATAAATATCCAATATTTACCTATCCTCGAACCAATCAAATGTTTATACGGTGAAATATATCCGAACAATCTTTACTTATCCTCGAACCAGTCAAATACTCACAATCCCAAATATAAAATACTATTTACCTATCCCTGAAACAATTAAATATTTATAGATTCAAAAAATAAATAAAATAATATTTACCTAACCACGAAAGAATTAAATATACATAGAATCAAATATATTCGATCAGTCTTTGCTTATCCTCGAACCTGATAAATACTCACAAACTCAGATATAAAATAATATTTACCTATACATGAAACAATTAAATATATATATATAGATTCAAATATATTCGAACAATCTTTGCTTACCCTCGAACCAGATAAATTCTTACAAACACAATATAAAATACGATTTACGATTTCATATATTCGAACTTATCCTCGAACCATATGAACACTCACAAACGCAAATACAGAATAGTATTTGCCTATCCCCGAACCAATTGAACATTTACAGACTCAAATATATCTGAAGAATCTTTAATTATCCTCGAACCAGATGCATGCATACAAACATAAAAATAAAATACTATGTACCTATCACGATCATTATTTTCTTTTTTTTTTTTGTTTTTTTTGCTTTCACCTGTCGTTTGTAAAGATAGTGCTTGTCAGTATCTATGTCTACTGCTGATGTGTTAAAAGTTATTGCTCAAAGAGCACGGGCTGTTGCTTCAGATATCTCGAAGGTTTTTGACAAGAGTTGGCTTACCGGTTTTCTTCACAAGTTGAAATATGTCATGTCTGGACGAATTTTAGAACTGATTATCGCGTTCTTATCAAATCGCGAAATGAAATTTGTCTTGACTGGTCAACCTTCAAGAACATTAATGCCACTGTTTCAAAGACTTCTATCCTTGGGCTTGCGTTCTTCATTATTTTCATAAATGTCCTTCCTGATTTCATCAGTTCTCAGATCGGCCTCTATTCTTTAATAGGAAGTCTGATCGTTTGGATAAAATAAAATCGGCAACTGACCTCCAAAATGAGCTACTATCTGTTGACCATGTTTAACATAGTCTATGAATATAGATCCCAGCGCAGTACGTAATCTGTTCAATGAAACAACGTTAAAGATTAACACTCACGATTCAGACACTCTACTGAATCTGACTATATCGCCAATACCACTAACAGAAGCTGTTCCATAATTCTTCAGTCTTCGATATCAAAGACTAACAATGCATATTCGGGAAAAAACATGGCCGCCTTTATACACGCCCTACGGAATATTTTGAGTCTTCTGATTGGTTAACACTTCCATTCTTTGTGAACAAAAAATGAGTCACCTCACTTTCGTTGGATCACTTGTATACAAAAGGTACCCCAAAACTCAAAAAGTTCTGCCATCCATTTGTTATGTTGCTAAGATTGTGGTCGCCAAGATGAATCTTGGTAGGACTTCTTGTTGACCATGTTCACCATAGTCTATGAATATAGAGTCCAGCGCAGTACGTAATCTGTTCAATGAAACAACTTTAAAGATTAACACTCACGAGTCAGACACTCTACTGAATCTGACTATATCGCCAGTACCACTAGCAGCAGCTGTTCCGTAATTCTTCAGTCTTCGATATCAAAGGCTGGCAATGCATATTCGGAAAAAAACATGGCCGCCTTTATACACGTCAATTAAATATTTTGAGCCTTGTGATTTGTTACCACTTCTATTGGTGAACTATAAAATGAGTCATCGCATTTTGGTTGGCTCACTAGTAACAAAAAGGTACCCCAAAACTCCAACACTATCTGTTATTAAACGGGGCAAGGAATAATTTGTTCATTTGAATGCTCCCAAATCGGAACTTTTTTCTGAGAGACTCCTTTTTACCTTCCATCAGCCAGGCTGATGCTCACATACAGGAGAGGGACTCATTGCGCTTTCTTGAACTTTATACGCTACCAGTAAGTGGAAAAAAGTATATCTTATCAATTGCTAAGTCTGCAGATAGGAAGAATGGTAAACGGTATCTCGATAGATATTTTTCTCTCCAGAATATATCTGACATTTTTATAAGTCTACCATTTGACCATCGCTAGAATATTGCGTTGGTATCCGTGTTGTATATTGCTACAGGGCTCAAATAAGACAGCAAACAATTATATATAAAAATATATAAATAGCTTTATTGTTCGAGATACGACAATTGCGTAGAGTGAAGGAGAATCAAAGAAGTTAGGATTGCGCACACAGGAATTGACGGAGACAAAATCTTCGGTGAAACTCTAGCCAGCCACTCTTCACAGGCTAAGAGTTGCGACATTTTTATAACGTTAGGACACCCACGCAACTTCGCATGTTTACGCGTTCTTCAGGTAGGTCAACTCCGCCACATCTTGTGGCCATACCTCTTCCGGCATGCGTCCAAGCAAACACGCGTTCCCTTCCGCTCAGGAGACATTTCCGTCCTGTTTATTCAAGGCTCAGGGCACTTGTGCGTCGTGTTTATTTTAAGCCATTTCCTGTTTATGCTATCACCCATTCCGATTTTCGTTCACTCTATGATTCAGCGAAGTGAGGTCAAAGGTCTTCCCAAAACCGATAATCAACATCCGGTCTGGTGGGTATATGAAATTAAATTGATAAAATCCAAAGAAGAATCTGCAATGTTATTGGTTCTGACCTCGTATCTCGGCTTCAGTCCCTTTCCCACCAATTTAGCTTCCATTTGCTTTTTCTAAAGGCTGTTCCAATAAATTTTTATTTTAAATGTAAATTAATTTTAAACGTTTAATTTTTTTTCTAATTATAATACATTGTTGGTTTATAATTTTTTCTTCAAAAAATTGGGAGTTAACTATTTGACCATAGTTGGGACCCTAACAGGTGCTACCACCCTGGATCTGACTGGACCTGGGAACACCAGCAATTAAGATGTGCTTCCACACTTCTCCAAACCTCTGGATCAGAGGACTTGTTGTTCGACAAAGTTTATCGTCTTACCCAGGATGCGGATATAGTTT
>OZ038501.1:14557522-14560022 GCA_964036315.1 Acanthosepion esculentum | reverse complement strand
TTCACCCCAAGCAAGGCGGGAAGTCACTAGCACGCAAGGGGTTACAGAGAGTTGGAGCGAGAGCAAATAGGAGTGATAGAGGAAAGGATGAAGAGAAGGATAGGAGCAAGGCATCTGGAGACGTCGATTGAGAGTTGGAAATTATAGCTATCAGGGAAAAAGGAAAAGGGGAGGGAGTTCCACAGGCAAGAGGTGCGAGATATGAAGCTATTGGAGTAGAAGAGACGGCTACATTTAACAGTTTCGACAGTGAAAGGGGGTGAGCGAGATGCCAGCCTAGTAGAATGGTTAAATTCATGAAGTCTGGGAACCAGCGAAAGCAGCTGCACGGAGCTGTTACCATGAAAGTGTTTGTAAAAAAGACAGAGGGAGGAATGAATCCTCTTCTACTCATTATGGGTAAATAGCAGGATAGACTGGGTTCTATAACCTTGGATGGCAAGTTGTTTACCGCAGAAAGAAATGGCAACTTACTGCGGGAAAAAAAAATCGGCCACGTCAGTTATGTATTTCGATACATGAGCGCCTAGGCGTGTATCACGCATGGCACATAACTGAACTGAATCAAGAAAGAAAGAAAGCAAGAACGAACGAAGGAAAGAAAGAAAGAAAGAAAGAACGAAAGAAAGAAAGGAAGAACGAACGAACGAACGAAAGAAAAAAAGAAAAAAAGAACGAAAGAAAGAAAGAAAGAAAGAATGAACGAAAGAAAAAAGAAAGAAAGAATGAAAGAAAGAACGAACGAACGAAAGAAAGAAAGAACGAACGAAAGAAAAAAAGAAAGAAAGAAGGAAAGAAAGAACGAACAAAAGAAAGAAAGACAGAACTAACTGAAGAAAGAAAAAAGAAAGAAAGAAAGAACGAACGAACTGAAGAAAGAAAGAAAGAAATAAAGAAATAAAGAAAGAATGAAAGAAAGAAGTGTTAAATAGAAATGAAGTAGAGAAATATAAATGGAGAAATAAAAGATAGGAAGTGAAATAAAAAAGAAGAAAAAACACAAGAAAAAGAAAAGAAAAGAAAAAGAAAAAGAAAAGAAAAAATAATTGCGCAAAATAAAGAGAAAACTAAGTAGAAAAATCTCAAAAAACTTGGAATCAGGAACATTCTGCAATTGAAAATTAATTAAGACATTTATTATTTCAGTTCGTTGGACTCATATCCTGTTTTTTTATACAACATTTTGACCAACATGTTGGAATTAGATTTCACCCGGTAAAACATTATATTTTTTTTTCCTTTCTTTTGTTGATATTTTATGAGGAAAGCGACAAGAATTAGATTAAATAGATAAACCGAATTTCCGCTGCCTTTTGACGAAATAAAGCATTTATTTTACACAATGAAAATAATTTTTGAACATAATACATACATATATACACTGGAGTATCGAATAGACAAGGTGTATGGAGGTGGAGGTGGGGAAAGAGGAAGTAGAAATTTTTATGATGACTTTTCGAATTTCTTTTTCTCCAGTTTCCAATAATGAAACACATTGTCCGAGAAAGCTAGCAGCCTGAATTAAGGGGTGGGAGATGGAGATATCCAGAATATACAATAGGCTGGGTAGAATATGGATTCTGAGGAATTTAACAGAAATAAATAAATACATAAATAAATAAATAAATAAATAAAAAAAAGAAAGAAAGAAAGAAAGAATAAGAAAAAAGAAAGAGGTAAAAATGGAGGCATGGTAATAAAGAAAGTAAAGTAAGAAAAAAGAAAGAAGAAGGTGAGGGACTGAAATAAAAGGAAAGAAAGAAAGAAAGAAAGAAAGAAAGAAAGAAAGAAAGAAAGAAAGAAAAATGAAGGAATGGCAGTAAAGAAAGTAAAGTAAGAAAAAAGAAGAAATAGGAGAGAAGGTAAGGAGGTGAAATAAAGGGAGAAAAAGGAAGGAAGGAAGGAACAAAGGAGGAAAGGAAGGAAGGAAGGAAGGAAGGAAGGAAGGAAGGGAAAAAAGGAAGGAAGGAAGGGAGGGAGAGGGAGGTAGGAAGGTAGGAAGGTAGGAAGGAAGGAAGGAAGGAAGGAAGGAAGGAAGGAAGGAAGGAAGGAAAAAAGAAATAAGAGAAATAGAGTAAAAAATGAAGGGATGGAAATAAAGAAACTAAAGTAAGTAAAAAGAAAGGAATAGGAGAGAAGGTAAGGAATTGAAAAAAAGGGAGAAACAGAAAGAAAGAAAGAAAGAAAGAAAGAAAGAAGAGGAAAATGGAAAAAATTGAGAAATAAACATAAAAAGAAAGAGAAAGGAGGCGAAATAGTGTGATGGTTGGGAAAAAGAAAGAAAGAAAGAAAGAAAGAAAAAGAAAGAAAGAAACAAGCAAGCAAGCAAAGATAGAATAAAAGAAAGAAGGAAAGATAAGGAAGAAGGAAATTAAGAGAGAAAGAAATTATGAAGGAAGTAAGGAAAGAAAGAAAATGAGAAAGAAAGAAAGAAACAAGCAAAGAAAGAAAGAAAGCAAGAAAAAGAAAGAAAGAAAAAGAAAGAAAGAAAAAGAAAGAA
>OZ038501.1:14515022-14547522 GCA_964036315.1 Acanthosepion esculentum | reverse complement strand
TGGAGTAACGATAGGATTCCAAAATTGCTTTCTATGGAAAACGGATTGCAGAGGGGGAAATATAAAAACAATTCTTCCACTACAAAGCTGCGTGATCATCATCAACATTAACACTGATTCTATGTCTGCTATCGCCACTAAAACCTGCGTATCTTAAGTTATTAAGATTGTGGCATGAATTCCTAAACCCTGTTCTGTCATCCATTTATTAAGCTGATCAATTCTGCCGTACGCTGTTTTCCTCTGTCCCTTCTTGCCTTTAGTCAGTCCTGTAAATATCATAATTTCAAAGACTTCTTTTCTCATTATGTGGCCCAGAAATTTCAACTATATTTAACTGATGTTATCCTCACCATCCTTCTGTAGAACGATATTTTTGCTGCTTCTTCACCGCTGATGAGATCGTCAAGCATTTGCTGACATATAAGAAGACAGATATCCCGTAACAGTTCAGTACTCTTTTCTTTGTTGCTAACGAAATTTTATGTTATTCTGCATCCTCAGCTATACCAATGAGTCTTCGGATTTCAGTGACGCGCTTTCCGTCCTCTTTCAAAACACTTCCCAGATATTTAAATTTTTTTGTTCATGTTTCTCCGTTTTGTAATATGCATTTTGGGCTCATCCCGCAAAATTTAAATATTGAAGAAAAAAAAGGGGGGAAATTATAACATTTAAAGGACTCTTACGAGAACGATCGAAGAATAACAACCGCTCTTGTTAGGTCAACCTTAGTGGCGCCTTTCATGTTTATTCAATTGGTGTAATGGTTAACAATCTTCTCTCGCTAAAACAGTTACTACTGTATAGTGAGTTAGTTCGATACTCACTGGGTGTCCTCTACTTTCGGCCTCGTGCCACATCTAAGGTACGCTTAGAAAAGCAATATATATATATATATATATATATATATATATATATATATATATATATATATATATATATATATATATATATATATATACATATATATATATATACAGAGAAGTAGTGAGATAATCTCAAAACTGTCAAGATTGACAGATACAAAACGAAAAAATAAAATGAAATACAAAAAAAAACATTGGTTGTTGGATCTGATAAGGTGACATAATTCACCCTATTTCCTCGAAAAACACAACGCAGTTCCCCTTAAACACAGTTTGTTTCTTTCATTGCGACCTGAAGACGCCTAATTTGCACGCATAGACGAAACGTGTAAACAGACTTTCATAGATAAGTTATTTTCTTTTACAAAGAAAAGCCTTCGATAGGGGTAATTTTGTTATTAAATTCCCATATTATGATAATAGAAGATCTGCCAAGAATGATGGAACGTTGTAAGAAGCGGCACGACAAATTAATGGCAAAAGTGTTGGGAACAGAAACAAAAAGTAAAAGAATCTTAATGAAATCTCCAGTATTATATATACCCAAAACATGCTTTTGCTCATATGTTTGGTCCATTGTATCCTCACCATCCTTCTGTAGAAAGATATTTCTGTTGCTTCTTCACCGTTTAAGAGATCGTCCAGCATTCACTGGCCTATAGGAGGACAGATATCCCGTAACAGTTCAGTACTCTTTTCTTTGTTTCTAACGAAGTTTTACGTTATTCTGCATCCTCAGCTATACCAATGAGCCTTCGAATTTCAGTGTCGCGCTTTCCGTCCTCTTTCAAAACACTTCCCAGATATTACAATTTCTGTGCTTGCTTCATCTCCGATTTTTAATCTGCATTTTAGGTGCATCCTTTTTGCTGAATGCAAATAAAAAATGATAAATTAAAAACCAAAGTAATACAAAAAATGAACGGTTGAAAAATGTATTCCTGTTGAAAGCTAGGATCAAAGTTTTGAAGAGCATAGAGACCCTATTTGACGTATTCTGTATTTTTTTTCTTTTGTTATGAAAGATGATTTTTCTTCTTCTGTCGTTCAATAAGAACCGTCTTCTCTAATTTACTGGGTAAAAGTTTCAGGTCGTCTGACGGGCGCCATTACCATCATAGCGTCTGACAGGTGCGTTTTTTTTATCTTAATTTTCACTATTATCTTGTGTTGAGCTCTAGTGTAATGGATCCACTTATGACAAGTCTTTAGGCCTTATACGTTTGAAGAGGCTATTCTGCATAACGATTTGTATGTGTTGTTCTTGAGGTTTAATGTCCTCGGCAAAAACATTGTGAGCGCGAATGATCAAGTTTTTTGTTTTCGAAATATGAAGTACGTCTTTTTGTATTCAATGAGAAAATAAAGCACATCTGTACTTTTATAAATCAGACGCTATGTTTTAGGATTAGGCGCATGTTCCCCAAAAATGTCACGGTACAGAAGTCTATTATATATAATAATAGTTACGCAGACCAAAACTACTCGAGGAACCCACTTAAAAATTAAAGCAAAAACTGATATACAACTTAGTGTCTTTGAAATTTTAATGTTAAACAATTTTTATTGTTCAAGGTATATATATATATATATATATATATATATATATATATATATATATATATATATATATATATATATATATATAAGGATATATATATATATATATAAGGATATATATATATATATATATATATATATATATATATATATATATATATATAATTTTAAGACAGCTAACATAATCCTTAAAAATAACAACACACCAGATAAGTCAAAATTACAAAGATGAAAATTATCTATGAGTTCAAATGCCCCTTAAGGAACAGTGTTCCTGATCAAACCGGACTCATAAATAATTACATCGGTTGCACAACTACAAGCTTATCCAGTCCCCTTACGTTACAGCTATCTGATCACAGCTCCATTAGAACCCATTTAAACACACACACAAATTTACCAGATTCCATTAGAAACATACTAGTAGAAAACACAAATATATTAACTGCATCCACCTGTAAAAAAATATTAAAATTAATGGAAGCTTTAATAATAAAAAAGAAAAAGCCAACTCTTAACAATATTAACTACGAACAAAGCCACAATTTTTGTTGAGTGCGGGTTGCTTTGTATTTATGTAGATAACCTACAGTATCTGAAGTTTCTTTTTTGCTGTGTGCATGTGTCAGTATTGTTGTGTTATCAACTAATATCTGACTAATATTAATGTACATGGCTATGTTTTTCTAAGAAGTGATGTTTAATAGGACTAAGATCAGAAAGGTGACAGGTAAGTCTACGGGAGAGCGTAGTTGTAGCAAAACCAATATATGTAGTAGGTTTATTATTAGTATCAGAGATACAATCTCTGACCGGGCATGTAAATTGATACAATACATTACTTTTTTTTTGTAGAGGATTTAGTTGTGTGGTTGCAGGGTTATTAGGGACTATGTGGTCAATTATTTTAATTTTTTTATAATATATATATATATATATATATATATATATATATATACATATATATATATATATATAAATTTTATAAAATATTCTAATTAAATTAAAATATTTAAAAAAAAAGAATTATTTTAAACGTGCATTATCCATCGAATTAAAGGATATTAAAGGATGGGAGTAATGTGCTATAACTGTTTCAATTTCATTTATTTTTATTTCCCAAGTACTTTAGACCTTCATCCAAGATCATTTTCAGGGTGCAAATAGTACACAACTATATGTTGTTCAGGAGTACAAGCATTTATACAAAACTGTGCGTTGCTTTCCATTAACATAATTTTTCATTATGTTTTTAAAATGCACACGGTTGACAATGTACTGAGCGTTCATTAGAATTTGAAAAAATTATCCATTACGGAATGTTTTCCTCTATCTTATAATGGTCATGTGCGCATTAAAGTATGAAAAAACTGTTCCTTTATAGGCATTTCAGAACATTACTGCAGTATTTATAGTTAATTCTGTTCAGTGTCGGCTTTAATTTTTTAATATAAATTGCTTCTAGGATCTGTATCTTGAAGTTATTATTTTCTTGGTGTAGGATAGTTATGTCGTCGATCAGTAACTTTTTATATTGTAAATGTGAACAGTAATGTTGTAGATGTCGCGCAATGGACGAAGGGTCAGACATGTGTAGTGTAAGACGTAAGTTAGTGTAGTTGTCGTATACGCAATATATATATATATATATATATATATATATATATATATATATATATATATATATATATTTGTGTATTTAGGCAGCAATCCTTCTTTCATACACATTTCATTGAAAACGACAGACAAGGTGCTTCTATGTAGTTTTTTTTAATACAATTTCTCGTGCGATCTATAAATTTGTTTTCTTTTCAGATGATAAATTATTTAAAATCTGTCCGAATGTTCTTTTTATCCTAGCGCTTTCGGCTATACATTTAGCCATTTTCAAGGATTATATTTTAACTGTTAAAATTAGAAATACATACAACAAACTATTTCTAATTTTAGCAGTTAAAATATAATCCATGAAAATGGCTAAATGTATAACTGAAAGCGCTCGAATAAAAAGAACATTCAGACAGTTTTTATAAAATTCATCATCCGAAAACAAAAAAAAGATCGCATTAGAAATTGTATAAAAATCTAAATAAAAGCACCTTGTTAGTCGTTTTCAATGAAATGTGCATGAAAGAAGAGTCGCTGCCTAAATACACAAATATATAATATATATATATATATATATATATATATATATATATATATATATATATATATATATATATATATATATTGGGTATACGACAACTACACTAACTTACGTCTTACACTACACATATCTGACCATTCGTCCATTGCGCGACATCTACAACATTACTATCCACATTTACAATATAAAAAGTTACTAATCGACAACATAATGTCGTTTTCAATGAAATGTGCATATATATATATATATATATATATATATATATATATATATATATATATATATATATAATATATGGATAAAAAAACTGAAAAAAAATTGGGTGTGTTTTTTTGCGAAAGTATTTATTTCTATGTTTTTATATATATTTCATATTTCAGACCACCTCGGTCCTTCATCAGAAATTAATTGAATTACTGTATTACTGTATTTGGCAGTTTGTTTACACTTTATAGCGTTCGTCGTTAGACGCGGACGTCACGCGATGTGGAATGCAACTGTGTTTGAATTTTTTAACGTAAATCTAACGATAGTATTTTAGATGTTGTTTAAAAAGGTTTTTTAACTATATCTAAAGAAATTTTTTAACTATTGAAATAATTATAAAGATTTAAAATACCCAAGTCTTTGTTTAACCCTAGTTTATATGTGTCTAATTATAAAATCCAGTATTTCTCTTTTTTTTTTTCGTGTGTATGTTGTACTAAAGTCTGAGTCTATTAATATACATTTACAGTTGCCTAATGAGTGTCCTGATTGTTTAAAGTGTTCAGCTATGGGGGAATACGGGTTGTTTTGACGTATGTCTTGTTTGTGGTTGTTGAAACGAAATCTAAAATTAGTTCCAGATTCGCCAGTATATCCACTATTAGGACATATTGTGCAGAATAGGTAGTAGATTATCAAGAATGTATACGTGGCTTCTCATCATGCTATATATATATATATATATATATATATATATATATATATATATATATATATATATATATATTCATACATGTTTCATTAAATAATATAGATAAGTGTTGTCTATATATTTTATGTAAGGTTTTTCATATAGTCTGATAAGCTTAATAACATTATCATTAAACAATGAAAGAAAATCACAATATTGATACATATTATTTTTAATCCAATCTAAGCTTTCGGCTTACATAAGCCATTATCAAAGATGACAATTACACAATATATTTAAGCAATACACGAACAAGAAATTGGTGATAGTCTTATTTGTTTACATGGATGATTTCCAAGCAACGATAAACACGTGCATATAAAACGCTGAAAGCGAAAATCGCACAACAGCTCATGACGTCACACATGACCACGCGAGAGTGAATCCGATGAGTATTGAGTATGGAAAGCCGTTGGTATAAACCAATGACTTCTGTTACTAATTATATGCACGTGTTTATCGTTGCTCGGAAATCATCCATGTAAACAAACAAGACTATCATCAATTTCTTGTTCGTTTATTGCTTAAATATATTGTGTAATTGTCATCTTTGATAATGGCTTATGTAAGCCGAAAGCTTAGATTGGATTAAAAATAATATGTATCAATATTGTGATTTTCTTTCTTCGTTTAATGATAATGTTATTAAGCTTATCAGACGATATGAAAAAAACTCACATAAAATATATAGACAACACTTATCTATATTATTTAATGAAACATGTATGAATGAAAAAATGCTGCCTAAATACACACAATATATATATATATATGTGTGTGTGTGTGTGTGTGTGTGTGCATATATATATATATATGTATATATGCACACACACTTACACACTTACACACACACACACACACACACACACATATATATATATATATATATATTGTTGGAGATACATTCTCCGAAGGCACATTTAAATTGATATATAATATTGATTTTACGTTATACTTCAATTGATGGGAGGAGTTATTGCGAATAATTAAATTGGTTGTATTTTATTTTATATAATACATAATTAATTTTATATTATTTTTTATTAGAATCCATGGAAGATATGTCAGTATAAATAAGATTCTTTATGGTCTTTTCATCCTGTTTGGAGTTAGCATGCATTAGGTTACAATATAGTAGTTTGATATATTTCGTGTCCTTTGGGGAAGTACTATATTCTATTTGACGTGTGCTGAGTTTTATATATATATATATATATATATATATATATATATATATATATATATATATATATATATATATATATATATATATATATATATATCGTCTTGTTTGTTCATCTACAATGTGGTTGGGGAAGTCATTATTAATGAGAGTCTGCTTAATATTTTTAGTTCATTGTACAGAATCTTTTTTGTGGAGGAATTAATCTGTGTTCAGTTAATTAAATTCGGTATAAGTGTTATTTTGTAGTTATACTGATATTTACTGTTATACTAGAGAGTGCAAGTGTTTTTGCTGGTTGTTTTTTTTATTTATAAAAGCCGATTAAATTTGACAGTTTTATTAACATTTCTGACTATGATTTAACTGACGACCCAAAAGAACTACTAAACCTCTGACCTTACTGGCATATATACAAAAAGTATAACGGACTGCATTAAAAAGAAGTTGAGATTGAAACATCATGCCAAAATAAAATTAAACTCCACGAACAGCAGCTAATTACCACAGAACCGGAAAAGGAATAACGAAATAAGTAAACCGTGAAAAAAAAAGAAATAGCCATGACATCGTACACATGCGTACATACGCATACATAGCGGTGTACGCACACGCGAGCGCGCGCACACGTATCGCAAACACACACAAAAAAGAAAAATCAACTTAACACCAACAAGAAAGAGTCTGAATTATTTAATATAAAAGTAACTAAAACGAGAAGATTGGTAGACATTTGGTGATATCTCCTGACGAGTGGGCCGAACAATTACACAATTGTTCATCCAGGAAATTATAGAGGTGCTGAATAGAACATCAGTAAGCTAAGTGAAAATATTATATTTGTATTAAGCATATATATATATATATATATATATATATATATATATATATATATAGTTACATGACATTCAAGCACATGTAAGTCTCTTCTTGGATATTTATAACTTTTTCTTCTTTATCTATTTATAACTCTGAGATAAGGTATTATGATTACTTACATTAATTAAATTAATTGGACTGTTAGCCTCATCTTTATTGCGATATTCACAACGTTTCGGCCTCTATATCTCTGAGATGAGGCATTATGATTACTTGCATTATTTACATTATTCGGACTGTTACCTTAATCTTCATTAAGATATTCACAAGGTTTCGGCTTCTATATCTCTAAGATGAGGTATTATGATTACTTGCATTAATTACATTAATCGGATTGTTAGCCTCATCTTTATTGCTATATTCACAAGGTTTCGGCCTCTATATCTCTGAGATGAGGTATTATGATTACTTGCATTATTTACATTATTCGGACTGTTAGCCTCATCTTTATTCCCATATTCACAGCGTTTCGGCCTCTATATATCTGAGATGAGGTATTATGATTACTTGCATTATTTACATTATTCGGACTTATCTTCATCTTCATTAAGATATTCACAAGGTTTCGGCCTCTATATCTCTGAGATGAGGTATTATGATTACTTTCATTATTTATATTATTCGGACTGTTATCCTCATCTTCATTAAGATATTCACAACGTTTCAGCCTCTATATCTCTGAGATGAGGTATTATGATTACTTGCATTATTTACATTATTCGGACTGTTATCCTCATGTTCATTACCATATTCACAACGTTTCGGCCGTTGTAAGCGCCGGCCTTCTTCAAGCGATTGGAATTTCGAACTGAACCCTTTATTTCGCCCACCGGTGTAGACTGTTCTAGTTTGTTCCACTTCCGTATTTATTTCGCATTAACTCAAGTCTCCAAGTTTTTTGTCCACCACTACTGTAGCCTGGTATTAAGCTCACTCACTGGATCTAAGCAACGCTTTTATCCACTAGGTCACGAGTCCATGAGGACATCTCTCTATGAATTTCTGGGACTTATAAACCTAATGTTTCTCTGCAACCGTTTTGTACCAGTGCTCATATTGCAATTATCCCGTTATTATTATTTCATTACCAGAACGTATATTGAAACTTTTTGTTGTTAATTTACCGATTATCTTATTGAGCTCACATGGTCCAGTAGTAGCTGGTTCTTTTCCTTGTGTGACCCGGGTATGAAGGTGGCATCTACGTATCTCAGCCATCTGGCTGGCTTTAGTGATGTGGATTCTAATGCCATTTCCTCGAAGTATTCCATATATAGATCGGCCATTGCTGGTGATAATGGCGAGCCCATTGCTAAGCCCACATCCTGTTGATATATGTCTGACCCCTTTCTATAGTGTATTGTTTGCGATGCAGTTCACAATGGAGAGAAAAAACGAAAACAACTCGCCGTCCTGGATGTACTATCTCGAATAAAGCATGAGTTCAAGACATCCGTATACCGTAAACCGACATTCACCGGACAGTACCTCAATTTCAACTCCTACCATCCATACAGCGTAAAGAAAGGGATCATCCGCTGTTTACAACACCGTGCAAAAGTCATAAGTGGCGATCCAGAGACATAAAGAATTGGTCAGTATAAGTAGTATCCTACAATATAACAACTACCCCGGGTATATGACAGCGGCTCCGACAAACTGGGATAGAAAGGTACAAGACGATAACAACACACAGAAAACAGCTACAGTCTAACTTTTTATTTGAAGTTGTGTGGAATGCAAACATCTTATGTTATTATTTTCTATTCGACATATATCTTATATCCATTGTTGCTATCATTGCGATGGAGTAATAGATAGCGTCTCAGGTTGTGGAATTGAAAACCCGAGTTCGAATTCCAGTCGGATCCATTACATTCACTTACATGCTAATAACCTTGGGAAAGTTATGACTCATCTTCTTCTACCCTAGAACAGGACAGATTGAAGAAGGTAACTCTGAATTCAAAACCTGCAGAGGGTTGGGCTTCATCAGGTTATCTTGCACATAAGCACCACTGGGCCACGGGATTCGCGCACGATCAATTACTGAAAGTCCTCAAGACATTTGGTTTCTCTTATTTGGTACAGTTCTTTTTTTTTGTGATTGTGTAGCGCCAATACACAATGTTCGAAGAAGACCAAGACCCAGGTACGAAACTGAAGTGAGCACATAAATCCTTGTGCGAATCTTTCATGAAAATAGGTCCCTCAAATCTAGTGGCTGTTATCGCTCGTTTCAGTATTAATGGAAACCTTTCCAAACATTTTATTTGAAGTTATATGTAATGCCAACATCTTGGTTATGTTAATATTTTCTCTTCGAGTTGATATCGATTTCAGCTATTGCTATCATTGTGGTGGAGTAATGGACAGCGGCTCAGATTGAGGAATCGGAGAACCGAGTTCGAATTCCAGTCGAATCCATTACA
This sequence comes from Acanthosepion esculentum, assembly GCA_964036315.1. Taxonomy (NCBI): domain Eukaryota; kingdom Metazoa; phylum Mollusca; class Cephalopoda; order Sepiida; family Sepiidae; genus Acanthosepion; species Acanthosepion esculentum. Next base: position 14,537,492 of record OZ038501.1, on the reverse strand, counting down.
TTCACTTACGTGGTAATACTTGGTAAATTTATGAATCATCTTCTACCCCAGGACAGGACAGACTGGAGAAGGTAACTCTGAATTCAAAACATGTAGAGGTTTGGGCTACATCAGGTTATCTTGCCAAAGAAAAAACCACTGGGTCACGGGATTCGCGCGCGATCAATTACTGAAAGTTTACAAGTCATGTGGTTTATGTTATTTGGTACAGTTGTTTGTTTGTGATTCTCTAGAGACAATACATAATTATCGAAGACCAAGAACCATAGGCTTCAATCGCTCAAAGACGCTTTTAAATATTGCAATAAGAAATAATTTTTATTTCTATAAACGTTATTTTTATTATTATAAACGTAATTTTTATTCGTATTTGAATTGTTTTCAAATAAGTGTACCCTCTAAAAATAACATTTCTGATAATGGTAATGTTAATATTAGCCGTTTTCTTATCAAGAAACAATCGACATTCATTGAGAGAGCAGCTTGAAATTTATAAAGTCTTTTCTTCATGAAAATAGGTCTCTCAAATCCAGTAGCTGTTATAGCTCTTTCCAGTATTAATGGAAATCTTTCCAAACTTTTTATTTGAAGTTGTGCGGAATGCCAACATCTTGATCATGTTATTATTCTCTCTTCGAGTTACATGTGATATTCATTATCGCTAACATTGGGATGTAGTAATGGATAGCGGCTCGGATTGAGGGACTGGAGAGCCGAGTTCGACTTTTAGTCGGAACCATTACATTTTGATTATGTTATTTTCTCTTCATGTTACATGCGTTATCTATTTTAGTTTTGCTGCTGTTGGTAGTCCTCAAGTAATGTGGCTTGTCTTATTCGTTTTGTGATTATGTAGCGTCAGGCTTCACTTGCCCAAAACCCCAGTTTAATCATTGTTCTTAGAATGTTGTATACAGTTGACAGATTTAAGAATATGACACGAGTTTGCAAGTTGACGGTTATCAAAAACTGAAAATACTTATGACTCATACTTATATATAGATATAGTTAGTATTCATGTAAGTATCAACAATGCATCATTTGGGATCGCGTGAGGCATGGAAGTGGCCGCCTTGCTGTATAGATACCTATTTCCTCACTGTTCGTATTCTCCTCCTGTCCTAAGGATGTTCAGATAAGGTTCATTCTTTTGTTCCACCAGTTTAGACTTTGGAAACGAGGTCACGCCATGTTACTTCCACAGACTTGAATCACTTTCATTTCCCCCGTCTTCCAAACGTACTGAGAAAGTTCCAAATAGACAGCTTCCCCAGCCCTAAAGAAAAGTCAGTTTCTGTAACGAGCTCCTGCGCGGATACTTCCCTGGACGCTATAACGTCTTCAAACAAGAGCCAATCGTCATCTATCCTCCTCCTTCTCATAGTCCTCAATTCCTATGTTATCTTTTGAACAGTAGCCTCCTAACTTGAGTGGCTCCCCAGATGCCTCAGTTTATTTTTTTATCATTTTTTTTTCTTGTGGGGAAAGTGTTAATTTCTTTTACCATAAAAAAACGGTCTGCATAGATTCTTCTTCTCTGTGCCGTGTCCTTTAAAGATGTCGGCCATTATGGTTGTCTGCTACTTCCTGGTATTTCTAGCTCTTAGGAAGGATTAATTTTTTACCATTCTTCTTCCCCTCTGTTCTTCCAACGATTGACACACGTTCGTTAGGTACGTTACTCATCTTTATTTCTTGACCTTCAACATTTCGTGCCAGTGTCGAATTCTCCAAGCCTTCTTTCCTCATTATGAACTCCAGAAATGTTAACTGTCCCTTGCTCATTCTAACTGTTCTTTCTGTTTGTATTTCCCATAAACCTTCCTTGTTACTCACATTGTCAGTCCATGGTATTCTCAGCCTCCTTCTGAAATGAATATATCGTTTTCGGGAAAAGAAACAGTTCAGGGTGGGAAATCTGAATTAGAGACACCAAAATCTAGAAACTATAATTAATTAAATGCCTAGAAAAGACTTATAACAGAGAACGGGGAATGTGACGCTGAAAGTCGAAGACGGATTCGAATAACGAAAAATGCCTTTAAAATCTAAGCAAAGTATTAAACAACATGATATTTCCATTAGAAACAAACAAAAAAAGTGTTAAACTATCATTCTTCCTATATGGCTGTAAACGCTGGTGATACTTAAAAGAATATTAGCTCCGTGACTGAGATATTTGAATTTAGCACACATTTTTTAAGCATGTCACCCCAAACAAGGCGGGAGTGTCACTAGCACGTAAGAGGTTACAGAGGATTGAGAACAAGAGTAAAGAGGCGTGTTTGAGGAAAGGATAAAGAGAAGGACGGGGAACAAGATCAAGGTATCAGAAGATGTCGATTGACATTACATTTGAATATTTGAAGATTATTGCTATCAGGGAAGAAAGTAGGAGGAAGAGAGTTCCACTGACGGGGGGTGCTGATGAAGTTGAAGATATGGCTACATTTAGTCGTTTCGACAGTGAACTTAACATATATATAAACTTAACATATCTATATATGTGTGTGTGTGTGTGTGTGTGTGTGTGTGTGTGTGTGTTATGTTTCAGGTTAGGACCAAGGAAGAACAACACGAACACAAGAGTAGAAATAACGAAGATATATTACACGGAATAATAATACAAGATGTGGAAGGTGTTAGTATGACTGTCAGTCTGGTTTGGAGTGAACTACTATCGGCTCGACTCGATTCGTCTCTCTCTCTCTCTCTTGAGAGGCGTAGTATACATAGTGTTAGGAAGAGTTCATTCTGTAGTTATAAGTAAGGACCCATAACAATATTTGTATATATATATATATATTGAAAATGGCTAAATGTATAGCCGAAAGCGCTCGGATAAAAAGAAAATTCGGACAGTTTTTATATAATTTATCATCTTAAAAGAAAAAAATTATTAGATTGCACAAGAAATTATATAAAAAAAACTAAATAAAAGCACCTTGTCGGTCGTTTTTAATGAAATGTGCATGAAAGAAGGATTGCTGCCTAAATACACAAATATATATATATATATATATATATGTGTGTGTGTGTGTGTGTGTGTGTGTGTGTGTGTGTGTGTGTGTGTGTGTGTGTGTTTGTGTCTGTGTTTGTATGTCTGTGTGTATTGAGGAAGCAAATTCTCTTTCAGGCATGTCTGATTGAATAAATTACGTCTGCTATTATGTGTGCTAATTTTTAACAAAATCCGTTCATACTCACGAATAACCTTTTGTGTATTGACATTAAAAATAGAAGAGAAATGTGCTATAATTGATTGAATTTCTTTTATTTTCATTTCTTGTATTAAACAGCAGGATATTTCCATTAGAAACAAAGAAAAAAGGTAGAGAGTTTAAATATCAATCCTCCTATATGGCTGTAAATGCTGGTGATACTTAAAAGAATATTAGCCCCGTGGCTGAGATATTTGAATTTAGCACACATTTACCGTATCAGAAGCCAAGAATTTTTTTATGCAGATTTTCAAACGCATACGCGCATATGATACACCAAAGTCATCCTGTAATCTAAATTACGCCCGATATATATATATATATATATATATATATATATATATATATATATATATATATAAATAAATGCATAGTTATTTCGTTTTTGTTTCATTTACGACGATTTTCTATTTCTTTAGGAAATATTCAAATAACTCATCGGAAATTGGCAGAACAATATATCTGAAATATATACAAGAAAAAAGAATACAATAATCATAATATATATATGTATACATATATATACATATATATATATATATGTTTGTATGTATATATGCATAAAAATATAAACTATATATGTATATATATATGTATGTTTGTATATATATATATATATATATATATGTGTGTGTATCTGTGTGTATACATATATGCATATATATATATATCTATGTTTTTATGTATATATACATAAAATATAAACTATATATATATAAGTATATATATCTATATATATGTGTGTGTCTGTGTGTCTGTATATATATATATTTGTATGTATATATACATAAAAATATAAACTATATATATATATATATATGTATATATATATGTGTGTCTGTGTGTATATATATATGTATATATATACAGTGTAACCCGGATATAAGATACCCGGATATAAGAGAAACTCGGATATAAGAGAGATTTTCTCTGGTCCCAAATTAGAGCCTGTGTTAATGTATGTATAAAAGACCAAACCCGGATATAAGAGACTTCTTCTCCGGTCCTGACAACTCTCTTATATCCGGGTTACACTGTATATATGTTTGTACGTTTATATACATAAAAATATAAACTATATATATATATGTATATATATGTGTGTATATATATATATGTTTGTATGTATATATACATAAAAATATAAACCATATATATATATATGTATATTTATGTGTGTGTCTGTGTGTATATATATATGTATATATATATATATATATATATGTTTGTATGTATATATACATAAAAATATAAAATATATATATGTATATATATCTGTGTGTATATATATATATATATGTTTGTATGTATATATATATATATATATATATAAATATAAACTATATATATATATATGTATATATATATGTGTGTGTGTCTGTGCGTATATACATATATATATATATATATAGATATAGATAGATAGATAGATAGATAGATAGATAGATAGATAGAGAAAGAGAGAGAGAGGGTGAGCGAGAGAAAGAGTGAGAGAGAGCGAGGTGCTTTTCATATTTCCTCATGAATTAAGATTTCTCTGCATGCATTTGCACAATGTGCCAAGGGCGCCATTCGGTTTTTAAAAGCTTTCCGTTTGTTTTGACTTGTTTTGAATTACTGAAAAGACTTTTGAAATCATTTTTCCGGAGAGTCTTTCATGCCCATAAGCGCAGCGTCTTCCCAAATTCTTCATTCTTGATGTCATTTCGACTTGAAATCTGTATAACTTTTTTTCTTTTTAATTTTTTTTTTTTTTTGACTAATTGATTTATGAGCCGGTTGGTGTATGTTCATGAGCAGGGATAGTGGAACCGTCGAACCGAGTTCAAATTCCGGATGTCCCATTTTGCGTTAACTTTCGCACTCGTGCTCTTGAGTAAGATTTGAATCCATCTGTGTTAGCAGAGTAGACGGGATTTGCAAATTTATAAGTGTCGGAAATTTCAAACCCTGGAGGAGGCAGCTGGAATCCATTCCAATATTTTTTTTTCTCAAGAATGCATGATTATTCACTGAAAATAAAGAAATTTCAATTATTACGAACACACACACACACACACACACACACACACACACACACACACACACACACACACACACACACACACACACACACACACAAATATATTCGACATGGTTTATCGTGAAGTACTCTTGAAAGTTATTAAAAAGCTTGGAATCCCAAAAAAAATTTCCCGCGTTATAATCTCCCTTCACGAGGGGACGAAAGCTGCTGTTGTATCTGATTGAGAATTCTCTGATTGCTTTGATGTCACGAATGGCATGAAGCAATGTTGTGTCACTTTCCCTGGCCTCTTTGCTCTGTTCTTTTTTAGTAATGTTCAAATATGCCTTTGGTGACATGGACACTGGTGTTAAATTTAAATTTCGAACTATATATTCAACCGTCAGAGGGTCGAACCTAAAGCGCTTATTCGAACTAGGCAACATCTCTGGAAGAAGCCCAAGAAATCTTCAACCGTTTCTTTGTTGCATGCAAAACTTTTGGCCTTACCATTAGCATAATGAAAAAGGAGGTAATCCACACGTACACGCACGCACACACACACATATATATATATATATATATGATATAAATTATTAGGAGGATTTGAGATAATTATAATTAGGTAATTCATCGAGTCTAGAAGAAAATAGACTCGATGAATTACTTAATTATAATCATCTCAAATCCTCCTAACAATTTCTATCACTTTCCCAAATATCCCAAATATAGGACGAAACGGCCGTCCAGTGCTTTCTGCATTCTGGTGAGGTTTCTTGTCGACTCGATGAATTACTTAATTATAATTATCTCAAATCCTCCTAATAATTTCTATCACTTGTATATCCTTGCTTGAACCGGATTCTAATGCTCTGGAAGGAGCGCCTTGGTGATAGTAGTCGTGGCTCGTGGTGGCACAGTCTTATGGGTAAGGACAATCTCGGATGAGTTCCACCGCGGAATATGTGATCGTGCGGCGCTATATCGACTCGAATTGGCTACCTCTTCATCGCCGAAGTCCGTTTGTACACTTGGTATGACGTTTTCCTGATAACATAACTGTCAGGGTTTCAATTCTCGGTAGTGAATGCCCACTGCTGATGAGTCCCAAATATAGGACGAAACGGCCGTCCAGTGCTTTCTGCAATCCGTTGAGATTTCTTCTAGACTCGATGAAATAATTATGATATATATATTATCCTCCTGGGGTCTACCCATACGGATTACCTAGTTTTTCGTAAACTTTATTTTTTTTTTTTTTTTTTGAGATATATATATATATATATATATATATATATATATATATATATATATATATATATATATATGCCTAGAGGAAGTCCTAAATTGTATGTATTAAAAAATGGCTTAAAATTATTAGGTTTGTAAGAAATAAAAAATTATTTAATCAAAGAAATGAAATAGCTATTCTTTGCCGACATGGTCAAAGATTTTCCTTAAATGATGTTTCAAAAAAGTGAAACATGGAAATTTATTTTTAATAATAATTTTTAAATGATAAACTAAGTCTAATACATTTTTGTTTGTTTTAAAAGAAGTATAGTCTATTAGTAATTAGAAGTAGGAATAATTTAAAAAAATTAATACGACGTACTCAAATTATATTCTTGTAAGGTATGTATCTATATTTTCTGTATGTATTCATGTATATTTGTCTGTCTTTTGCTATTTATCTTTCTCAGGTTGTATAGATTCATATCTATGTACTGGTATCTATATGTTCTGTCTGTATGCATTCGTGTGCGTCTGAGAGTCTTTACTCTATATCTATCAATCTATCTGCCCATATCTATCTATCTTTTGATTTATACATTTGTCTTTCTATCTACATCTATCTATCTATCTAAGTCCGTTCATCTCTATCTATCTATCTACAACGTTTCGGCCTTTCAGTATCTGTCTATATTTCTCAGATGAGGTATTGTGTACATTATTTACATTATTCGGAGTATTGTCCTCATCTTTTGTTGCCATATTTATTACAACGTTTCGGCCCTTCAGTATCTGTCTATATTTCTGAGATGAAGTATTATCTACACTATTTTCCTTATTCGGACTATTGTCGTCATCTTTGTTGCCATATTTATTACAATTTTTCGGCCGTTCAGTATCTGTCTATATTTCTGAGATGAGGTATTATGTACACTATTTACATTGTTCTGACTATTGTCGTCATCTTTGTTGCTATATTTATTACAACTTTTCGGCCGTTCAGTAACTGTCTATATTTCTGAGATGAGGTATTATGTACACTATTTACATTATTCGGACTATTGTCGTCATCTTTGTTGTCATATTTATTACAACTTTTCGGCCGTTCAGTATCTGTCTATATTTCTGAGATGAGGTATTATGTACACTATTTACATTATTCGGATTATTGTACTCATCTGGTTTCAATTATTTATGAAAATAAATAAACAAATAAACAGAACTAAATTGAATATAAAATGCTAACCAGCGAATTATGAATTACCGACAAATTTAAAATAATAAAAATATTACACTGTAAACTGAAGGTTAATGGAAGCTTAAACGACAAATTAGGCAAACAATCATATCGATTGTAGTCAGGAAAACAAATGTTTACCACATATTTTAATGCATCCATTATATACACTCAGCCTTGTCTTCGTTTCAAACCACTGCGCAGGCGCAAAAACTTTCCTTTTGTTCCCTTTCATCGCAACAATCATAGTTTCAGAAGATATGAGACGTTTACCAAACAAACAAATTTGGCGAGACTTTTTTTTTTTACTTTATTCTTTTCATTTAGGAGGAGAATCATTATCCAATGAGACTACTACAAATTTCTACGTTTATTTTGGAATGGCGACAGGTCGACGAGGTTTTAGCTCATAGAAGTCAGACAGAACCGAGTATAGGCCAAGCACAAAAGGACTGTCGCAACTGTTGCCGATAACCGGATGTAACTGGTAGCTCGTATCATAATTAGAAAGCTCTATTAGTTATTTTCGGATAATCACGTCGTCTCTTGTAAATCCCTCTGATGCAATTAGCTATGTCCAAAACCAAACTGTAAAATATATCAGTAGAGGATTATTTATTTCATGTCTATCGAATTCGGTGGGGGGTATTTCAACGAAAACTAGACAAAGATTGGTAGTGAAAAATGTACAATACGAAGGAATCTAGTCTCTAGTAAAAAAAAGCGGCAAATTTATTATCATTGTTTTATCTTTCAGGAATAATTGACCTTGAATAACCTTGAATAAATTTCTTGAATATTCATGGCATTGAATAATCATTTGACTGTCACGTAAATACTGAAATCTTATCGCTTCTTTTCTGATTGATTAATTACTGCTTGATCTTGTGACTCGTCATTTAAAGGCTACTTGCAGACAACTTTTTTTTTTTCGTTCTGCCCTTCTCGTTTGGCTAAGCAACTGATTTTGAGCGTCAAGTTATCGTACTTTTCAAAAGAACAACATCCGATGTGGGGATTGACAAATTGTGGAGAAATTCTTCCTGAATCTTTCAGTCACATCAGTAGTCACCAGTTTTCAACGATTGTCTCAGGTCTTTCTGAATTCACCGCCTTTTTTGATAGACAAACCGTAGACAATTACGTGGTTGAGTCCCAACAAGATAGAATGGATGAATTGCTGTGTATCTGAACTCAACGAAAGATAACACGTTTTTTTTGAAAGCTCAATAAAATTCACGGATTTTTAAGTTTAACTTGAGTTGTGGCTGCTGTTCCTGTTCGAATGGGAAAATGAATTAAGTATAGCTATATTTCTATACCTCCGCCCACCTAATCGACTCTGCTCATATGCAAAATCTTTAAACCTGATAATAATATTGAAGATTATAAAAATGTTTTTCCAATCACTTCGAAAAGAACGTTGTTATAAACTGTAAGTACAGATTGCCCAATAAAGAAAAGCAGAAAATTTATGACCACTGTTTTATCTTTCATGAATAACCGACCTTGAATAACCTTGAATAAATTTCTTGAATATTCATGACATTGAATAATCATTCGACTCTCGCGTAATTACTTAACTCAGATTGATTCTATTCTGATTGATTAATTACTGCTCGGTCTTGTGACAGGTCATTTACAGGTTATTTGCAGACAACTTTCGTCTTCTGCCCTTGTCGGATGGCTAAAGAACTCACTGTTTTAGAGCGACACGTTATCATACTTTTCAAAGAAGAGCCTCCAATGCGGAGAATGACGAAATATGCAGAAATTCTTGCTGAATTTTTCAGTCACGCCAGTCGTCAACATTTTTGAACCATTGTCTCACGTCTGTCTGAATTTACTGCTTTTTTAGTCGACACCCAGTAGAAAATCTTAGATGAATAATTTGGGCGAAGATAATGTGAGGTTTGATTTCACACGTAACAAAATGTGCTGTTCAGAGAACAGGATAAACCACTTTTTGTTAAAATGAAGTTCCCCTAATAGAAAATTTCAATAGCCACTCAAGGTAGAAGGTTACTGAATGAGGTGGATCGTACATTATTTACATTATTCGGACTATTGTCCTCATCTTTGTCGCCATATTTATTACAACGTTTCGGCCGTTGTAGGCTCCGTCCTTCTTCAGGTGGTTGGAATGTCGAACTGAACCCTTTATTTCGCTCACTGGGGTAGACCGCAAGGACGCATGTCACAGTGGATAAAGGTGTTAGTTAGATCCATTAACAGGACCAGAAGAGTGTGTGAGTTCAATACCCGGTATAGGTAGTGGAAAACTTTCAGAGAGAAATTAACAGGAGATAACTGATAATTAACATCCATTAAACATGACACGTGGAACTTGATCGAATAATGTAAATAATGTACATAATACCTCATCTCAGAAATATAGACAGATACTGAAGTGGATGGTATTAATATTAAAGGGGCACATAGAACTGTGGATAAAGGCGTTAGTTAGATCCATTAACAGGACTCAAAGAGTGTGTGAGTTCAATACCCGGTATAGGCAGTGGAGAACTTTCAGAGAGAAATTAACAGGAGATAACTGATAACTGACATCCATTATACCTGGCACGTGGAACTAGATCGAATAATGTAAATAATATACATAATACCTCATCTCAGAAATATAGACATATACTGATGTGGATCGTATTAATATTAAAGGTGGACGTAGGAAGAGTCGATTACGGAGATATGGAGGGCAGATAAATACTGACCCGAGACTTGAAGCGGTTATGATTGTAGTCTTCGGGGAAGCACTCAAACCAGAGTCTGTTTCAGAAAGTCGCGGTTCTTGGAAAGAGACTATCGGAGTGGGAAGCCATTCTTACAAAAGTAACAGTTTGGGAATAGGGGCGATTGAAACCTGTTGGCAGAAAGCCCAAGATGTTTTATGAAAGCCAGCTAAAGACAGCAAATTTACCCTATGAAATTGAAAACGACATTGGTCGATAATAAAGACAGCATGGGTCATTCAGCATTGCTATGATGTGCTTATAAAAGCGATTAAAATAAAGGCCTCACATTTGTCCAGCGCAACCAGCAACATATGCTGAACTCCAGTCGTCTTGGGATCTCTATGATTACAGGCATGACATTGACGCTATTGTTTCCAGAATACAAGGCCTAGAATTCCCTAAAGACAGACGGTTATGGAATGAGGTGGTTTTATGGATGTAAGAGGGATAGCTAAGAAGTACAAATTACCGATGATACTAACACCATGAGGTGATTTGAACTCAGTGGGGGCAAACGTCTGATACCGATGGACTGTCTGTGCTACTGTTTTGATAGTAAGTGAATATGATGAATCTAAGAGGAGTTGGAACTCAGCTCTCTGATTTCCAATTCTATGTCGTTATTCATTACACCACCCACACATCCAAGCTTACAGCATCTGGCATTCCCAAGTGGTTACCCATCTAGGTAGTGACCAGACTTGATGTTGCTTAACTTCGATGAGCGTACAGGAAATCGGTTCTCCAATTAATAATTGCGAGCCATTATCCAATACACCACCTGCACATCAAAGCTTACAGTATCTGGTATTCCCAAGTGGTTACCCATCTAGGTAGTGACCAGACTTGATGTTGCTTAACTTCGATGATCGTACAGGAAATCGGCTCTCCAATTAATAATTGCGAGCCATTATCCATTACACCACCAGCACATCCAAGCTTACAGTATCTGGCATTCCCAAGTGGTTACCCATCTAGGTAGTGACCAGGCTTCATGTTGCTTAACTTCGATGATCGTACAGGAAATCGGTTCTCCAATTAATAATTGCGAGCCATTATCCATTACACCACCCACACATCCAAGTTTACAGTATCTAGTATTTCTAGGCGGTTACCTATCTAGGTACCAACCAAGCTCGACGTTGAGGACCTTCCGTGATCGTCCGAGAACAAGTGCTTCAAAGTTATTTCTTTGAATAATGGCAGATCGGAAAACCGAAATCCAGATAATGGAGGGAGTATTCATTTATTAACTTTATCTTTTTAAGATATGTGAACTCACATTGGTAAAAAAAAAATTTTTTTAAATAAAAAAATGAATAAAACCTTAAAATTAATGTCTTCACACACTTTCAAGTTGGTTTAATTTCTGTGTTTTTTCTGTGTTTTTTTTTTTCCAATTGTCGATTCTTTTTATTCATTTCACCCCAAGCAAGGAGTGAAAGCAGCTAGGATGTCGAAGCGTTACAGGGAGTGGAACAGAATGAGACGTTAATAAAGGAGAAGCGAGGAAAAGGACCATACCGGAGCAGGATTCCGGAAGACAGAAGATAGCGATTGATGTTGCATTTAACTTATTGAACATTGTAGGTGGGACCTTCCGTGATCGTACGAGAACCGGTGTTTCAACGTGATTTGTCCGTATACCTTTGAATAATGGTAGATCGGAAAATCGAAATCCGGATAATGGAGGGAGTATTCACTTTATCTTATTAAGATATTTGAACTCACATTGGCGAAAAAAAAAATAATACCCTTAAATTAATGTATTCGCATATTTTCAAGATGGTTTAATTGTTAGAGTTTTTGGGGTAGCCTAGTGGACTAGTGAGCCAGCTAAAATGAGCTGACTCATTTTATAGTTCACCAATTGAAGTTTAACCAATCAGAAGGCTCATAATATTCAATGTAACGTGTATAAAGGCGGTCATGTTTTTTCCGAAATATTCAATGCCAGCCTTTGATATCGAAGACTGGTATTGGCGCTATAGTCAGATTCAGTAGAGTGTCTGATTCGGGAGTGTTAATCTTTAACGTTGTTTCATTGAACAGATTACGTACTGGGCTGGATTCTATATTTAAAGACTATGGTGAACACGGTTAACATTAATGTCTGTGTTTTTTCAACTGTCCATTTTTTTTTTATTCATTTCACTCCAAACAAGAAGAGAAAGCAGTCGGGATGCCGAGGAGTTGCACGGAGTGAAACAGAATAAGAAGACATTAGTAAAGAAGAAGCAAGGAAAAGGACCATAATGAGTCAGGATTCAGGAAGACTGAAGATGGCGATTGACGTGGCTTTTAACTTTTTGAACACTTTAGGTGACAGGGAAGGAAGAAATCAGACGGGAGTTCCACAGGTAGGAAATGCGAGTAAAAAAAAGCTATTAAAATAGAACTGCCGCTTGCATCTCGCTAGTTGTGATGGGTTCTTACCTATAACTACAGAATGAACTCTTCCTAACGCTATGTATACTACGGCTCTCAAGAGAGAGAGAGAGAGAGAGGAACGAATCGAGCCGAGTCGATAGTAGTTCAATCAAAACCAGACTGACAGTCATACCAACACCTTCCACATCTTGTATTATTATTATTCCGTGTAATATATCTTCGTTATTTCTACTCTTGTGTTCGTGTTGTTCTTCCTTGGTCCTAACCTGGACCATAACAGTGACCCCTGCGAGGTAAAATCTTGGGAGGGCGAGTGTTAAGGGTCCTTATTTTTTTTTTTTTTTTTTTTTTTTTTTAAGCGTATCACCCCAAGCAAGGCCGGTGGCCACTATCACGCCAGGGGTTACAGAAGGGTTGGAGGAAGAGCAGATAGGAGTGGTAAAGGAAGGGATGTGGAGAAAGAGAAGGACGGAGGGTCGATCGAGGTAGGGAGGTTACGGGAGATATAGAGCGAGAGCAGATAGGAATGAAAGATGTCAGGACGTGGATAGATCAAGGCAATTGGAGATGACGATTGACGCTACACTTAAACCGTTGGAGATTGTATTTGTCAGGGAAACAGTAATAGGGAAGGGAGTTCCATAGGCGAGATGTGCGAGACATGAAGCTATTGGAGTAGAAAAGACGTCTACACCTAACAGTTTCAACGGTGAAGGGGTGGGAACGGGATGCCAGCCTCGTAGGACGCTTAAATTCACGAGGCTTAGGGACAAGCGAAAGCAACTCCTCAGAGCAATTACCGTGGAAGTACTTGTAGAAAAGGCAGAGTGATGCAACATTGCGTCTGTGAGAGAGCGACTGCAGACGAGATGACAGATCAGGGCCAATCACATTGCAAATCCGTCTCTGGATCTTATCAAGAACCCCGAGGCAACACGCAGGGGCCCCAGACCATAAATGGCAGCAATACTCCATGCAAGGTCGAATGGTAGACTTATAGACTTGGAGGATCGATTCAGGGGAGAAGAATTTCCTGGCTCGGCACAGGGAACCAACTTTTCTTGCGGTGGATGATGCAATTGACTCGATGTATTTGTTCCATCTCAGATCAGCGGACAGCGTGAGACCGAGCAGCCGCATAGAGGAACTCTCGAGAAGTTGGTCCTCAGACATTCTGATGGGATGCAGGGATGGGTCCTTGTGGTGGTTAATGGAGAGCAGTTTTGTTTTAGAGGCATTAAAGTTGACCATCCATTTCTCTCCCCAGTCCACAACCGATTGGAGGTCCTTTTCAATTTGAGCTGCCAGGTTAATTTTGTCCGCCTCAGTAGATTTGTGCTTGAGGCAGGAGTAAATAGTAGTGTCAGTAGATTTGTGCTTGAGGCAGGAGTTATAACTACAGAAAGAACTCTTCCTAACACTATGTATACTACGCCTCTCAAGAGAGAGGGACGAATCGAGTCGAGACGATAGTGATTCACTCCAAACCAGACTGACAGTCATACTAACACCTTCCACATCTTGTATTATTATTCCGTGTAATATATCTTCGTTATTTCTACTCTTTGTTCGTGTTGTTCTTCCTTGGTCCTAACCTGGACCATAACACTAGTTCAACTTTCAAACGGTGAGACCGAGTTGCCAATCTAGTAGCAAGCTTGAATTCATGTAATAACGACATTATGTCTTCTAATATTTTGTTTTAATTTTATATTACTGCATATAAGGAACTGGGATCCCTATTCTCTTTGGCACTGTGAATAATTGTTGTATTCGATGAAATAGGTCATGACGAGAATCACGACGTGCGTATCTCACCGACCGCTAAGACAATCGACATTTAGAGAGTAATTGATGTGATGACCTTTAATCGTGTCTCCCACTCGCACCTAGCAAAGGCGGGAGTTAGATTTATTCGATGCAATTGGCTTCGTAATTAGAAAGTCTCTATGACAAACGACATGGAGAGTATCATGTGAAAAACACAGTGCTTGTTTGTACACGTAATTAATAGCATTCTTTGTTTGAGACAGATTTATTTCTCGCTGTAGCCAGAAGTCGCTGTTAAACCACAGTTCAGGCGTATAAAATCGAGTCCTTCCATATTGTGAACACTTATTTATCATTTCACCCCGAGCAAGGCAATAAAGCCACTAAGACGCAAGGACCTACTGAGTGTTACAGAATATGACTAAAAAATACTATTACAGAGAGAGGACAACAAAAACAGAAGAATTAAGGAGGCAGAAGATAATGAAGGAGATTTAAATTTTTATTAATCATTTTACCCCGAGGAAGGCAATAAAGCCACTATGACGCAAGGGCCTACTGAATATTACAGAATATGAGTAAGAAGTACTATTAAGGAGAGAGGGCAAGAAAAGAACAAAAATTACGAAGTCAGAAGATAATGATGGACATTTAAATTTTTATTAATCATTTCACCCTGAGCAAGGCAATAAAGACACTAAGACGCAAGGACCTACTGAGTGTTACAGAATATGACTAAAAAATACTATTACAGAGAGAGGGCAACAAAAACAAGAATTAAGGAGGCAGAAGATAATGAAAGACATTTAAATTTTTATTAATCATTTCACCCCGAGCAAGGCAATAAAGCCACAATGACGCAAGGGCCTATTGAATATTACAGAATATGAATAAGAACTGGTATTAAGGAGAGGGGACAACAAAAGATGAAGAATTAAGAAGGCAGAAGATAACGATGGATGTCTAAATTTTTATTAATCATTTCCCCCTGAGCAAGGCAATAAAGCCACTAGGACGCACAAGGGCCACTGAGTTTGAAGGAATATGAGAAAAAGAAAATCAAGGAAAAAGGAGAGAGAACAATAATCAAGAAGACCGTAGATAATGATTGACATTGCATTCTTAGAAGATCAAAGACGTCTGGGAAACAAGAAGACGCAAGAAAGTTCCATAAGGGAGAAATACGACAAAAGAAACTGTTATCATAGAACTTACGGTTACATCTATTTCATCTGTGAAATAATGAGACCTTGCCGCCAATCTAGTACTGCGCTTAAATTCATAAAGTCTATGTACTATAGCGGGAAGTTCTTCAGAACAATTACCATGAAGGTATTTCTAGAAAAGGCACATGGAAGCTACGTTGCGGCGGTGGGAAAGGGACTGAAGCTGAGATGCCAGGTCAGGACCAATGATATTGCCGATTCTTCTATTTTATCAAGTATCTCTAAATATATAGCAGGAGCACCAGCCCAGTTGTAGCAGCAATGTTCAAAGCAAGGATGAATTGTAGATTTATAAATATATAAGATAGATTTTAAATATATAAGATAGATAATAAATGCATAAGACACATCATACATTTCTAAGATAGATTATAAATATATAAGATAGATTATAAATAGATAAGATAGATAATAAATGCATAAGACAGATCATACATTTCTAAGATAGATTATAAATATATAAGATAGATTATAAATATATAACATAGATAATAAATGCATAAGACAGATCCTACATTTCTAAGATAGATTATAAATATATAAGATAGATTATAAATATATAAGATAGATAATAAATGCATAAGACGGATCCTACATTTCTAAGATAGATTATAAATATATAAGATAGATTATAAATATATAAGATAGATAATAAATGCATAAGATAGATCATACATTTCTAACATAGTTTATAAATATATAAGATAGTTTATAAATATATAAGATAAATAATAAATGCATAAGACAGATCATACATTTCTAAGATAGATTATAAATATATAAGATAGATAATAAATATGTAAGATAAATTATAAAAATATAAGATAGATTTTAAATATATAAGATAGATAATAAATGCATAAGACACATCATACATTTCTAAGATAGATTATAAATAAGGATAGATTATAAATATATAAGATAGATAATAAATGCTTAAGACAGATCATACATTTCTAAGATAGATTATACATATATAAGATAGATTATAAATATATAAGATAGATAAAAAATATATATAATAAACAACATAATAAACTGTGATGAATGATGCTTTGAACTCATATGATTTTCTCAAGGCAATATGACAAATCAACCGTGAGTTGAAGGGAGTTTCCTCTTGCTCGTTATTTGGTCGAGCATATCTTTGCAAATGCCAACCAGATGTGACGATATAAATGACTGTGAGATGGTGTTCACCTATTAACTTGATAAACAAAGGATTATATCCTGGACACAGCAAGAAACATGGCTTCCTGCTGTGGAATAGATACTAAACATATTAAAGTTGTTGATAGTGATAGACATTTGGCCGACGGGTATTTAACCGAATGGACATTTAGACGAAAATGTAGCGGAATATCCACATGTATGTCACACTCATTTTTCGTAATGTTCTCCATATATTTATATTTATTTACTGCATCAATTTATAATTTATCTTGTTTTTTTTACAGGCTTTTTACAAAAATCTATTCTGTATATATTATATCTTAATTCAAATATTACTGTAACATGATAAATATTTTGAGAAAAGCACAATTTACTAGAGCAAAAATCTAAAGCATTTACGATATGAAAGATCTTTCAATTTTGCATATAATGAGCATTATTTTAATGGGATGAAATAGCTTTTATATTACTGTTAAATACGAATTCAAATAATTAGGTGTTATATTTTACCCAATTACACTCAAATATTATTTTTTAATACTAATTTCAATAAAGAAATATTGAAGTAAGAAAACTTTTAACTTTAAATTTACATTTAGTAATTTAATCACTTAAGATTCAGTGGTAATTATTAGTCCTATTCTACCTTATAATACTGCCAATTAAAATACTTAAAGTATTTCTTGTTACTATTTTTACTTGGACTTTTTCGGTGAAATGTTCGCCGGCCAAATGTCCGTCGGCCAAATGTCTCTTGGTCAAATGCCAGTCGACCAGGAGGAATGATATTACGTAGCAGTTCAGTACACTTTTCTTTGTTTCTGTCTCTTCGTGTCTGCTTCATCTGTGAGGAGATTGTCCAGAATTCACTGCCATATAGGAGGACTGATGCTACATAAAAATTAAGTGCTTTTAACGATATCTTTCTTTGCTCAGCTTCTGGAAGGCATCTTTCGCTATCCCAATGCACCTTCGAATATCAGTGTCGCCGTATCCGTCCTTTCTTGACCCGCTTCCCAGATATCTAAATTAAAGCATCTGTTTGAATATCGGTTATCCCCAAGCTGTAATTTGCATGTTGGCTGCCCCTTTTGCTAACAACCATATATACAGTCTTCTTGCAATTGATGTTGAGTCCTTTCTTCTTGCATTCCTTCACTACCTTCTGTAGGATTTCCTGTAGCTTCTTTTCTGTGTCTGCTATCAACACTGTGCTATCTGCATATCTTATGCTTTTCAGATTGTCACCACCAATAATAATAAATTTTCGGACTTAATCCATTCCATTATATATTGTCATTGTTATGCTATTCTCAGCATCCTTCTGTAGAACCACATTTCTTTTGCGTCAAGTCATTCACTGACTTAGAAGCAGTCTGGTACTACATAACAGTTTCCAAAGATATTTTCCTGTTTCTTAATACTTTGCTCAACTTATTGAAGGCATCTTTCGCTATCTCAATGCACCTTCGAATATCAGTGTCACAGTATCCGTCCTTTCTTAATCCGCTTCCCAGATATCTAAATTGTCGCATCTGTTTGATTTTGGTTATCTCCAAACTGTAATTTGTATGTTAGACTGCCCCTTTTGCTAACAACTATGTATACAGTCTTCTTTCAATTGATGTTCAGTCCTTTCTTCTGGATTTCTTTTACTACCTTCTGTAGGATTTTTATTAGTTTCATTTTTGTTCTTGCTAGCAACACTTCATATCTTATGTTGTTAAAATTGTAACCGCCAATAATGAATCCTAGTATGACTTCTAATTTTCTCAGTATGTCCTTGCTGTTTAGATCTTGAGAGTCGTTTTGTACATCGGCTACCATTTAGACATTGACCGACTGATTAGTCTTAGATGTATTATTAGCACACTCCGATCCAAAATCAGAAATTGTAGTACCGTCAGATGCTAGTGAGTTCAGTACTGGAGCTGTGATTTTAACACAAAAAACGATGACGATAAAATGAAAGCTTTCACTCGTGCTTCACGCTTGCTTCTACCAGCAAGGAAAAATTACAGCTAGATAGAAAAAGTATCTATATCAATTATATTTGCCTTGCAGAAATTTCTTAAATTCATTCCTGGAGGAAATTTTAGGTTTCAAACAGACCACATGTCTTTATTAACAATATATGGCTCAAAGAAAGAAATACCTACTTATACAGCTAATAGCCTACATGGCTGAGTTACCATCTTATTATACTATGATTTTACGATAGAGTACCAATCGTCTAAAAATTATGACATGCTGATGGATTATCTAGATTAATACCTAAAAATGCAGAGCCATTTGAGGACACGGACATTGCAGTACTAAAAAGCGAAAAGATAATAAAAATATATTTTGTGCAACGAAGTGCAAGAGGTACGTGTTACCCTGGAAGAAATAAATGAAAAAGCGGAAAATGACGTCTTTATTTCGAAAATAAAAGAGCAACTGAGAGAAAGTAGCAAAGAAAGAAATTCAGACTTAAACGCTTCCTCAGTGAAGTGATGTTAGGGCAAAGGGTTGTAATAACCTAGCGAGTTACAGAAGGGAGTATTGAAGGATTTTCATACCGGGCATCCTGGTATTTCAAGAATTAAATATCTAATGAGAAGTTTCTTATATTGGAACAGAATGAAAAAAAATATATTAAAGAAATAGTGAAAGCTTACAGTTGTTGTGCTCTGGCAGCAAAACTAGATATCAAAAAGATAGAACATTGGCCAAAGACAGCCACACCCTGGTCAAGACTGCATAGAGATCTTTCAAGTCCTATGAATCTCATTATCCTGTGGTAGTTGATAGTTTCATAAATGATCAGAAATTTATAAGTTCAAAAATCTAACATCTTCACTGCGAGATATGGCATACGAGTTTGTTTGTTTGTTTGGGGTCTTATGGCATATCAACCACTATGGGTTATTTAATGCCAGATCCAGTATTTACTAGATATATCTAAAACGCATAGTTGGCAACATCATTGTTTCAAAAACGTATAGCTGTCAACTGTTTTAAAAACGTATAGCTGGCAACATCATCGTTTCAAAAAAATGTATCCCTGGCAACATCATTGTTTCAAAAACGTATAGCTGGCAACATCATTGTTTCAAAAAAAATGTATCCCTGGCAACATCATTGTTTCAAAAACGTATAGCTGGCAACATCATTGTTTCAAAAAAAAATGTATCCCTGGCAACATCATTGTTTCAAAAGCGTATAGCTGGCAACATCATCGTTTCAAAAGCGTATAGCTGGCAACATCATTGTTTCCCATCACATTTTAGGGGTAAGGTGTTAGTATATTTAGTGTAGGGTTTGGGAGGGAAAGTTAATTGTAAGTTGTAGTTGTTTTGGGATGGGTTAGATGTGATGGGGCATGACATGACCAGCCGATTGATCGGATCGACGGCCTTTTGGTTGGACGTAGTTTATCGTCATACCCAGGACGCGGATGTAGTTTATCGTCATACCCAGGACGCGGATGTAGTTTATCATCATACCCAGGACATTGGCATACGAGAGAACATAGTCTCTTATACCGGAACGCAATTCACAGGTAAAGAATTCGAAGACATTCGTAAGATGTTCTCCATTGGACATATTACGAGTACTCCGTATAATCCCAGGTCGAACGGACATGCGAATGGTTTGTGGAAACGTTCAAAAGAACCTTCAGGAAGTTTTGAGAAAGTAAATAAGGAAGCACTTTAAACTTTTCTGAGAGTTTACCGTGTAACACATAATTCCAATAGACCTCCAGGCATGTCACCGCTGGAAGTAATGTTAGCTAGAAAAGTGAAATCGGTGTTCGACCAGGTATTATCAAGTCGAAAAACGCGAATGGATAACAAAGACAACACCAAAAGTTTCAAGTTTCCGCGATAATGTGTTCTTTAGAGTATATAAGGATGGCAAAGAAACGTAGGAAGACGGCATTATATCAGCAAAAATAGGGAAGTTGATTTAAATGGTAAAAGGTCAAAAGATTTGAAAATAAACGGCAACCTAATCAGCTGGAAAAAAAAGGTCCATCGCTGAAAGTTCTGAAACACTGGAAGAACTGACAAAATGTTATATGAAGTTTTTGATGTGCCAGCAATACAACAAGTCGTGGAACCTACAACAACATGTTCCAGAAAATGGATCTGAGGCGGAAAAACTACAGAGACAATGGGCGAACTCTCCAGAAAGTAGAGACGGAAGATATTAAGATAAATAAAATTAAGATATTTATAAAAAGTATTAATCACAAAAGGGGGAATGTCGTGTAGTAAAAATACACCCCTGTGACTATATGAACTCGCCCATAACTATAATAATATGCTCCAGGTCAGAGGTAACATTAGTCTTCAAATTAATTAACACAGGAATAACGGAAAGTTTTCGAAGAATTACATATATTCTAACCACTACGAAGTACGCGACATAACACTTATTAAATATAACAATACTATTTCTCAGAATGTATGAAGTAATATATATATATATGTATAAATATATATATATATATATATATATATATATATATATATATATATATATATATACATATATATATATATACATACATATATATGAGAAAATAAATATTATTTTTTTACCAATGCGTTTCGTCCGCTGATGGATTCTATCAAGGTAAATGTAAGGATTTTATGTTAGCACGTATATTTATAAAGTGAAAGCCCTTTAAGTGCCAGAAATTAGACATCTCTTTCAAATTATTTCTGGCACTTAAGAGAATCGAATAAAACACCTACAGTAAAATGGAAATTAATAAGAAGAGGTTGAATTTGTAGTTCATTATATTACCCAAGTCCTTTCTGCATACATGAGAAACTATCAGGTCATCCCATAAGTTCTGTCCGAATTTTGAATAAAGAAAACAAGTGGCCAAATGTTATATTCAATTACAGATTCAATCAGCAATGTATTTTCCCTGATTATCTATGACTTTCTTCCATCTATTAACAAGCTTACTAATTCCATTACTGTAAAATTATTTTGGCTTTGATTCTAAGAACTCACAAATGTCAGTTTTAACGTCTTCCTGTGTTACAAGAGCTGTTTCTTCCAAATGATTATATAAGCTACGAAACAAATGGTAGTCTGAAGGAGCAAGGTTTGGAGAATAAGGTGGATGAGGAATTTTCTCCCAACCAAGTTCTTCGATCTTTTGTGACGTGATTCTTGCTGTGTGTGGTCGCGCATTGTCCTGATGAAACGCTTGGTTCAAACGCTCTAATTGCTGACAGTATATTTGAGCATTAATTGTTGCATTAGGTGGTAAGAATTCAAAGTGGATTATTCCTTGGCTATCCCACTAGATTGAAAGAAGAAACTTTTGCCCATGAAGTTCCCTTCTCGGCTGTGGCTGGGGTCCTTCCCCTTTACCAAGCCACTGTCTACGACGCTTAACATTTCAATAAAAGATACATTTTTCGTCGCCAGTCACAAGTCTATCCAAAAAAGATGAAAC
>OZ038501.1:14465022-14510022 GCA_964036315.1 Acanthosepion esculentum | reverse complement strand
TTGATGTCAGAAACGATGCAAACTTGGGTTGATGAGAGTCATTGGTATTCAACCGTCTACTAAATCTTTGACGTGATGTCTCTAAGTTACCATGCCCCGGTAAACCGTTTCAGTTGTCAAGCAAAACTCGCGTGTGGGGATAGAGTTAACAGGGTACCACTGAGCGAAGGACCTACTCGACTCAGGTAACTTCAGTGGAACTACTGCTGCCACGTGTCCGCTACCGGCCGTGGTCTAATGTGGAGAGGGATAGGCTCCGCCATGTTAAAACGCCAAAGACATACCACATGATGAGCACACTAGAAAACCATTCGCAGGGAATCCAAGCTGTGTTACACGTTAGCAACATGTGGAAGAGAATCGTAGACAGCTCAGTACGTCGGCGTCTCTATCAAGGCTGGAGAATAAGGTCTGGGCGGTTCCCGTTCAAATATGAGAGCAGTGTTCTATTTTCGGTCTGATTTGGCTCTTGCAATGCTAGAGAATAGCAAGAGTCAGGTACTGACTAGTGCGATAAAGAGATTTAACATGCATCGTTAGCAATGGTTTGTAAATACGAATTCCTCTTAAGGTCAGCCTTTGTAAGTTTAAAAGAGTGGTTTCTTGTTACAAATTAAGGATTTAGTTATGTTTTATTTAGCAAAATACCTCCTACAGAAGGTAGCGAAGGAGAGCGAGAAGAAGGGACTAACCATAAACTAAAAGGTAACCCAAAAGGTTCTGTCCGTTTTTTGATTAGTCATTGAATGAAGTTGAAATATATACGAAATGCGTGTAGCAATTGTTTTCAAATTCGGACAGCCGGAAGTAGGAACATCAGACGTTATAAAAAACACGCGCACCGTGACCGGCCATCAGTTATGAGCCGGACAGCTGTGAGAAGGATGGAAGTGTCTACAGATCCCGTTCAGGCTGTTTGCTTTACGACTTCAAAGTGGGCTTATCAGCAGCTGCATCAAGTCGCCGCATATGTCAAGCGTTTGGGGATAGTACTGCAAGGCGTTGGTTTCGAAAATTCAAGTCGGGAGATTTGTCTCTCCATGATGAGCTTCGCAGTGGACGACCACAGGTCTTGAATGACGGAGTCCTGAAGGCGGCCATTGAAGAGGTCAGTAGTCTAACGTGTGGTGAACTTGCAAGACAGTTCAACGTTTCCGATGAAACAGTTAGATTTCACTTGCACTGCCTAGGTAAGACGTACAAACTGAGCACGTGGGTTCCGCTGTTGGAGGTCCACAAGGAACAACGAGTGGCAGCCTGCGTATCGCCACCGTATCGCATCATTATTCAATCGAGTGCTTACCAGTGATGAAAAGTGGGTTCTGTACGAAACTCCCAAGCGTTCCAGACATTGGTTGTCTCCTCAAGGTGCTGTCCCTCACACCGCAAAACGGCCTATGCACCCACACAAGATTATGCCTTGTGTCTGGTGAACAGGTCGTCAAGTGGTTCATTATGAACTGCTACTAACGGGCCAAACGGTCACTGAAGACCTATACTCGCAGCATTGCGCCAGAAGGAGGGAGCACTGGTGAATCGCAAAGGTGTGCTTTTCCTCCATGACAACGCCAGACCGCATGTCGCGCGAGTGGTCAGGGATACCATACAGCAACTTGGGTGGGAGACTTTGGGACGTCCACATTATTCACCTGACCTTGCGCCATCCGATTACCACCTCTTCCACTCCCTGGACAATCATCTTTGTGGGAAATCCTTCACCAACGAAGCGGACTTCTTTGCATCAACCCCCCACCCCGATTTCTACCGCAAGGGCATTGAACAGCTGGAGACAAGTTGGCAGAAGGTGCTGGATGCCGATGGCGATTACTTCGAAGACTAGATATAAGTTACACATACTGTGAAGTGTTTTCTTTTTTCCTTTCAAATCGGACATAACTTTTTTTGGTTACCTTGTATAAGGTAGAATGCATGGTCATCAGCAAAATATGAGCCCAAATGCTATTTACAGGCCGGGGACACTAAAATCTGGAAAGTGTTTTGACCGAGGACATCAATTGGGACGCTGAGATCCGAATAGATATTGGGATGGATAATGATGCATTCCAAAACCTAGGCAGATCATTACGCGACAGGAGGATCCTTTAGTAACAAAGGAAAGAATACTGAGATTCTACGCCCTCCTTTACGGCATCGAATGTTGGACGGTCTCCTGAAAAATGAAGGAGAGCCTTGAGGTGGCGGAGGTTTGGTCCTACAGAAGGATGCTAAGTATATTATGGATTGAGCTTGTGGGCAACGATGAGGTTTTGGAGACGATGCAAACAAGGAGGAAGTTGAAAGTTCTTGGACACTTAATGAGAAAGGAGGGCTTTGAGAATGAAAGACGGACAAGGGGAATCAATGAAATAACTAGCAGTATTAAGCAAGTGAATGAAAGAACATGGCATGGAGGAAGTAGCAAAGGGACAAAACTTATTGAGAGCTACGAGGGAAGGGGGAAGTGGAGAGCCATGATCGCCTACGCCCTGAAGGGACACGGCTCGTAAAAAGTAATAGAAAATAAATCTCCGAATAATTTTTGATATCTTCAAATTAGCTGAACTGTAGACCAGATAGTAATTTGCATAAAGCTTTATAATTAGGAAAGTAGATCGTGAAAAATACACTCTTTATGTGAAAAGAAATTTATATTTCAACTTCATAACCTTTTTCCTGCATCACTTTTGCAATATGAATCCTTTTGACTACCTTGTACAGAAAGAAAGGATTTTCTGTTCTAAAGCATAATTTAAAAGCGTTGATGTATTTTCGAAATTTTCTGCAAATTACACTGGCCAACAACATTTGGGTTCCAAGAAACTAAACACGTTTTTTAGATAATTTGTGCTGATTCCAAAAATGACCTTAGTTTTTCATGGTTAGCTACCATTTTTGCAGTACTGAAATTGCTCATTTTTTGGGGAAAAAAAGATCAATTTACGATCTTGGATGATCGCAAAATTTAGATAAATTTAGTTTCGTAGAAAACCCTCAGTTTACAGGTAGACTGAGCAATTTATATCAGCCACCTGATATAAACTATTTTGATAAGAAAAAAAAGCAATTTTGAGTCAAAAATTTTAAAATAGAAATACCGAAGTTTTCGAATTTTCACCAACATTCAAATTACCTGATGAAGATTATCAGTAATAGACTTTAGTATACCTGATAATTAAGATGACATAAAAAAAAACTGAAACTCTAAAATCCTCTGTTTGATACTCATAAATTTATCCCCATTACATTTATCCCTTCACTATTGAAAGAAAACAAAACACATTGAGAGCATTTTGTTTTTACAGTTGGAAGGAAACTCCAACTAAAGACATCCCAATTGAATGTACCTATTCTATTGTACATGATACTGCTGGACTATCAAAAGGGACTTAAATAACATTGAACATGACAGACAATCAAAAAAAGAAAATTTTTACCATAGTTCTTATGTTCACGAAGGTTTTATTTCTGCTGTTAGTTTATTAAATGATTTGATGAAAATACTTGTTGGTCTTGGTATATACAATCGTCTTATTTTTAAAGACTTAGGCTCTGATTGTTATTGCAACAATAGTATTTCTCAATAGGCAGACTCAATTTCTTGGTTTAAATACGAATTGAGAGGTTTCTACGATTTCATTTTGAGAAATATTGCCATCGGCCAATATCATATATATTGAAAACAAATGAAAAAAAATGCTTTTTTTAAAGAATTGAAGCATTTTTGGACAGCAAAAACGCTAGCTAACCAGAAAAAAGTAAGGTCATTTTCGGATTCAGCGCCATCAAATTAGCTAAAACGATGTTTGATGTCTGGACACCATTTCAAAATTATTTTTTTGATCAGTGTTATCGAAATTGGCGCTGCATATTCATCTAAACTTTTCTGCGGTTCTTACTTTTTTTAATGTAGCTAATTCCCCTTTCAGAGTAGAATCTTTGTTTTATCATCATTTCTTCCTTGTCAATTGAATGCTGATCTTAAGAATTATAGGACGGACAGCGTTAAGTTTTGCACACTGTTCTCGTCAATAAATAAATAAAAAAAGATTTTCCAGTATTTTTTTAAATGATAAAATCTCCTCTTGAATAGGTATGCTTTTTTTTTCTTTTTACTCGGTGTGAGCATTATTATGCACAATGAATTGACTTGACAAAGTTTGCTGCTCGGTGGATGTCACGTCTTCTAAAACTTGATTAAAAGTGCACCAAGCTGATTACGTCATCGGAACATCTGGCATTGCTTACGGCAGTTGAAGTTGGTTTCCTTGGACATTTCATAACCAGGATCAGTGGATCGTTATGGAGACATTCCATGAAGAACGGGGGTTGGATAAAATAACTGGAACAGGTGAAAATTCAACTCTTATATTTCAATGACCTATTATATTAAGAACTTTAACTAAAACTTTGTAATTGCAGGTTATATCTATTGTAAATATGTTTATTTGTCTAATTTACTGTCTTTGTCTTATTTATTTTTAGAATTTAGTAAAATTTAAGTTAAATGCGTGACCTTTCCAAGTTCGAAAAAGGGCAAATTCTTGACGCTCGCATGGCAGGAGCCTCGATCATAAAGGTTGCTGAACTCTTTGGTTTTTCAAGAGCTACCATATCAAGAACTATGTCGCAATTCGAGAAAAGGGGCAAAACCTCTAGCAACCTTAACAATTCGGGCCGGACTTGCAAACGTACTGATAGGGACCGACATGCATTGAAACGGAATGTGGCAAAAAATCATCGGTCTACTGCGGCTAAAGTGACTGCTGAGTTGTATAATCATCTGAATAGTCCAGTTTCTACGAAAATTGTTCGTCGTGAGCTCCATTAGGCTGGATATCATGGAAGAGCCGCGGTAAGGTAACCTCTTCTCGCAACATTCAGAAGAGGTTGAAGTGGTGCAGAGATCACAATGCCTGGTCTGTAGACCAATGGAAGCAAGTCATCTTCTCAGACGAGTCCAGTTTCTCTCTTTTCCCAACTTCAGGGCGAGTTTATGTGTGGAGGCAGCCCAAAGAAGCTTACAACCCTGACTGCCTTCTTTCAACAGTGAAGCGTGGAGGTGGATCAGTGATAGTTTGGACCGCCATATCATGGAAATGTCTCGGTCCAATAGTTGCCTGCATGGTAGAATCAACAGCAAAGATTACCTGAACATTTTGGAAAATCATATTCATCCAATGGCCCAGAATTTATTTCCTGATGGTAACTGCATCTTTCAAGACCATAATGTTCCAATACATACCACTCGAGTGGTTAAGAATTGGTATGAAGAGCATGAAAGTGAGCTAGAACACATGGAGTTGCCTCCCCAATCTCCAGATATCAATATTATTAAACATTTGTAGTGCATTTTGGAACAAGTTAGGAGCCGCTATCCTCCACCATTTTAAAGAGCTAGAGCAGGTGTTAATAGAAGAATGCCTGAAAATTTCTTCTGGATGAAGTCATGAAGCTGTATGATTCCATTCCTTGACGTATTAAAGCTGTAAGTGAGGCTAAAGGAGGACCAACTCCATATTAAATAAATTTTCTTTGAATTTAACAAGTGTTTCAATTATTTTGCCTGACCCCTGTAGATACACACTTCCTCACCTACTGCAAAGAAGGTCAAGATCGCTTCAACTGCAGGGAAGTTGATGGCGTAAGTTTTTGCAAATGGCATTGTGATTATTGATTATCTTCACAAAGATGGAGAGTGATATACTAACTTACTGAGGCAGTTTCTTAAGACTATCATAACCAAACGCCCAAGAAAACTAAGGTAGTTGAAAATTATCAAACTTGGCGCTGCATATTCGTTCAAACATTTCTCCTATTCCTACTTTTTAATGCAGCTAATTCCCCTTTCAGAGAAGAACCTTTATTTCACAAACATTTCTTTGTCAACTGAATGCTGACCTTAAGAAATATAGGACGGAGGGCGTTAAGTTTTGCCCACTATTCTCGTCAATAAATAAATAAAAAACAGATTCTCCAGTATTTTTTAAATGATAAAATCTCCCCGTGAATGTTTGTTTTTTCTTTTTAGTTGTTGTGTTCAACGGGATATCGATTATGAATCTTAGACGCCAAGACTCTCAGCCCCCCAAAAAGTTGTCATTTATTTTTGTCAGGGTTGAAAGAGTATGAGATAAAACCACTAAACATATTTATTCCTTGACATTGTCATGAAAATCATGCTTTAACCTATACAATAGCTGAAATAATTTAAACGAATATTTAAAAAAATATATATAATAGGAATATTTTACTGGAAAAACAAGAAGAATTTGATTGCATGTTTGGATCTTGCATTAATTACATTATTCAGACTGTTATCCTCATCTTCATTGTCATATTCACAACGTTCCGGCCTCTATATCTCTGAGATGAGGTATTATAATTACTTGCATTATTTATATTATTTAGACCGTTTTCCTCATTTTCATTGTCATATTCACAACGTTCAGGCCTCTATATCTCTGAGATGAGGTATTATAATTACTTGCATTATTAATATTATTTAGACTGTTAGCCTCATCTTCATTGTCATATTCACAACGTTCCGGCCTCTATATCTCTGAGATGAGGTATTATAATTCACTTGCATTATTAATATTATTTAGACTGTTATCCTCATCTTCATTGTCATATTGACAACGTTCCGGCCTCTATATCTCTGAGATAATGTAAATAATGCAAGTAATTATAATACCTCATCTCAGAGATATAGAGGCCGAAACGTTGTGAATATGACAATAAAGATGAGGATAACAGTCCGAATAATGTAAATAATGCAAGTAATTATAATACCTCATCTCAGAGATATAGAAGCTGAAACATTGTGAATATGACAATATTACCAGCTATACTTTTTTGAAAAACAATATTACCAGCTGTACTTTTTTAAAAAACAATATTACCAGAAAACTTTTTCAGCATTAAATGGCCCAACGAAGGTCGATATGCTGGTTAAACAATCTATCTATCTATCTATCTATCTATCTATCTATCTATCTATCTACCTATCTATCTATCTATCTATGCGGGACGCACAACTACTTCATTCTCTAAATATGTATCTTGAGTGGCTCTTAAGCCTTGGACTTGGAGAACAAATAGTATAAAAGAAAGAGATTATGAAAGGAAAACCCTGTCCAGCCTCCACAGCAATAGTATCGTTTCTTATAAGACTCTCTGTTGTGGCTATGCATAGAGTTAGGCCGTATTTCATCTTCATAGACCGTCTGGTATTTTCTGTCATCAAAGTTAATTGGTATTTGTACACATGTCGAGGGGAACAAAAAATTAAAAAAAAGACAAGAAGAAAGAAGGGATAAAGAAGGCGTTACGAGGGAGCCAAGCCCTCTGAGGGCAGTTGGGGATCCGGAGATGAACTCGCGCATGCCTGGATTCACACATGCGTAATGCCACTTGCCATGGCGCTTTCAAACTAGTTATTGGCAAAAACATCATGGCGGCCACTCAGGTCTGTCATCAAGAATCGAGACGATTCTAATAAATGTCGCTTGCCATTGAAGCCCTTTTAGAGCCTTTGAATCTGTAACCGTCATCCGAGCACCCGCCTTTGACCTCGAAGGTTTGATCTGAGACAATTATTGCTTTTATTTTTGACTTCTTTCTTTATTTTGCCGTTGATTCATCTTCGGTATTGATTTTGCTTGGTAATATTT
Organism: Acanthosepion esculentum; assembly: GCA_964036315.1. Taxonomy (NCBI): domain Eukaryota; kingdom Metazoa; phylum Mollusca; class Cephalopoda; order Sepiida; family Sepiidae; genus Acanthosepion; species Acanthosepion esculentum. The sequence continues at coordinate 14,502,349 of OZ038501.1, read as the reverse complement.
GCTTTCATTCGTTCTTTTTTATTGGCTTTTGTCCGCTTATTCATTTAACTCGAGTTAATATCTTTATATTTTGTAATATTTTCTCTATTCTTTTTTTTCTTTTTGCACTTTGAGGTTTTAACTTTGGTTATTTATTGACTTTCCCATTCCTTCACCGTTTTCTTTTTCGACATAACCATATTTGTTCTTTCTTTTGCTTACTATTTTCTCTTTCTGTCTCGGACATTCTTTGTTTTCGTAAATTAAATCCGTTTTAGTTGTTTTATTTTATTTTTTTACTTTATTCATTTTTTCCCTTAATTTTAATTCTTCCTTTGCTTGCAGAAAATTTGTCCATGTCTCCCATTCTTTCTTTTAATAAAAATCAATTTTGTACCTTTCTTTTTTTTTAATAAGTAAATATTTTTTCTCTTTCTTTTTTTCTTTCTTTTCCTTTTAACAAATCTTCTTTTTATATATATATTTCTTTATTTTAGTAAGGAATCCTGTTTTTTTGTCCCTGGTTTTCTTTCTTATAATAAGAAATACTTACATTTTTTCTTTATTTCTCTCTTTCAATGAGTAATTCTTCATTCTTTTCTAGTTTCTCTATTTCAGTACGTAAAACTTTATTTTTTCTATTTTAATAAGTTTAATTAATCTTTCTTATTTTATACATTTCTTTCTTTTTAATAAATCGTTTTAAAAAATTTAATTTTTCGATATTTCGTTATTTCAATGAGGCATTCCTTTTTATACCTTTCTTTCTTTCATTGAATGTCATTTTTTCTTTTTTCCATCTTTCTTTCGCTCTATAATAAGTCATTCTTTCTTTCTCTCTGTAATACGTCCTTTTTCTCTTTAATAAGTCATTATTTCTTTTCTTTCTCTCTGTAATAAACCCTTCTTTCTTTTTCCCTTTAATAAGTCATTCTTTTCTTTCTCTCTGTAATAAGCCCAACCTTCTCTTTCTTAAGTCACTTTTTTCTTTTCTTCCCCTCTTTAATAAGTCGTTCTTTCTTTTTCTATCTGTAATAAGTCCTTTCTTTTTCTCTTTAATATCATTCTATCTTTTCTTTCTCTCTGTAATAAGTCCATCTTTCTTTCTTTTCTTTCTCTCAAGTCATTCTTTTTTTCTTTCTTCCTTTCATAAGTCTTTCTCACTTTTCTTTCTTTCTTAAGTCATTCTTTCTTTTCTTTCTTTCTTAAGTCATTCTTTCTTTTCTTTCTTTCTTAAGTCATTCTTTCTTTTCTTTCTTTCTTAAGTCATTCTTTCTTTTCTTTCTTTCTTAAGTCATTCTTTCTTTTCTTTCTTTCTTAAGTCATTCTTTCCTTTATTTCTCTCTCTTCATAAGACACACTTTTTGTTGCCTTTTCTTCCTTTCCGTCTTTTAATAAGTCATTCTTTCTTTTTTGTACATTTCTTCTCTTTCTGTCTTTTCATAAGTACTTCTTTCTTCTATTTAATAACCCATTCTTTATTTTCCATAATACTTTGTCTTTTTTTCGCTTACTTTCTTTCTTTAAGTAATCCTCATTTTACTTTCATTCTTTTAATAAGTAATTCCTTTTTTTTCCTTTTCTTTAATTTGATTACTACTTTTACTTTCTCTCTCTCACTCTTCCTTTATTTTGTTATGTAATTATTTCTATTTTCTTTCTATCTGAGGACTTTCCTTTGTTATCTTTGTCCGTTTTTCGACTTTCTTTTTTAATCGTTTCTCTCTTTGCTCTTCTCTATCATTTCCGATGTCTATATTGGTTTGTTTTTATCCTTTTTTTCTACATTTCCTTCCGGTTTTTGCTCTTTTCTTTCCTCTTTTGCTGTCCTTTCATTCGTCTTTGTTCTGTCTTTTATAACCTTTTCTCTCTTTCTTTTTTCTATCCTCTCTTTCCGTTACGTTCTATCCTTCCAGGTCTTCTTGTTCTATCCTTTCTGGCCTTTTCGTTATATCCTTTCTCTCCTTGTCTTTCTCTCCATTTTGTTCTATCCGTCCTCCCCATTTCGTTCTATCCGTTCTCTCCTTTTCGCTCAATCCGTTCTCTCCTTTTCGCTCTATCCGTTCTCTCCTTTTCGTTCTATCCTTCCTCTTCTTTTCATTATATCCTTCCTCTCCTTTTTGTTCTATCATTCCTCTCCTTTTCGTTCTATCCCTCCTCTTCTTTCCTTTCTTTTCTTTCTCCCCATTTAGTTCTATCCTTTCTCTCCTTTTCGTCCTTCACTTTCTCTCCTTTTCGTTCTTTATTTTTCTCCTTTTCGTTCTATCCTATCTCTCCTTTTCGTTCTATCCTATCTCTCCTTTTCGTTCTATCCTATCTCTCCTTTTTATTCTATACTTTATCTCCTTTCATTTCTTTTCTTTCTGCCCATTTCATTCTATCCTTTTCCCCCCATTTCGTTCTATCCTTTCTCTCCTTTTCGTTCTATCCTTTCTCTCCTTTTCGTTCTTTCCGTTCTCTCCTTTCCTTTCTTTTCTTTCTCCGCATTTCGTTCTATCCTTTCTCCGCATTTCGTTCTATCCTTTCTCCGCATTTCGTTCTATCCTTTCTCTCCTTTTCATTCTATCCTTCCTCTCCTTTTCGTTCTATCCTTCCTCTCCTTTTCGTTCCATCCTTCCTCTCCTTTTTGTTCCATCCTTCCTCTCCTTTTCGTTCCATCCTTCCTCTCCTTTTCGTTCCATCCTTTCTCTCCTTTTCGTTCCATCCTTTCTCTCCTTTCCTTTCTTTTCTTTCTTCCAATTTCTTTCTATCCTTTCTCCCCTTTTCGCTTCATCCTTTCTCTCCCGTTTGTCCTATCCTTTCTCTCCCGTTTGTCCTATCCTTTCTCTTTTCTTCATCTTCCGTTTCTTATTAGTTTCTTATTTCCAGTTTTTTCGTTCTTCCTTTTTCATTTTTCTTTTTTCATTCTTTTATCCTCACCCCACATACATAAATACATACATTTAATAAAGCATGCATAATACTGATTGAGAAAAATATGTAAATCAGAAATATTGCGTAGCTCCAGGAGAGCCTACTTTTTAAAACGTCTTAACCCTTATAGTGGGTCAACCGTCGACCTTTGTATCCGGTGGGGGATATGTAACTATCACTTTACCAAGCAGGCGAAAACTCCCCGTAAAATTACATCTGTTTTCTCGCAACTTCACATCATTTTCTCGTTCTCGTTTTTCTTTATCTGCCTTCTCTTTCATTCTCACCTCTCGCCTCGTTTCACAGTCAGTACTCACATTACTTCCCTTTTGAATTTCACTTACTGATTTACCTCCCATTATATCCGTCTTCTTCCTGTTCTGCAAACAACTCAAGCATTGCTTGTTTCCCACTTTCATTCTATGTAAGTTTATTTTTAAGTTGTATTCCCTTCTTTGGCCGACATTCTTTTATTTTTGCATAATCCTTTTATATTTCCTGACTATATTTTCTCTTTTTTCTGCATGCTACATTCATTCATCTCACGTAAGATCTTTTAGATATTTTCTCAGGTTGTTTTTTATTCTTTTTTTCCTTTCTCGCGTTATTTGCCCAGTTTTATAATCTCGTTTATTTCTTTAATTTCTTTTTACTTATATTAAAACTAGTTTTTCTTTCTTTTTTTTCCTCGTTGTCGTGTTTCTTTCTTCGTTATCATCGTTTTTATTTCCAGCAGCATTCACATTCTTTCTTTCTTTTGTCTTTATTTCTTTCTTTTCATTTTTCCGATAATCATTTCTTTCTTTCTTACTCTCTTTCTTTCTTTCTTTCTCTCTTTATTTTTCACGCTTTCTTTCATTCTTTTTTCTTTTCTTTCTTTTCATTTTCCCGATTATCATCTCTTTCTTTCTTTCTTTTTTACTCTTTATTTCTTTTTGCCTTTCTTTCTTTTAATTTTTTCCGATTATCATTTCTTTCTTTCTTACTCTCTTTCTTTCTTACTCTCTTTCTTTCTTACTCTCTTTTTCACAAAAGATCCTTTTCTTTCTTTTCTATCTTTTCACTTTCCCGATTATCATTTCTTTCTTTCTTTCTTACTCTCTTCCGTTCACTCTTTTGTTTTCACTTTTTCTTTCTTTTCACTCTTTCTTTCTTTCTTTCTTTCTTTCTTTCAATCTTTCTTTTTCACTCTTTCTTTCTTTTTCACTCTTTCTTTCTTTTCTTTCTTTCTTTCTGTTCATTTTTCCGTTTATCATTTCTTTCTTTCTATCTATCTATCTTTCTTTCTTTCTTACTCTCTTTCTTCCTCTCTTTCATTTTCACTCTTTCTTTCTATGTTTTGTTCTTCCTTTATTCCTTTCTTTCTTTCTTTCTTTCTTTCTTTATCACTTTCATTTTGTTTCTTGTTGTCTTGTCTCCTTCGGTATCGTTATCTTCGTATTTATTTCTAGCATCATTCACCTTCATTCTTTCTTTTTTAGATCTTTTTTACGATTTCTATATCATTTCTTTATTTTTCTCTTTCTTTCTTTATTCAGTTCTTTTCGATTCCCATAGTCTTCCTCACTTCAGCATCGTCATTTTTGCATTTATTTTTCATATCATTCGCTTTTCTTTCTGGCTTTTCTTTTGTTTCTTTTCTTTTCTTTTTTCTTTCTTTCTTCCGAGTTCCATATAATTTCTTTCTTTCTAACATATCGCCATTCTTGTCCAACCACGCCATTCCTCGAACCGACCTTCCCTATCTTCCATCTCTTTGATGTTTCGTCTCCCCTTTCCTACCATATTTGCAATGCTACACACCCTCTCTGTCAAAGAGATTTTATAAGATTGTGTCTGTTTATATTGCCAGCCTTTAGATGTGTGCTTCATTCGGCTTTGTCTGGTTTTTTCCGTATTTTTGACTGGGGTCATGTGTCTTTCGACCTCCCCCACCCACCATCATCATCAATACTATATAAAAAAACACAAACACATGGAAAAACAAACTTCAATGGAGATTTGTCATCTTTGATCGGAATAAGATGGAAACAGCGACAAAAAAAAGTATTTCAAACATATTTGGGCATTCGTTCTATGTGTACGAGGTCTATCCGGATACTTAAATAACTCAAGAACCGGTTGTGTGGCCCTGATGTAAAGTGATAGTGAATTCAAGTCATTCACTTTCCTGTGGGTTAGGGTTAGTTGATTTTACGAAATGTTAATCCCAGTTCGGTTATTTTAATTTCGATTTTTGTATTTGGCACCCAGTGAGGATCTAACTCTCTATTCAGTCGTAATCGGCATCAAGACTAGCCTCACTAATGATTAATCCACAAAGAGGCGCCTGGTATTGATTTTACAATGAAAATACGTTGGAATTGATTTTACAATGAAAATGCATTGGAAGTCATTTTACAATGAAAATTTATTGGAATTGATTTTACAATGAAAATACATTGGAAGTGATTTTATGATGAAATACCATTTTACTCTGAGAATGCATTGGAAATTATTTTACTCTGAAAATGCATTGGAAATCATTTTACTCTGAAAATGCATTGGAAATCATTTTACTCTGAAAATGCATTGGAAATCATTTTACTCTGAAAATGCATTGGAAATCATTTTACTATGAAAATGCATTGAACATCATTTTACTATGAAAATACACTGGAAATCATTTTACTGTGAAAATACGTTGGAAATCATTTTACTATGAAAATACATTGGAAATCATTTTACTATGAAAATGCATTGGAAATCATTTTACTATGAAAATGCATTGGAAATCATTTTACTATGAAAATGCATTGGAAATCATTTTACTATGAAAATGCATTGGAAATCATTTTACTATGAAAATACGTTGGAAATCTTTTTACTATGAAAATACGTTGGAAATCTTTTTACTATGAAAATGCATTGAACATCTTTTTACTATGAAAATGCATTGAAAATAATTTTTCTATGAAAATGCATTGGAAATCTTTTTACTATGAAAATCCATTGAACATCTTTTTACTATGAAAATGCATTGAAAATAATTTTACTATGAAAATGCATTGGAAATGATTTTACTATAAAAATGTATTGGAAGTAGTTTTACTATAAATACTTTGGAAATCATTTTACCATAATATGTTTCAGAATTGATTTTACTATGCGGATGCATTGGAAACAATTTTACTATAAGTACATATTGGAAATCCATTTACTATAAAATGAATTGGAAATAACTTACCAATAAAATAAATTAGAGGAGAATTTAATATGGAAATTACATTTGAATTGATTTTTACTAAGAAATTTATTTTTTTGTGATTTTAATACCAACATATACTAAAAAATGATTTTACTATGAAAACGCATTTAAAATAATTTTAGTTTGGCCGGTTGGTTTTCCTGACATCAAATCTTGCTGCGAATATTTTTCGCGGCACCATGTGGAAGTCCAAACTCTCTACGCAGTAGTAATGTTTAAACAAACAACAATTTTTGGTCATTACACCGAGCTAAGGTACCCACTTGTACGGTATTATTAAGGCGATGGTGAAACATCATTGACCGAGTTCGCATTGTCTACGATGATAACAACAAATAAATCCTGACAATGACTTAAACTGTGTAAGATACTCGACCAAGAACAAAAGGAAAAATGTTACATTTGGTCAGTTTATAAATAAATATTTTCCGCGTGTAGGAAAATACAAAATAAAGCAGTCTGTTTCACTGAATATATATATATATATATATATATATATATATATATATATATATATATATATATATATATATATATATATATATATTTAAAGACATTGTCGGACTGTGTCCAATTCAAAAATATGTATATATATATATATATATATATATATATATATATATATATATATATATATATATATAGTCAAACATACCAAGGTTTCACTTAGGCAGATCGCCAGAGTCAGCTGGCTCTGACGATCTTCCTAAGTGAAACCATGGTAGGTTTGTCTGGCTCATTAGGTTTGACTAGGTTTGCTATACGTTTATACGTTTGAGATCTTTAGTTAGTTGTTTCCTCGTATCGTTTTTTTCTTTGTGTCTTGAACCTGTATCTGTGCGATTATTTTCGACAGACTTTCATGTTCCTGGCTCTTTCTTTTTTAAAACCTTTTTTTCCCTTCGAGATTGATTTGGCTATTGTTAAATCAAGAATTCGAAGGTTTTTCGACACGAGTATAGTTAGCTATATATATATATATATATATATATATATATATATATATATATATAATGGACTCTCCCGTTGGTTTCGGTGTATGATGATCTGACAGCTTAACTGATTCTGTTTCGAGCATTCTCTCGTATCCCAAACATCGAGTCTTTCATTAGAGTGAGTTCCCCAGAGAATTTTATAATAACTTCGTCGTGCTGCAGCAGCCCATCTTTACTTTGCAGCTTGCAGAGAACTCAAAAGAGTCTAGGCAGTCTTATAAGCGATGAATTATTTTCCACAGGACAACCCTTTTCCCGCAGACAAAGTCAGATTGAAAATGAACGTCCAGAATAAATACGAACAGAGGTTTATCTAAGTTTAACTGACTTCCTTTTAATATAAAGGTGGAACAAGTTATTTTTCAGCAAACTATGGATACCATACTCGTGAACTGCGATTTTTCAGTGTCGTATCTGGGCGACATTTAAGCATTATGAAATTATATAAAAACTAAATAAAAGCACCTTGTCAGTCGTTTTTAATGAAATGTGCATATATATATATATATATATATATATATATATATATATATATATATATATATAAACATCATTTAGTGTATATAGATGCCGTATATAACAATATATATATATATATATATATATATATATATATATATATATATATATAATAGACTCTCCCGTCGGTTTCGAAGTACGAGGATCTTACAGCTTAATTGATTCAGTTAGGGAATTTTGTGCGATAATCGTAAGTGGCACTTAAGACCAGCTAGTCATTTACAAAGGAAGCCGCAAATGGAACGAGAGTGAGGATTGTGGGATGAGATCACTGTTAGAGTGGCTGACCTTTTAGTTCTTGCTCTCGCTTCTTGAAGACGATTAACACAAGCAGAATTAAAACTGGTCCACTAAAACACGTTGATCGCCATTCAAGGATGTTATGTGGTATATTGACAACTGACAAGTTGATCTTCATCTTGTCTTTGTATCTTAGCCATGGGCGCCCGACATTCCTGGCTGTACTTTAGGATCTCGGGTATCCTGTCATCAGACATTCTCAAGACATGGCCAGTCCATCGTAACTGACGGTATAAGTCTCGATTCCTCCAATATGGCACCTGTTAAACAGGTTTACGTTAGATGAAGTGCATCTACACACACACACACATACACACACACACACACACACACACACACACACACACACATATATATATATATATATATATATATATATATATATATATAACAGGTGGGGTACCACAGCCGGTGTAATGGTTGGCAAACTTGTCTCGCTAAAACAATTACCAATGAGTAATGAGTTCGATCCTCACTGGGGCCCCATATTTTCGGCCCTGTGCCACATCTAAACTACTCTTGGAAAATCACTATATACACCACAGGCAAAATTTTTGTGGCCCTTCTTGTCTTAAAAAAAAACAAATTAAATGAGATTTTCCTATCTTTAAAAATAAAGGTTAATAATTTTGTAACTACGTTGTATATACTTTTATTTCCACCAAAGTATAAGCACTTAACTTTAAATAATTAACTTACAATAGCCCATATAATCACCATCTGCTTTAATTACTGCTTTACAAATTCGTGGCATTCTTTATAACTCTTTAGTACATGGCAGACGTTCCCAAACATTCTTCAAACACTGAAAAGCTCACTCTCACGCTTTGAGCATTCATTCCTTTCAAACTCTGCTAAGTCACCCGATGTCAATTCAATGGACGAAACGTCAAGATGTTAAGGCGCCTAACTCATAATTTCCAAAAATTTGCTCGTGGTAATATTGAAATAATTGAGAAGAGGTCTTTGGAATGTTGTCTTGTTAAAAGGTGATTTTTTTTCCATTGGTATATAAATAAAATGGTATACCATTTCATTGCAAAATGGAATGATATTCTTTTTTCATTAATCCCTAGATCTCAAGCAAATCTCCAAGCCTTTTTGTAATCTCAAAATGTCTTCTGATTGGTTAATAGTGAAAACAAAATAGAATGCTTCTCATACAAAATATTCGTAATTTAGCAAAATATATTGTGGACAGACGAATCAAAATTTGAACTTTTAGGTTGTAAGAGTAGTCCGGAAAAAGAATGAAAATTAAAAGCAAATACACTGCAGTTTTTGTTTTTAAAAACATTTCACCCCAAGCAAGGCGGGAGAGCCACTAGCACGCAAAGGGGTTACAGAGAATGACAGCGAGTGCAAAGAGAGTTGTTTGAGGAAAGGATGTTGAGAAGGACAGTGATCGGGATCAAGGCATCAAAGATGTCGATTGACATTACATTTGAATATTTGAAGATTATAGCTATCAGGGAAGGAATTAAGCGGAAGTGAGTTTCACTGTCGGGAAGTGCTAGAAAAGAAACTGTGGGATTAAAAGAGACGGTTATATTTAACCGTTTCGACAATGAAAGGTGTGGGCCCGAGATGCTATCCAAGTAGCACGCTTAAATTCATGCAGTTGGAGTATCTGTGAAAGTAGCACATCAGGGCAGTTGCCATGAAAATATTTGTAGAAAAGATAGAGTGAAGCCACATCACGTCTGTGCGAGAGAGACTTTGTTATTAAAATAAATAGAAAAATATCTCATTTTAAGATGATTTTTTTAAAATGAATACATAGTGACTCCAAACATTTTACTAGTCGTGTATACTAATTGGCTATTTAATTAAGTACACGTAATTTATGTATATTTTCGATCGGCCAATGACTGAATAGCAATTCAATGCATATAAGGTTTTAAATATGACCATGGGGACCTGCTGAACATGTCCGGTATTAGTGTGGGAAATAAAGGAAACAAGAAACTATTTGTAGTTTTTTTTTTTTATAAAAAGAATGGTCGGAAAAACAAAAGGTCAGCGAACATCACATGATGATGAAAACGTTCGTAAGTGAACAGCCATATTGGTTGCAACTGGCGAAATGTCAGCTGTTGGTCAACTAAATACTGTTAAAGGCAATACATCTCAGAAATCAAAACATCGACCCTTACAGCAGATCGGCTACAACAGCGAAAGACCACACCGCGTGCCACTTCTGTCAGATAAGAAAAAAAAACCCGCGGTGAGAATTCGCTTACGATAAAAAAAATGGGCAATAAAAGTCTCGAGTTCAGTTTGGGCGAAAGGTAGAACCAGAATTTAAACGTGGACAAACACATCTGTCCTGCCCTCTATGCAGATGGTCGTTGTGTAATAGTACGGGGAATATTTTCTTACGGTACAATGGGAAAGATCATTTATGTGACATAGCCTTCCAAGGTAATATGACTGATCATATGCACTAGTTTCTGCCATCCCGTGTTGCCCATTTCCAGCAGGACAAAACATAGTGTCACAAATCAAAATAATGACAGTTCATGGAATAAATCAATAGGTTTTCTTTGTTATAATAGCTTCAAAGGTTAGCGGCTATTAATCCTATAGTACATCTTGTGGATGTCGTGGAAATGGAGATTGGAATACTGATTATGCAGGCAACCAATCAAGTTCTAAAAACAAAATCAGTCTGACTAAATGCCAGTAGAGAATGCTGAATAAACTGTTGAGTGTGCACACACGCGCAAATATATATATATATATATATATATATATATATATATATATATATATATATATATATGTGTGTGTGTGTGTGTGTGTGTGTGTGTGTGTGTGTGTGTGTGTGTGTGTGTGTGTGTGTTTTGAACAATAATAAATATTGAGAAATTAAAAACTTAAAATTTTCAGACACACTGTATATCAATATTTTTTTTTGTTTTATTATTTCAATTAGATTACTCAACTAGTTTCGACCAGCATTGCCATCATCAGGAGAAAAAAAATATCCTTGTTAGTAGCAGTGAACTGCAAGAATGAATGGCTTTCTGAAGAAAATGAACTTTATCTGTAGTTTTCATTTGTCTTTTTATCGTTAATTTTGGTCAGCCCTTGTGTTGGTCAAACAGCCTCTTTTTAGTTGTTTTTAAGATGGATAGATTCATGCTGCTGTATTGTCTTGGAAATTTTGATAGATTTATTGGTTCCTGGGAAGGGGATGTGTCTGTGTTAAGTGTATAATATCATTTAGTTATTCGGCAGTGTATATCATGCGTGTAAGTGTATATATTAGTATGGGTGTGTGTATAACCGTGAGACCTCAACACCTCCGCAAGCATGTCTATCTTGTGTGGGTAAGAATTGTTTTAGGGTTTGATTATTGGGGTTATATATTAATTCTATCTATTTTGTTAAATTTGTGATTAAGCCCGTCTGGCTAGAGTGTTTTTTAGGCCCAATATCCATGTGTCTTCATGGTCTAAAAGTGTTCTAATGTTAACTTTTCTGTACTTTTCTATTTTTTCATTTATAGTGAATTAGTCATGGCTTTTAAAATCATGTTTTTCTAGGTGGAAATGTTATTCTACAGGTAATAATCTTTCGTGCAGACCCGACTTAATTCGATTACCCTAATTATTAATTCTGTAGTGAAAGGGCCATTCAGATTTTCCCAGATATTGTTTCTTGCATAGTGTGCATTCTAATAGGTAAATTATATTATGACTTCTTCAGTTAGAGTTGTGGTAGATTTTGAAAATAGCTAGTGAACGAATTGGTGTCTCTAATGTGTTTACAGTATAAACTCCTGGTTGGGAAGATCCTGTTGTTTTTATTTGGGGTTTATTACAGATTACCTTATCCTCTGAATAGTGGTTACTGCTAATAATTTCCTTAAGGTTCTTAGGTCTACGATATGCTAGAAGCCCGTGTTCCTCAAACAAAATTTTCTTGGTCTGGTTTGAGATGTAATATTTCCCAGTGACCTTTAATTACCAGAGAGAGTGGATGAAGAGTGGGGTTGAAAGAGGTTACTAGATGGATTCGTCTGGATTTATGTTTAATCTTGTAAATTAGGGTGTCTTTTCTTGCTTTATTTATTTATTTGTTATATGTAAAGGTACACTGAGGTCTGTACCAAGGTTGTGTATAATATATATATATGTTATAACCCTCAAGAAAAATTCTGATCAAAACACTGTATATTAAACAACTCTCACCCACTATCACCCTCACTTTATTTAACAATGGGAGTGACGTGTTGAAAGGCTGGGAATAAACGCCCCTCCTAGTATTCAAAACCACACCAATATATATATCTCAAATAATCAAAACGTGAAAGGAAACTAAGATCACCAAAGCAAAAGCTAAGCAAGTGACGGAAAGCTCTTGAGACAATGGTTAGCATGAACAGATTTTGTACTGACCCACTCCCACCAAATGGAAAAAGCAATCTCTCCTGTTACTGTAGCTCGTTGTTTTCAATCAATAGGTAAGGTCCGACCAGAAACATGCTGTATGGATACCTCTCGAATTGACAGAGAGACACACACTCCGCTCGACACCAGGATATTCGTGGACAAAAAAATTAAAAAAAAAGATTCCCCCGGCGAGGAATAAATGTGTCTTAACATGGATATGAAGTAGAGAAAAGAATTCATTTTGGAATGATTCGTCAGAAGTATTAAAGGATAACAAAAGAAATGAATTTATATAACGACTCAATATCTAACGGTAACTCTTCTAAAAAAAATCTACATACATAATATTAATTGCTTATCGAAGTTGAGCAATGTCGAGCCTGGTCAGTACTTAGATGGGAATACTAGTTGCTGTAAGCTTGGATGTGTAGTTGGTGCATTGAATAATCGCTCGGAATTGGAAATCGGAGATCCGAGTTTCAATTCCAATCGGGTTCATTATATTTACTTATATATACTTGTGCCTAAATACATTTGGGCAAGGTATGGGTTCACCTCTTTTTCCCATAGTTACGGGTTAATTAGGATAACGTCTATCAATAAATCATTATTATATCCAATATGAATTAATACAATCTAAAATATTTTCTGGCTTTAAATGGGATGCAAAAGATTAAGCCGTAAAAATATCAATCAATCAACCAGTCAATAATATCATTTAACCATTCAGATATCCGAAATGACTATAATATTATTTAACCATTCAAATATCCCAAATAACCATAATATTATATAACATTTAAATATCCGAAATAACCATAATATTATTTAACTATTCTAATCTCCGAAATGACGACAATATTATTTAACCATTCAAATATCCGAAATAACCATAATATTATTTAACTATTCAAATATCCGAAATACCTATAATATTATTTAGCCATTCAAATATCTGAAATAGCCATAATATTTTTAACTATTCAAATATTCGAAATAGCCATAATATTATTTAATTATTCAAATCTCAGAAATAACCACAATATTATTTAACCATTCAAATATCCGAAATAACCATAATATTATTTAACTATTTAAATATCCGAAATAGCCATAATATTATTTAAACATTCAAATATCCGAAATAACCATAATATTATTTAGCTATTCAAATATTTGAAATAGCCATAATATTATTTAACTATTCAAATCTCCAAAATAAGCATATTATTTAACCATTCAAATATCCCAAATAACCATAATGTTATTTAACCATTTAAATATCCGAAATAACCATAATATTATTTAACTATTCTAATCTCCGAAATGACGACAATATTATTTAACCATTCAAATATCCGAAATAGCCAAAATATTATTTAATTATTCAAATCTCTGAAATCACCACAATATCATTTAACCATTCAAATATCCGAAATAACCATAATATTATTTAACTATTCAAATATCCGAAATAGCCATAATATTATTTAAACATTCAAATATCAGAAATAACCATAATATTATTTAACTATTCAAATATCTGAAATAGCTATAATATTATTTAACTATTCAAATATCCGAAATAGCCATAATATTATTTAAACATTCAAATATCCGAAATAACCATGATATTATTTAACTATTCAAATATCTGAAATAGCCATAATATTATTTAACTATTCAAATATCCCAAATAACCATAATATTCAAATATCCGAAATCCTGGTAACTATTTTAATAAAATCTATCATAATTACTAAAACAAGTATTGGCATTCTTCTACTGGTAACTCAAAGTGATTTCTAAAGATGATTTAATGTAAGTGTTCAAATATCCATCAATGAATGCATTGGGAAATTTCTATGTATGTATCTAGGGACCTCCACTGAATTTTCAATACCTAAGTTTTCAAATTATTTTTTAAAAATGAAAACGCTTTCCTGAAGATAATTGAAAGATAAATGATTAAATTTACTATTTCCAGTAACTAAAATAGTCGGGTGCATTGGGAATAAAAATGACGTAGATTGGAATCTCAACTTTTCGGCCGATTTAAGAAAATTTTCTTAAAAGCGGCCATTTTCTTAATTTTAAGAAATTTGTAAACAAAACAAAATTTTCGAATTTTAAAATCTTTAAAAATTAAATAATATATTTGTGACACTTTATTTCAGTAAAATTAGCAAATTCAAAGTTAAATTAATCTGATTTTAAACAAATATTTCTTATTTATAGCATAAAAAATATAGTATATAAGCATTTCTTAACAAAATTTTAATGACAAAATTTTGTTTTCATTGAGGTTTGCGCCTTTTTTTATCATGCTATGTCTCTTTTTTACGCGACCAAGTGGAGGTTCCTATATTTATCAAGTTTCAAAGTAAATCGTCTTATATGATAATTTCTGATGGGGAATTTAGAGAGAAAATATTACGTAATTGTTCAAGTATCTGGTTAGGTTTGGTTTGGTTTGATTTGTTTTACGGTATATAAACCTCAATTGGTTATATAATGCCACCGAGGTAGATTGTCTTAGTTCCACGTGCCATACACTTCCGGATGTCTCAGTTATTTCCCTTGAACTCAACTCTCCAAGCTTTGGCTCACCACTGCTGGTATTGAACCCACAACTATTTCAGTATAGTTACTGTATCTAACCAACGTCTTTATCCACCCGGCCATGTGTCCTTGAAGAAGGACGGAGCGTACAACGACCGAAACGTTGGGAATATGACAATGATGATGAAGATAACAGTTCGAGTATTGTAAATAATGCAAGTAATCATAATACCTCATCTCAGAGATATAGAAGCCGAAACGTTATTGAAAATGCAATAGGGATGAGGATAACAGTCCGAATAATGTAAATAATGCAAGTAATCATAATACTGCATCTCAGAGATATAGAGGCTGAAACGTTGTGAACATGGCAATGAAGATGAGGATAACAATCCGAATGATGTAAATAATGCAAGTAATTATAATACCTCATCTCAGAGATATAGAGACCAAAACGTTGTGAATATGGCAATGACGATTAAGATAACCGCCCGAATAGTGTAAATAATGCAAGTAATCATGATGCCTCATCTCAGAGATATCGAGGTCGAAACGTTGTGAATATGGCACATAACAGTCCGAATAATGTAAATAATGCAAGTAATCATAATACCTCATCTCAGAGATAATTGACATAAATTTAATTTTATTTAACAAAATTATTTCCTATATTATAGACCCATTTCTAATGCTCCCTATAATAAAAAATATAACATTGTATTATGTAAGTGTTCAAGCCTCCAATGTAACAGTATATGTGTTATTAGATTTAATTTAAATTCAACAAAATAAAGCATAATTATTATATGAAATAAACCGTCCCAACTGTTCTGAACAATATATTGGTGAGACTTGCGGCAATTCAAAAAACAAAAAAACAGAAAACGTATCAGTGATTGAAAAAAGAATCTTATCAAATACATTAGTCATATATAGAAATAACTTCGATTACAACTTCGATCTTATCACACTTATTAAAAGAGAAAGAAACTAAGATCATTTTGGGTATGGCCATAAACTACATCTAGCAGCAAGGCCTCTGATCGGGAGAGTGGAGGTTTTGTGGTGGCGGAGAACCACCTCTTAATTGATGATCTTCCAGGGTTCAGCAAGACCCGCGGTGGTAGCATCTGTTAGGGTCTCAGCTATGGGCAAACAAAATCAAACAGTACAAAAACCACCAACCAACTGACATAGATTTTTGAGAGTGCTGCTGTCAAAGCATACCGAAATATAAATCTGCGACCGGATTTTTTTCAAATATCTCCTTTCTTGAAAGAAATACACCTTTTCAACATAAACTGTTATAAGAAAATTACAAAATTAAGATTAAACAATTAAATTTAAAACCCTTCTACAGTTAAATTCAAACCCTTTATATATATATATATATATATATATATATATATATATATATATATATATATATATATATATATATATATATTCATGTTTCATTGAAAACAACAGACATGGTACTACAGTTAAGAATTTTATTTAATTGTTCTTGTGTTCGAGTAAGAGCTTTCTTTTCTGGACAATGTGTGTAAAAACTGTTTCAAATGTTTTATAGTTCCGAGCGCTTTCGGCTATACTTTTAACCATTATCAAGGATGATTCAATTTTTCAGCTTAATTGGGTGTGTTGTACAGATATTTTTAATTTCCCAGTACGGTTAGCTCATTGTGGGTTTGTTCGTAGTTATCCTTTTGAAAGTCAAGTCTGAAGATCCAGAGAAAAATAAAATTCTCTGGTGAAATAAATTATTACAAATGGAGCCTTAAAGGGTTCTGTTTTTCTTTAAATTAAATTATTCGCTCTGCTCTGGGAATTTTACTGTATTGTCGACATGGAAAACAAAAGAAAAAAATGTCTTACTAAAAGGTAATTTACATTAACCAGAAAAAAAGGCTTGGACAGAAGCGTCTATCTTTTTAAATTTGGATTTCTAATGTAACTATAACAACAGAGATATTTCGATTAAATTTTTGCATTGAAAAAGTCGGAATACGAAACGCGTCGGCAAAATCTAAGATTTTTCCAATTGTCATTTTATACCAATCTGTCTTGTCCACAGAATTGATCTGGGAATTTAACTATAAATTATCTTATGTAAAATTTTCTAATGGCAACTCTCGCAAAGATATAGATTGCATCATGAACGCGATCAAATATCAAAATATTCGTGAATATATTAATAAATTCAAATTTACTATATAAAGCCTATGTATTACTATGTAGGGAGACACGGTGGAGTTATGGATAGCAGGTCGGATTGAGGAATCGGAAAGCTGATTTCGAATTCCAGTCGAATCCATTATATTCACTTATGTGCTAATAACTTGGGGACAGGTATGAATCCTCTTCTTCTTCATCTAGCTATGGGTAAATAATTGAATGCAACTGGTCTGCTGCAGAAAGAAATGGCAAGCTACTGCGTGAAAAAATCTGCCTCGTCAGTCATGTATCGAAAGATACGTGATTGCTTACACTTGGCACATAACAGACTGATTCCTAGGTAAAAATTTCTAGAATAAACTTTCGCAAAGTCATATATGGTTTTATGTACGGATTCAGCTACAGTGGTTAGCAGAGAAAATGTTAAATTTTTTTGTCCTTTTTTTTCATATTTCTTTTATTTTATTTACAGTTTTTAAGCACTTTTGCTTGCTCTGGTCTTTTTCGTCGTTTCCTGAATCATTTATTTCATTGATTTTTTTTTTGTTACTCTTTCTTTCTATTTAATTTTTCTTTCTATCTTTCTTTCTTTCTATTTTACATTTCTTTCTTTCTATTTTACTTTTCTTTCTTTCTTTCTGTCTTTCTATTTCACTTTTCTTTCTTTCTATTTCACATTTCTTTCTTTCTTTCTTTCTATTTCACGTTCTTCCTTTCTTTCGTTCTTTCTTTCTATTTTGCATTTCTTTCTTTCTATTTCACTTGTCTTTCTTTCTTTCTTTCTATTTCACCTTTCTTTCTTTCTATTTCATTTTTCATTCTTTCTTTCTTTCTATTTCACTTTTCTTTCTTTCTTTGTTTCGTTCTTTCTTTCTTTCTTTCTATTTTGCATTTCTTTCTTTCTATTTCACTTTTCTTTCTTTCTTTGTTTCGTTCTTTCTTTCTTTCTATTTTGCATTTCTTTCTTTCTATTTCACTTTTCTTTCTTTCTTTCTATTTCCCTTTTCTTTCTTTCTATTTTACATTTTTTCTTTCTATCTTTCATTTCTTCCTTTCTTTGTAAACTTTTCTATCTCTTGTTATTTTTACTCGTCCAGCGAAGCGTTACTCGGGTTTAGCGAGCGATAATCACTCAACCGTGTGTTTAAGACTTGAGAATTCTGACAATCAATATCATGCAATACTTTATAATATGTGCCCAATTTTTAAGCAGGGTCATTTATGTGTCAGCATCATGGAAGAGGAAAGGGTGAAGACCCTGGCTTCAAGGAGATGGGAAGGCCTTAATGGGGGAAATTTCGTTTCCGTGCCGGGTGTGGGACTTAGAAGATGAATAGCCGACCAGATAGGGTGCGGAATTATTGGCCCGTGGAAATGGTTTGGGATTTATAGAATGATGGGAGACAAGATGAAGAGGTAAAATTTGCAAAGTGGCTGGAATGAAGGTTGTCATGGAGATTGATAGGTTGGTGAGGCTGGGTAACAGTAGGAGAAAGGATGGGGATTTGGAGTAATGAGTTCGAGACAGCAAAGTTGCAGGAAAAGATGGCGATCATAGAAAAAGAAAAAGAGATAAAAAAAACAAGAGAGGAAAGAAACAGAGTGTTTGTGAAGTTGGAAAATAGATAGAAAGGGAAAGAGAGCGAGAGAGAGAGATAGAGAGATAGAAAGCGAGAGAGACTGAGAGAGAGAGATAGATGGATAGAAAACGAGAGCGAGATAGATAGATAGAATGGGAGAGGGAGATAGAAAACGAGAGAGAGAGAGCGAGAGAGATAGATAGAAAGCGGGAGAGAGATAGTTAGAAAGCGAGAAAGACTGAGATAGATAGATAGAAAGAAAGCGACAGCGAGAGAGAGAGAGAGAGAGAGAGAATGGAATCATAAGAGTAAGCTTGATGATTAGGAAGAGGATCAATAAGAAAAAGAGGTTCGGGTAAATTAAAACAGGTTTCTGAACTCAACAGGATAGAGTAAGACAGTATTCCCAAACATTTTTTTTCTGAAACAAATCACACTTTAATATAAAAACAAAGCAAAATGTGTGCGTTTCCTGATAGGGTAACTGTTATTAGTTTTCCGCCCTAAGCTTTTGCATTCTGTTGCAGTTTTTGGATACCCTGGTATACTAGTGAGCCAGCCAAAATAAGCTGACTCATTTTATAGTTCACCAATAGAAGTCTTAACCAATCAGAAGGCTCAAAATATTCAATTCGACGTGTATAAAGGGGGCCATGTTTTTTTCCGGAATATTAACTGCCAGCCTTTGATATCGAAGACTGAATAATTACGGAACAACTGCTGGTGGTATTGGCGATATAGTCAGATTCAGTAGAGTGTCTGACTCGTGAGTTTTAATCTCTATCGTTGTTTCATTGAACAGATTACATACTGCGCTGGATTCTATATTCATAGACAATGGCGAACATGGTCAACGAGAGCGCTAACACCTTTGAGGTCTCTCGTCAGTGAGGTAAATATTCAGAATTTCTTCGAAACATTTCACTTCAATTTACATTATTCGGACTATTGTCCTCATCTTTGTCGCCATAATTAAAACAAAGCTTCGGCCGTTGTACGCTCTGGCCTTCTTTAGATGGTTAGAATGTCGGACTGAGCCATTTATTTCGCCCACTGGGGTAGACTGTTCTAGTTCCACGTGCCATGTATGTCATTTTTCAGTTATCAGCTTGTTAATTCCCCTCTTCAAGTTCTCCACCGCCTTAACCAGGTATTGAACTCACACTCTTTGAGTCCTGTCACTGGATCTAACCTACGCCTTTATCCACTGTGCCATGTGGCCTCAAGGACCCAAAGCGTGTGAGTTCAATACCCGGTTAAGGCAATGGAGAAATTGGAGAGGGAAATTAACGGGCTGATAACTGACATCCATTAAACATGGCACGTGGAACTAGAACAGTCTAACCCAGTGGGCGAAATAAAGGGTTAACTTCGACATTCCAACCACCTGAAGAAAGCCGGAGCGTACAGCGGCTGAAACGTTGTAATAAATATGGCGAAAAAGATGAGGACAAAGTCCGAATAATGTAAATAGTGTACATAATACCTCATCTCAGAAATATAGAGCGATACTGAAAGGCCGAAACAGATATTTCACTTCAAGCAAGCCAATAAAACGCAAGAGGTTACCGAGTGTTAGTTAATATGGGAAAATATTAAGGGGAGAAGACGATAAAAGAACAGGGTTTAAAAGAATAGAAAATAGCAAATGACATTGCATTTAAATATTCAAAGATCAAAATTAACTGGAAAGCCAGAAGCGAGAAGAGAGTTCCACAAGCAAGAAGTGTGAGAGAAGAAACTTTTATCATAGAACTTAAGGTTTCATCTAGCCATTTCGACTGTAAATTGGTGAGACCTTGCCGACAATCTAATACTATATTTAAATTCAAAAAGTTTGGAGCCCATAGAGGAAAGTTCCGCGAAACAGTTAACATGAAAGTATATATAGTTGCCTTTTTCTATACATAATTTTATGGTAACTGTTCTGGTGAACTTTCCTCTATGGGCTCTAAACTTTATGACTTTACGTGTAGTATTAGGTTGGCGGCAACGTAGGTACGACGTTGTAAAACCGACTGAACCCGAGATGCCATGTCAGGACCAACAAAATTGCAGATTCTTTTGGGATTTTTTTAAACGAATCTCTAAATATATACCAGGAGCACTGGACCAGATGTGGCAGCAATATTCAAAGCAAGGACGAATGGTTGACTTATAAATATCCAAGATAGATTCTTCTTTAGATTTTATCAAGAATCTCTAAATATATAGCAGGAGCACCAGACCAGATGTGGTAGCAATATTCAAAGCAATAATGAATGGTAGACTTATAAATATGCCAGATAGATTCTTCTTTGGATTTTATCAAGAATCTCTAAATATATAGCAAGAGCATCAGACCAGATATGGCAGCAATATTCAAGGGAAGGACGAATGGTTGACTTATAAATATGCAAGAAAGAGAATGGCGATAAAAATTGCCTAGCACCACAGAGTGAACCAACTATCTAATATAATATTTCTGCTTTATATCAGCGGCAACCGTAAACAGGAGAAGGCGCAACGAGTTGCTCTTCTGGAGCTTAGCATAAGCCATGATGATGCAAAGCAAAAAGGGTTCGGTAATACGATTATAGAGAGCTGTTTTGTTAAGTTTAACTACCCATTTCCTGCTCAAGTCATCAACAGATATTAGGTTATTTTTTAGATCAACTGCCAATTTGACTTTACCAAATTATTATTCACCATCACTTAAGAGATTCGACATAGCCGCCCTGAAAAGTTTTATTCGGTTATAATGATATCCTCTTACCTCTTAATGTTAAGATAATGATTAGCATGAGTTTAGAGAGGATTAACGAGAAATAAATGAACAGCAACAAGATATCCAAGAAGATATAAGATGCCCCCTAACATCACATTTTCATTTTTGAAGGTTGTAGTTATCAGGGAAGCAAAAAACGGAAGTGAGTTCCACATGTGCGAAGTGCGAGAAAAGAGACTGTTGGAGTCGCACCAAGTGGCAGTTATATTTAGCTATTTCATTAGTAAAACCATGGGACCTAATTGCCAATCTAGTAGCGCGCTTAGGTTCACGTAGGCGCAGCACCAGGGAAAAAAGCTCGTCGGAGCAGCTGCCATAGAAATAGAAATATGTTTTTTAAAGACAAAGAGAAGCCACGTCACGTCGGTGAGAAAATGAATGAAGTCGAAATGTCTGGTAAGGATCGATTACCTTGCAGATCCTTCTTTAGGTGTTGCCAAGAACCTTGAGATGTAAAGGCGGGACATAGGATCAGAAAAAACAAAGGTCAAAAGCAGTTTATATGAAGTCAATCATTAGATCGATTTATCTAAGCCAGTTAGTGAACACGTGTCAAATATTTGATTTGGATGTTTTCTGGTATCTCTCTTGAGGTCACGACCTTCACGGTTATCTTTTAAATGGTTCCAATTGAGTGATGTCTACTTCAAATAATCCATCCAACTTAGTCCAGCAAGAAATATCCGGGTCGAAACTTCTCTAACCATTTTTGACACGTTCGATGTATCGCAAATTTCATTGTTGCCACGCCTTATACATTAAAAATATATTCCGACTGTTTACGTTTAAAGATATGTTACATCATGTTATCTGAATAATAAAACAAAACGTAAACATATAAAACGCTAAAATGTACGAGGTGAGACAATTTAATTATCGGAAATGACCACAGCATATATATATGGGATAAAGAATCAGGCAATAGGTGTAGGTAGGTTCGCCTATCGTACGGTTCACACTCCTCCCCAGTCTTTTGAACAGGAGTAGAAGGTTTATTTCTTGTTTCGTGTTTAGGATTTGGTTTCCGGTTTCTTCTAAAGTATGTTCCTTCCAGTGGCCCCTGGTGAAATTATCACATTGCTTCATGCGGTGCTTGTAGCTCTCCATCTCGAGTGACTCTTGGGCCTTGTACAGAGTTTATTTATCATTGTGAAAAAAGACTTAAACCAAAGGAGTCATTTATTGACAAGAAGTACAAGTTTTTGTAAGTGCTCATTGTGCAAAAAAAAAGATTTAGACCAAAGGAGTCATTCTACTTGTAGCTCTCCATCTCGAGTGACCCTTGGGCCTTGTACAGAGTTTATTTATCATTGTGAAAAAAGATTTAGACCAAAGGAGTCATTCATTTATGAGTAGTACAAGGTTTTGTACGTCTTCATGTTATACTGTCGGCAGAAAATGAGTGAAGGGAATCTGGAGCAGCGGATAAACATGATTTTTGTATCAAAGTTGTTGAAAGTACTCTTAAAACATTCGGCATTCATTGACCAAGAAGCCAGATCTACTGTCGTTTGACATTTAAAAAGAATTTGTCTTAAAACAATTTTTAGTCAGTAACTGTTATTGCTCTTTTCAGTATAGATTAGCGTAACTTTTATTTGTATTTGAAGTACTGTAGAATGTCAACTTCTTGAGATTATGTCATTATTTTTGCTTCACGTTACATATGATAACCATCATTAATTGTTGAAAATCCCTAAGTGGGGTCGATTTGGTGCAGTTATTTGTTTGCCATTCTCTAGCAGCAGTTCACATGGTTCGAAGTATGGGACTCGTTAAAACCTACAGATTTCATTTGCGCGTTGCATTATTAATCATTGATCTGCGGACGAGCATTTATCCAGCTAGCAGTTTGAAGACATCCATCTGAAAAGTTGCGATTAGACGAAGCTATTTCAGGACATAACTCGAGTTTTCAGGTTAATGATTTGTTTTTTGTTTTTAGCAATTCGTGGCGTTGGGCGAGGCTACCTCTAGGGCCGCCTATTTTACGGTGATTTTCTAAGCGTAGCTTAGATGTGGAATAAGACCGGAAGTATGTGTCACCCAGTGAGGATCGAACTCACTATTCAGTCGTAATTGAACGAGAGCGACAAGTTTTTTTTTTAACAATTACTCCACGTCGAAGTGTTCGCACAGCCGCTCTTTCACCCTTGTGCAAATTAGTTGAAACAACCGCTTTAGTTTCCTTTCTTCTCCATACGGTCAGTTTTAGACCCACTTTAGCCATAGGGTGTATTCGATTTCTATTTTTGTCCTCAGATTAGGTCATTTGCAGTGGTGTGCAGTAAGATGAATCTATTTTCGGAGTGTATGATGGAATTTGTTTGGCCTTGAATAATATCGTGTCATCCGTGATTGCATCATATTTTTATCACGCTTATACCATATTGTCTCGATTGTCGATTAGTTGTACTAAGTTCACTGTCTGCAATGGACGTTACTCCAAGGAAGCGTATGAATTTGTAACGTTGCATGAACACACTGGCAAGCCTTACCAGTGAGCAAATCAAAGTACTATAGATTGGAGCGGAGGTTCTCCTGATTTAAATCCAATCGAGAATCTCTGATCAATCTGCAAGGAAAGGACACACAAAGTACTAAAATGTGCACTGGGTCATATTTCATTGGGAAAATGCAAAAAAGTAAATGATAATATTCGTTTTGTTTCAGTTAATTTGCACAAGGGTGTATGTTCACTTTTCTTATTTCTTATACTAAATTTGTTGTAACTGACCCATAAACGGAACTCTATTTACATTGTTTGAACTATCATCCTCATCTTTGTTGCCATATTTATCACAACGTTTCAGCCGTTGTACGCTACGGCCTTCTTCAGGTGGTTGGAATGTCGAACTTAACCGTTTATTTCGCTCACTGGAGTAGACTGTTCTAGTTCCACGTGCCATGTCTACTGGATGGTAGTTATCAGTTATTACCTGTTAATTCCCCGCTCTAAGTTCTCAAATCGCCTTAAGCAGGTATTGAACTCAAACTTTTTGTGTCCTGTCACTAGATCTAACTAACGCCTTTATCCACTGTGCCATGCGTCCTTGAGAACTTGAAGAAGGCTGGAGCGTACAACGGCCGAAACGTTGTGATAAATATGGCGACAAAGATGAGGACAATAGTCCGAATAATGTAAATAGTGTACATAATACCTCATCTCAGAAATATAGACAGATACTGAAAGGCCAAAACGTTGTAATAAATATGGCGACAAAGATGAGGACAATAGTCCGAATAATGTAAATAGTGTACACAATACCTCGTCTCAGAAATATACAGATACTGAAGGCCGAAAGTTGTAATAAATATGGCGACAAAGATGAGGACAATAGTCCGAATAATGTAATTTCAGAAATATAGACAGATAATAAACGGAACTATTTGAATTTGTAAATTTTACACACAGAAAGGTGAAAATAGATTCAGTTACAGTACAGCCATTGATTTCACTGCAAATGCATTTGGTGCAAATGGTATATAGAAATCAAGTATTTTTTGTTGTTTCGTAACATAGCAAATTTAAAGGAATGCGAGAGTATGGTATGGTGATGCAAGAGATTGCCAGCAAAAAACACAAAGAACAAAGTGAAACGTTCGATGTATTAGAATAGTTTATGGGAAACATGCAATGAGGAAATCGAGAGATGTTAATTGGCACAGGTGTTTCAAAAATGTGGGTATCCCAAAGAAAGAGCAGATGAAATGTGAACAGAGTACCAAATTTGGTACGCTCAGATAAAAGATTAATAGTAACTGATGCTAACAGAGGATTTGGGAATAAGAAAAATAATGCATTAGGAGTTCTTGAGTTCCTGGCTACGAAATCCATTACGAAAATGAGCCATCCATTCCACAAACTTGCCCAACCTCTCATGTGATTTGTGGCAATTCGCGAAATTAAAAACATGCCCTGAAAGAAAGTAAATTAAGAAAAAACAAAATACTTGCTGATATCACCGATAATAAACAACATGTAACTATATAACCCTAAAGAATTCTTTAAAGGAATGTCTCCATCGTCTCACGGTGGATGTGCGGGCGATGTGATAGTTCTTCGGAATAAGAACTGGCGGAGCCGAGTTTGAGAGTCAGTCGAGTTTGTTAGGTTCATTTACGCGCAAATACCATTGGGAAAGGCATGAATCGATGATATTTTCTTCCGCCGTCTATGGGTTAAAAAGTATGACTCGGAAAAATCATTGTTATTTTCAAAAAATTGTTAATTCACTTGCAAAATATATTCTTACAATCCATCGGATTTAAATAACCAGTAAAGGGTTGATAATCGGTAAAAAACAATGATCGACAAAAAATCCATCGGCTCATGAAGTTCATAGCTTTACAAGCACCCATTGTGCATGCATCTGCAATAGAGGTGGCTAGCCGCCCTAGTAGACCGGTATCCTTGAATACGAGTGGTCAGCTATATATATATACATATCTATATATATATATATCTCTCTCTCTTTCTATATATATATATATATTTATATATGTACATATCTATCTATCTATCTATCTATCTATCTATCTATCTATCTATATATATATATATATATATATATATATATATATGTGTGTGTGTGCGTGTGTGTGTGTGTGCGTGTGTGTGTGTGTGTGTCCGTGTTGTGGACTCTCCCGTCGTATTCGACGTATTAGGGTCAAGCCGCTCAGTTCCTAGGAACCGACAACCAGACGTCGGCACATAGGATTTGATTATTGCGGTGAAGGCTTTGTGCAGAACCAACTACACTTATATATATACATACATACACACACACACACACACACACACAAACACACATATATATATATATATATATATATATATATATATATATATATATATATATATATATATATATATGGTGCATCAACAATACTTTGAGCAATTTTAGAGGCAGATTCCTCACAGAAAAACAAAGACAGATTACTCCCATACAGTGCCGAATGGTTTCGCAAACCCCCTTGGAATGTTGATTAACCGTATCAGCATTATTAATGACCAACCGTTTTATTTGGACCCCACTCCTAGATAAAAATCAGGTCTGGAATTCAGGCCAGGGAATCAGTACCCCCTTATCTATCTTTCTTGGTTGATGACAACCAGTACATCGCGAACAATGTGACTAAAATGAGCTGTAGCCCCATCATATATGAACCGTATATGTCTTCGTATTAGCAGGGGTACATCCTCTAGCAGTTCAGGACGTTTCTTCGCAATAAAGTTGTAGACAGCTCCTGTAACAAGTGCTGGGAGAACCTATAGACGTACCAGACAATCACATCCAATTCCAGCCTACACATTAATCGTAAACTGATGTTGGTGTGTTGCCTGTATTGTGACATTGGTATTCCGATCCGTCTACAAATGTTGGTTGTTTAAATTTGTTATTCCATCTCTTTGCAATGTTGCCTCGTCCGTAAAGAAGACCGAAGAGACAAAAACGGATCGGCAATTTGTGCAATAAACTATTGGCAAAAGTTCTCAGCTGGTGAGTGATCAGAGGGTAAAAGACACTTCACACGTTACATCACTACTACACACATTAAACGCTGAAAACAGATTAGCTGCAAAATATAAACGAAAGGCAAATGTAACTTAGTCTACACAGAAACACTGTATCTTTTACCGTAAACTTTCTTTAAACTTAATAACTCAAGAACAACTTCCAACTATAAGATTATATGGACTTTTGGCCTTGTTTGGTGTGACGAATTCGCCCCATAAGATTGTAAAAGTATTTTAATACACTATATATATATATATATATATATATATATATATATATATATATATATATATATATATATATGTTGTTGTGTGTTCCATCTAATGAGGCTATTGTCGACTGTTCCACTTACTATAAAATTAGTAGGAAAGTAAGCCTCGGGGGAACAATGATATAGACTGAACGCTGGTCAACCGTCACACACTCCCGAATCGTGTAACACTTTTCTGTTGTATTTACTGTTCAATGCAATATTTATCTGCAACCTCTTATTTTGGTATTTCTTAAGCATTACTTGGTCAGAATAATATATAGTGTTCGTTGTAAATTTTTTGAATTCTCATATACTTTTATTTCGATTGGACATTGAATTTCCCCTATCGGGGGAGGGGGTTGTCGATTTGAACATTTTGAAACTTTTTATTCAACATTCAAAACATCAATACTTCATTAGATATCAGAAGTGTTGAAACAAAATGCTCGCTCACATAGTCCGTGGTGGAACTCTACTGAGATTCTATTTAACCATAGGACTGTGTCCCCTGGAGCCACGACTACTATCACCAAGCCGCTCACTCTAGAGCATTAGAAGCCGGTTCAAGCAATGATATACACATGATAGAAATTGTTAGGAGGATTTGATAATTATATTTAAGTAATTCATCGTGTCCGAAATCTCAACAGAACGCAGAAAGCACAAAAAGCAGAATACAAAACATAATTTATTCACTTAAGTGTGTCAAACTTAAATTTAAAAATTCTGAAAATGCAATAACATTACAAATACTTGTTACAAAATAATTTCCTTGCGTTTGCCTTGAGAAAGTTCAATACAAAGTGAGGCTTAAGGTCATCAACAAAGAACGCCATAATATTTTCTGTGACCTGATTTCTTTATATCCGGCTGTAATATATCCTCAAAGGTTACAGAAGATTTGGAGCGAGAGCAGATAGGAATGAAAGGGGAAAGGATGTGGAGAAGGGAAGTGGATAGATCATGGCAACTGGAGATGTCGATTGACGTTACACTTAAATAGTTGGAGATTATATTTGTCAGAGAAACAGGAATAAGGAAAGGAGTTCCACAGGCGAGAGGTGCGAGACATGAAGCTATTGGAGTAGAAGAGACGTCTCCATCTAACAGTTTCAACAGTGAAGGGGTGGGAACGGGATGCCAGCCTCGTAGGACGCTTAAATTCATGAGGCCTGGGAACCAGTGAAAGCAGCTCATCGGAGCAATTAAATGTGAATGTATTTGTAAAAAAGACAGAGCGAGGCAACGGCGCGTCTGTGAGAGAGCGACTGCAGACGAGATGACAGATCAGGGCCAATTACATTGCATATCAGCCTCTGGATCTTATCAAGAACCCTGAGGCAAACAGCAGGGGCTCCAGACCATATATGGCAGCAATACTCCATGCAAGGGCGAAGGGTTGATTTATAGATTTGGAGGATCGATTCCGGGGAGAAAATTTCCTGGCTCGGCAGAGGGAGCCAACTTTACTTGCGGTGGATGAAGCAATTGACTCAATGTATTTGTTCCATCTCAGGTCAGCGGAGAGCGTGAGACCGAGCAGCCGCAGAGAGGAGCTCTCGAGAAGTTGGTCATCAGACATTCTAATGGGATGCAGGGTTGACTAAGAAAAGCATATTTGTCCAGTGATGTTATCGTATAGTTATATGATTGACGCCAGGATATATAAAAGTACTGAATCGTATTTAATATCAATCAGGGGCCTTTTTAAGTTACATAAGCTGATATATGTTGACTCCCTATGTACTGAGCTCACCTCCCAGTAATATGCAAATTCAGTGTAAAATGTTTTTAAATTTAAGATGCCGAAAATGCAATACGTCAAACTTCACAGAGATTAAATTAAAAAAACGTAATAAAATAAAACATGCATAAATCTTTGGAAAAGACCAGAGGCATCATTTGGAACACCTTAAGGAAAGCACTAGGGATGACAGTAAAAGTAATTCCGTGGAAGGAAAGGCAAGAAAAATAATTACGTGTCCAGTGAAATACTCGATCTAGAGGAAGAAAAATAAACCAACAGATAATGCCAAGAAATAGAAAAGAATATTTTGAAAAGTCACTAAAGAAAATCCCGTAAAGAATCCAAACACCCGAAAGGAAAAATGGTTTAAATAAAAAAAATACACATAGACGGAAACCCTTCAAAATATAAAAATAGAAGGTATGTACAAAAGATATAAGACGTAGCAGTACAGAATAGCATACTACTTATCAACTGTATAAAATATAAAGTGAGAAAAATCATAACGAACGAAGCAAAGGTTTCTACAAATATGGAGTTACGATAAAAAAAGATCTCTTTAAAAATAAAAATAAAAACGAGAGAAAACCTTAAAAAAAACATAAAAAGTTACCCAATATAAAAACATTAGCTTATACCAGCACTGGTATTGGTGATCAAAAAAGCGGAACCGAATATTTTGATATAAATACTGAGTGCTTAGAGGCACATAGGGCTGATTTTCTTTAACAACAAACGAAATATAAAACAACGGTGAGATATTGGAGGACTTTAGTAGATCAATTTCCATAGCGTTGTTAAAGAAACAAGTTGAATATGGATGCAAACCCCATCGAGCAGTTCGCTTGCTGAGTTATATAAAAAAAGTATAGTGCTTAACCATCGGCAGCCGGCGTAAAAAGGAAGTTGTTTTATGCAAAATGTATATAATCTTTAATTCAGAGAGTAAACATCCCCCAATTATATCCAAATTCAGAGTAACACTTTTTAAAAAAATTTAAGATGCTGAAAAGGCAATACGACAAACTTCACATAGATTAAATTCGAAAAATAATATAATAAAAAAAACATGCATAAATATTTGGAAATGACCAGAGCCATCATTCGGAACACCTCGAGGGATACACTAGGGATGGCAGTAAAAGTAATTCCGAGGAAGGAAAGGCAAAAAAAAAAAAATATTTATGTGTCCAATGAAACACTCAACCTAGAGAAAGAAAAATAATCCAACAGATTATACCAAGAAATAGAAAAGAATGTTTTGAAAAGTCACTAAGCAAAATCCCGTAAAGAAACCCAAATATGGATTTACGATACAAAAGATCTGTTTTTATTTTAAAATAAAAGCAAGAGAAAAGCTTAAAACGTAGAAAAACATAAAAAAGACACGCATTATTAAAACCTTAGCTTATCACCAAAATAAGCTTTGTACTCGGTGTCACATCAGATCATCAAAGGTTCTAGATGTCTCAGAGGGCTTAAATTGAATGTGTTTAAATTTTTAAATCATTTCACCCCAACCAACTCACTAACAACACTAAGAAACAAAACGTTACTGAGTGTGAAATAGCAATAAAAAAAGAGAAATATTATTAAGGAACGAAACCAATAAAAGAAGAGGAATCAAGATGACAGCAGATTATGATTGACGTTGTATTTAAATTTATGAAGATCAACGTTTACTGGGAAGCATGGAGCCGGAAGAGATTTCACCCAGTACGAGAGAAGAAACCGTTAGCATAGAAATTACGGTTGCATCTAACCATTTCGACTGTGAATTGATGAGATATTTCCGTCAATCTACCACTAGGATTACATTCATAAAGATTGCCAGTAAATGTTTATAGTAAATGCACAGGAAAGCTACATTTCGGTGGTGGTAAATTGACTGAAGCCGAGATACCAGATCAAGAACAATAACACTGCTGATTATTCTTTGAACTTTATCAAGTATAATCAGTAAAATATATATAATATTTACATTAGTCAGACTATTGTCCTCATCTTTGTGGTCATATTTGTCACAACGTTTCGGCCGTTTTACGCTCCGGCCTTCTGGTGGTTGGAATTTCGAACTGAACGCTTTATTTCCTCAAGGACACATGGCACAGTGGATAAAGGCGTTGGTTAGATCCAGTGACGGACCCAAAGAGTGTGAGTTCAATACCCGGTTAAGGCAGTGGAGAACTTTCAGAGGGAAAATTAGCAGGAGATAACTGATAACTGACATCCATCAAACATGGCACGTGGAACTAGAACAGTCTACCCCAGTGATCGAAATAAAGGGTTCAGTTCGAAATTCCAACCACCTGAAGAAGGCCGGAGCGTACAACGGCCGAAACGTTGTGACAAATATGGCGACAAAGATGAGGACAATAGTCCGACTAATGTAAATACTGTACATAATACCTCATCTCAGACATATAGGCAGAATCGTATGCATTTATTTCAACTATTTTTTTTTATTAATAATTGCTTTGTTTCTTTTCTGCTAAACTTATATCTGATCGTTCAAAGTAGACTCTTCGTCATGCTAGCAAAAGGTTCAACAAATAATATCATCATCATTGCGATTTCTGACTCGCCGCCAAAAGCTTCCTTGTTTCGGAAAACAGATGATACACAAATTAAGAGAATAGGTGGGTAAAAAACTACGTTAAAGACGCAATCACGCACGATAGCCATTGAAACCAAGAACGTGTGTGCAGGATCAAGTGTCGATGATACACATGTCCCGTTTCATCACTTTTCCTTGATGTTTGAACTTGATAGCTTTTCTTAAATTTAAACGTTGTACTCTCCATTGATAATAATAAACACAATGCCTTTTGCATCCCAGAAAACTGAAGCAATCACCTCCCCCTTAGATGGAACGACATTAACCTATATTGAGGACGGTTGAGAGAGATGTTTCCACTGCATGGATTGTCTATTTGACTCTGGCTCAAAGTTATTTACCCAACACTCACCTTAGTAAATTTGCATATTATTCTCCATTAATATTCTGGCCCTTTTAAAGATAGTCAATGAACCCAATGCGTTTTGCCTCCAAGTAAAACTGAGGCCATCACCTTCACTGCAGATGAAACGACCTTGAACTTGATAGCTTTTCGTAAATTCTTCAGCAAATTGTCATAGTACTTTCCATTGATGGTACGGCCCTTTTGAAGATAGTCAATGAACCCAATGCGTTTTGCCTCCAAGTAAAACTGAGGCCATCATCTTCCCTGCAGATGAAACGACCTTGAACTTGATAGCTTTTTGTAAATTCTTCAGCAAATTGTCATAGTACTTTCCATTGATGGTACGGCCCTTTTGAAGATAGTCAATAAACACAATGCCTTTTGCATCCAAGAAAACTGAGGCCATCACCTTCCCTGCAGATGAAACGATATTAGCTTTCTACTAAATAGAGATATTTTCCCACTGCATGGATTGTCTCTCTGGTTCAAAGTGGTTAACACAACACATATCCTGTGTTCGGAGACGTTCAAATAAACCAAACGGGTCTGCCTCAAACAATATCAGATTCTCCCTTGATATACTCGGCGTGTTGAGCTTTTGGTCAGGTGTCAGAAGATGTGGTACCCACCTAGCAGAAACCTTCGTTATGCCAAGTTGATTGTGCAGAAATATTCCTCAACTCTCTCAGGGGATTTGATAATTGTATTGGCTATTTGATTTATAGTCAATGGTCCGTCAACCATCAACTTGTGAAGTCGGTCGATGTTGGCAGTTGCAGGATGTCCAGACCTTGGTTCATCTTCAGGGCTCGTTTTTCCCCTCCTAAATTCAAGTGACCACTTCTGCACTGCTGATAAAGCAAGACTGTTATTCCCTAATGTAGCAACTAGGTCTGGAAAGAAACAATGGAGTTATTAATAAGAAGAGTTGAAATTAATGCAAGGGAGATTTCACAGCTCTAGCATCACTGCTTTGTAGTCAGCCTATGAACTTTTCAGCCCACCCTCGTAACTGGAGAAAAACAATGAAGTTATTAATAAGAAGAGTTTAAACTAATGCATGCAAGATGTCAGAGTTCTAACATGAATCCTTCATAGTCAGCCTATGAACTTTTCATCTTTCCCTCGTACCTGGAAAGAAAAAATGCAGTTATTAATAAGAAGAGTTGAAATTAATGCATGCAAGATGTCACCGCACTAGCATCATTCCTTCAAGTCTGCCCATGAACTATTCAGTGCACCCTCATTGCAGGGAAGAAACAATGCAGTTATTAATAAGAGTTGAAATTAAAGTATTCAAGATTTCACATCATTAGTATCACTCTTTCAGGGTCAACCAGTGATCTTTTCAGGCCACCCTCATACATCGAATGAAACAATCTATTAGAAGAGTTGAAATTATGGCATGCAAGGTTTTATAGCTCTAGTATAAGTCCTTCATAGTCTGCCGATGGAGTATTTCCATAATGACTTTGTTTACGATTTGTGCACGAAAAAAAGTTTAGTAGATGTAGACATGGAAACGTACAAAGAAAAGTCGGGCTTTTATTAAAGAGTTAATTAAGACTTTGCTGAGATGACCTTCCGTAGCTTATATTATTAACTTTACTAATCTACTTTTTCTATGAATCATTTATTGTAATATATATATATATATATATATATATATATATATATATATATATATATATATATATATATATATGTTCAAACGCTGTGATCAACTCCTATCGGCGGCAACCTACAGATTACTTTGAAGCTTGAAAGAGACTGTCACCGCTTGGGCTTGATCCAACTGCCCGCTTTTATTTCTTCATCTGCTCTCTGTCTGATACCGAGCATTTTGCCCATGGCCATGGCTTGCCTTAAAACTATATATATATATATATATATATATATATATATATATATATATATATATATATATATTTATATATCATCGACTCTCCCGTCGAATTCGACGTATGAGGGTCAAGCAGATCAGTTCCTAGAAACTGAGAGCCCGACGCCGACACATGAAATTTAATTATAGTGGCGAAGGTTAAGTGCAGGACCATCCACAATTTTTGAAGGGACGAATACATAGACCTGGTGCACTGAGTGCCACAAGGTCCCCAAACGAGTCTCCGCAGGTTTTGAATTCAGAGTTGGCCTTCTCCTAGACCAGTTGCCATCCAAGGCTATAGGACCCAGTCTCTCCTGCTATTTACCCATAGTTGGAGGGAGAAGAGGATTCATACCTTTCCCAAGAGTATTAGCACTCCCCCTATCTATCTGATATATATATATATATATATATATATATATATATATATATATATATATATATATATATATACGAGGGTCATTCAATAAATAAGGTGAATTTTTCGATATAAGGACTTCTAATACAGATAGAAGCTTACTTTTTTATTTTTCAACGTAGTCTCCCAGCACTGTCACACACTTTTCTCATCTGTGCACAAGCTTCCGTATTCCCTCAGCGTAAAAATCTTTGGACTGATGTCTCAGCCAGTCGCTCACAACCTTTTTGACTTCATCGTCACTTTTAACCTTCGTGCCTCTCGTGAACGCTTTCAAGGGACCAAACAGGTGAAAGTCTGAAGGGGCAAGGTCTGGGCTAAAGTGGGGTGAGGGTGCAGTTCCCAGCCCAGCTCGTTGATGGTCTGCTCCGTTTGGGCTGCTGTGTGAGGCCTTGCGTTGTCATGATGCAAGATGACTCCTTCTGACTGATGACCCCTGCGTTTGTCCCAATAGATAAGTCCTTGCAATGGCATCCACTGTCACCCTTCTGTCAGACTGAATGAGGTCATTGACGGAGACCTCACTTCTGTAGGCCTCCAAGGCCAGTCTTCATCCTCAACAATGCTCCGTCCTTCTTTAAACAATTTAGCCCACTTGCAGACATTTTTGGCTGAATCATGTGGCACCAAACATTGTGGCACCAAACATTCTCCCATGAATTTCAACTTGTTTGCACCCTTCAGCAACCAAAAACTTGATAACTGACCGCTGTTCAATGCTGGAGCATGCTTCTTGGTCGGCCATCTTTGTTAATGGCCAAAACTCTCAAAGTTTTTTTTTAATCTGCAGAAGAAATTAAATCCATGTGAAAAAGAATTAAAACAAAAAAAAATTAAAAAAAGAGTAAGCTTCTATCTGTATTAGAATTCCTTATACCGAAATATTCACCTTATTTATCGAATGACCCTCGTATATATATATATATATATATATATATGTGTATATATCAGATAGATAGGGAGAGTGGGAGAAAACTAAAATGTCAAAACAAAAACAAGTCTCTCATAAAACATAAATTAAACCAACAAAGTGTGTCGCATGTTTGTGTTTTTTTTTTTTCGTTGCCATGGTTCTAGGAAGGAAGACAGGAAAACAAGACCGACTTAAGTTGTTGTTCGGTAATTGATTTGTTTGCCGTGTTTCTGCATTTTGACGAGAAGACATCAGAAAAGATGAGAAGTGAATGCGATGTGCTCGCTTAATTACGTCTTGTTCATGCAGTGGGCCGTTTAATCAAGAAGTAGGCCGGACGGTTTCGACGCCGTGTCCCGCAATCCCAACCCCCAACCGCTTGACAGATCTTCTACAACGCATGCCTACGCCTTTCATATGCTGCAAGTGTGAGAAAATATACTCACAAATACCAGTACACACATACACACACATATACATCGATATATTGATTTTCTAAGCGTAGCTTAGTTGTGGCACAAGGACGAATCTATCGGGTCACCCAGTTTGGGTAGAACTCACTAATCTGTTCTAATTGATCTAGCGAGATAAGCTTGTTAAGCATTACACAACATCGAAATGCCCCCATAAATGAAAGTACCGTCCTGGCTAAGACGTTAAACTACATTCACGTCCTGGGTAAAACGATAAACTACGTCCAGCAGCGAGACCTCTGCTCAGGAGGTTTTGAGGAGCGTGGAACCACCTCTTGATTGCTGGTATTCCCTAACCCGGGTTGGTAGCACCTGTTAGGGTCCCAGCTATGGGCAAGTAGTTAATTATTACCAGCAATACAATTTGGAAGGAAAGATATTACCAAGAACAGACTTTTGAAAAAACAAAATATTACCAGCAATATAAAAAAGTTGTCGGCATTAAATAACCCATTGAGGTTGATATGCCGTAAAACAAAATAAACGAAACCAAGACAGGAATAAAAAACTTGTCGGCATTAAATAACCCATTGAGGTTGATATGTCGTAAAACAAAATAAACTAAACCAGACCATAGATTAAAGTACATTTTAAAGATAAAAAAACAACAACAGCAACAACAACAACAATAATAATAATATTAATAATAATAAAAATATGATGACAAATGTCGGAAACGATTGCTTGTTGAAGTGATGTGTGTTTTTTACAGCTTATCAACTCTTTGTGGGTGATTTAAAGCTGGATTTATTTCGGATTTTAGGATGGTGCTAACAGTACCCTGTGTTACCAAGCAGTCCCCTATCTACGTATTAAGCGGGTTTGATGTTGCTTAACTTCGGTGATAGAAAGGGAACCATTTTGTTTTGTTTTTTCAACGAGATTTCACTGTAGACGCTCAAAAGTATATGTTCTGCATGGGTCAATCATTAATCTAAAAGAATTGTGTAATGTCACCGAGATGTCAGAAGTATCTATTTCAACAAGAACTGGCGAAATTTTAAATTCAAACTGAAGTCGAACCCGATACTTGAAAAGTACACCGCATAATCTGACCGGCGAATAGATCCATGTATCATTCCTAATCTTCCTTCTCTAATTCAGGAATCATGTAAATCCAATTCTTTCGCCAAGCAAGATTTTTGATCGCAGTTTACTGTAATATTAAAATAACCTTTCCATGCTTATCAAGCTTTTCTAATATCTTAAAGGTTACTTCGTGGTGTATTTTATTGAATGTATTTGTGTCATCGATGAAATATAGATATAGATTCGTTTTTCACGTCGTCTGATCGCTTGAATAGCATTTTGGTAATGAAAATAGGTTTGGTTTATTTTACGGCATGTCCACCTCAATGGGTTACTTAATGCCGACAATTATTATTGCTAGTAAAACTTTTTTTTTCAATGTATATTGTTGTTAATATTTTTCCAAAAATATTTTGCCGGTAATATATGTATTTTAAAAATGTGTTGCAGGTAAAAATTTCTTTTCAATAATGTATTGTTGGTAATAATTTTCCTTCAAAAATATATAGCTGGTAATATTTTTTTACCTTCAAAATTATATTGCTGGTAATATTTATTTTCTTCAAATATTTATTGCTGGTAATAAACCTATTTTTACACTTTCATAGTTTGTTGACGCCAGATTTGGGGTTAATTATTTGCCCATAGTGAGGACCCTAACAGGTGCTACTAGGGTGGACATGG
>OZ038501.1:14445022-14462522 GCA_964036315.1 Acanthosepion esculentum | reverse complement strand
GAAAAATGGTTTAAATTAAAAAAATACACATAGACGGAAACCCTTCAAAATATAAAAATAGAA
The DNA here is from genome assembly GCA_964036315.1 of Acanthosepion esculentum. Classification (NCBI taxonomy): domain Eukaryota; kingdom Metazoa; phylum Mollusca; class Cephalopoda; order Sepiida; family Sepiidae; genus Acanthosepion; species Acanthosepion esculentum. The sequence goes on along the minus strand of OZ038501.1, from coordinate 14,462,459 downwards.
GGCATGTACAAAAGATATAAGACGTAGCAGTACAGAATAGCATACTCCTTAGCAACTGTATAAAATATAAAGTGAGAAAAATCATAACGAACGAAGCAAAGGTTTCTACAAATATGGAGTTACGATAAAAAAAAGATCTCTTTAAAAACTAAAAATAAAAACGAGAGAAAACCTTAAAAAAAAACATAAAAAGTTACCCAGTATAAAGACATTAGCTTATATCAGCACTGGTATTGGTGATCAAAAAAAGCGGAACCGGATATTTTGATATAAATACTGAGAGCTTAGAGGCACATAGGGCTGATTTTGTTTAACAAAGCAACAAACCAAATATAAAACAACGGTGAGATATTGGAGGACCTCAGTAGATCAATTTCCATAGCGTTGAAACAAGTTGAATATGGATGCAAACACAATCGAGCAGTTCGCTTGCTGAGTTATATAAAAAATATAGAGCTAAACTTTACAAATGGACAGAGGTGAAAATTTTATAGAAATAGTTTTGTTCAATTTTTTAAAAAAATTTTTATACTTCTTGATTTCTTGGGAACACCGCATAAACGGACGCGGTTCCGGTGGATACTCTTCAGCTCGGCCGATGTCGAGCCGGCTGCCTTCACCTCTGCGTCAACACTTCTTAGCCAAGTCTCTTTTGGTCAACTCACATTTCGCTTCCCTTGTGGATTCCAGTCAAGGGCTTGCCTGGTGACACTAGAAGTAGGTTTGCTGTGTGTGTGGCCGATTCATCCCCATTTGCGATTCTCTCTTGCCACTTGATTCCTCGGAGATTATAGGGCCACAACAACACCTCTCCAACGGACGTGGTTCCGGGATATCCTCTTCAGCTCGGTCCATATTGTGTCGGCTTCCTTCACCTCTGAGTCAACACTTCTGCGCCAAGTATGTTTTGGTCGACCCACTTTTCGCTTCCTTTGTGGAAGTCAAGAACCTGCCTGGTGATACAAGAAGCAGGCTTGCGTAGTATTTAGCCGATTCATTCCCATTTCTGTTTCTTGATGTCAATCTCGATTGGAGCTTGTCTGGTCCTATCCCACAGCTAGTCATTGGAGACGACTTCATGTCACATCATATTGAGGATGTTCCTGACACATTGGTTGGTAGTGTTTGTCATTGATATCATTTAATTTTGAAGCGAATACATATTTGGTGCTTTGTTTAATATTAATATTTGTTATGGTCAAGGTTCCTTGTACCACGGCGATGGTCAAAGGTAGAACCAATGAAGAATAACTCGAACACATGTATGGAATAACACAGATATATTACAAATAGGAATATATAAAAAAAGAAGTAGAAAGTGTTAGTAATAACAATCAGGTTAGGTTAGAGAGAACTATGTTGTCTCAAACAATATCACTATTCCAATGTCTTACAGGAATCGTCTGACGCGACTCAGTCTATGATTGACTGCTTCTGTGTCTGACTCACACTACTGCTTCCTCTTGAGGTACAGTATTTATAGTGTACGGGATAGTCCATTACTATTATGGGTAAGTTCCCATAACATTATTATTAATATATGCATTAATATAATTATTAATATATTTAGACCACATAAATAATTTTAAACTATCAAGTCTGGAAAGTGAAGATTGTGCAGCTCCAACCCAGATATGGCAGCAAGATTCCATTTCTGGTTTGATCTGACTCTTGTGAAGAAAACAAACATTGCAGAAGTAGTTAGTGAAATTAAATCATACTAGAATAATTATTTATTTATTTGTGCCTCTTTATTCCATAAGGAATCCCTAGGGCTGCAACGACACCTCTCGAGTTATCCTCTTCGACCCCAGACCATGTCGTGCCGGCTGCCTTTATCTCTGCGTCAACACTTCTGCGCCAAGTCTGTTTTGGTCAACCCACTTTTCGCTTCCCTTATGGATCCCAGTCAAGGACCTGCCTGGTGACACTAGAAGCGGGCTTGCTGAGTGTGTGGCCGATTCATCCCCATTTCCGTTTCTCTTTTGCCTCTTGATCCCTTGGGGAACATATGGCCACAACAACACCTCTCCAACGGACGCAGTTCTGGGCGATCCTCTCCAGCTCGGTCCATATCGTGCCGGCTGCCGATTCATCCCCATTTCCGTTTCTTGATGTCAGTGTTGATTGGAGGTTGTCTGGTCCTGTCCCACTCTTGCTCGTTGGAGACGACTTCTGACCAACTTATATTGAGGATGCTCCTGAAACATCGTTTGGTAAATGTCTGAAGTTTGTGCGTGTTGGCCTCGGTCAGCCGCAAGTCAAGTGGGAGGGCCGTTGATCTCCAGATTGGCCGCAGAATGTTGAAAGCGTGTCGGGCATTGTTGATTCGGCACATAATTTATTCAAAATATTGGAACAAAAATGCAATTTTCATTATCAAAATGTTATCCAAGCTAGCAAACGAAGTGAAACAATAATCTATGTCCACATTATATAGACGGCCCAAATGCATTCCATAAAATACAGTACGGAGCATCCTTTAATATATTTAGGAAACTTTGTCTATATAGAAAAGATATTCAAATAAACTGTAAACTGAGAGCAAAAATGTTGCTTGACGACAGAAAACGATTTAATTGATTCCAGAATTGGGAAAGGAGGAACCCGGCATTTATTTGACAAGGATATCGAGATATTCTAAAGGGAATTAGATGAAAGTAACATTAATAGCATACGCGACACAGACGGTAATGTTGTTGGCAGACGGAGAAGAGCTTCGACAACAATCTTTAAGCTAGTTCCGCATTCATATACATATTTGACCTTGCTAACCAGACGTTTCCTCGGTAGATAATTGGTATAGCACGTCAGGCTATTTGACGGTTCCGTATAGGATACAGGTTCGATTCCTGTCGGTGAACACATATTTTCTATGAAACTTCACGGACATTCAGGCAGGTAAACGTTGTTAATACTGTTTATTATAAACAGAGTATTTACTTAAATATTTGTTCCTAAAAAAATAACGTATAAACAGAAAATATATTAAAAGAATTGTCTGACTTAGTCCATTTCATTATATATATATATATATATATATATATATATATATATATATATATATATATAGTAAAGGTAACAAATCCGTTGGTATATGATCCAAGTGGATCCTACTAATGTAAAATGTTAAAAAAACGATCCACAAAAAGAACTCAGTGTATTTATTAATACAGAACAAAAATAATTAATAAACAATAAAATCCCAAATTACCATTGAGGTAATTTTGGATTTTATTGTTTAATAATTCATATATATATATATATATATATATATATATATATATATATATATATATATATATATATTCATGTTTCATTAAAAACGACAAAAAACAAACAAACCAAGGTATAATAGCGTCACGTTGAAAACTTATTTACAAACGTCCCCGTCGACCAAACTATTGACATTATCCTCAATTCTATATATACTAATAATTCTATCCCTCCGCCATCTATCAAACCAGCCATATTAAAAAGAATTACTACACGCATGTACAACCATAGTTCCATTCTATGACCATAATGGCAATATCTACACCCAAACTAATGGCGTTAGTATGGGAAATCGACTCGGTCCATGCTTTTCCAACTATTATATGTCCCACGTAGAAAATACGATATTTACACAGGTCCCTAAACCAAAAATATATGTTCGCTACGTAGATGATATTTTTTAGCAAATAACATTAAAGAAATAGATACACTTAAGACCACATTTGGGAAAACCTCCGTCCTTAACTTTACTTATGAACTCAGCCAAAAAAACAAACTGCCATTCTTAGATGTCCTTGCTGAATACAGCAATAACACTTTCATTACATCATTATACAAAAAACCCACCAGCAAAAACTCCTGCCACCTTAACTATAAAAGCGAATGTCCGCTTAGGTACAAAATAGCCGTAATAAAAAAAAACTTTCTAAAAAGAGCACACCAGAATTCATCCTCTCGAATACTCTTCCTCAAAGAACTTAATAACGTTAAACAAACACTAATCAACAACGGTTTCCCTAACCACCTTATAGACCACTAAATTAGACTATTTCTCCCTAAAGTAAGTAATAACGATAGTGAACACAGTCAAAAATCACATACACATTTATTATAAAAACCAAATTCATAAGAATTACAAACATGATGAATCCTCACTAAGACACATTATAAAGAAATACACTACCCCAATTGACCCGAATAAAAAAATCAAATTAATTATCTATTATAAAAAATTTAAGACAGCTAACCTTATCCTCAAAAATAACAACACACCTGCTAAGTCAAAATTGCAAAGAAAGAACATTATCTATGAGTTCAAATGCCCCTAAGGAACTGTGTTCCTGATCAAACAGGACTCATAAATAATTACATCGGTTACACAACTACATGCTTATCCAGACATCTTACGTTACACCTATCTGACCACAGCTCCATTAGAACGCATTTAAACACGCACAGAAATTTACCGGACTCCAATAGAAACATATTCGTAGAAAACACAAATAAATTAACTGCATCCACGTGCAAAAAAAGATTAAAAGTAATGGAGGCTTTAATAATAAACAAGAAAAAGCCAACTCTTAACAATATTAACTACGAACAAAGCCACAACGAGCTAACCGTATCTGGAAATTAAAAACATCCCTATTACACACTAATACATACACATAATGCACACACTCAATTAAGCTGAAAATCGAATCATCCTTGATAATGGCCCGGAAATATAAAACATTTGAACAGTTCTTGCACACCCTTTGTCCAGAAAAGAAAGCTCTTGTTCGAACTCAAGAAAAATTAAATAAAAAGCTCAATCGTAGTACCTTGTCTGTCGTTTTTAATGAAACATGCATAAACGAAGGATTTCTGCCTAAATATACAACTATATATATATATATATATATATATATATATATATAAATATATATATATATATATATATATATATATATATATATACAAAGGAGGCCACATATGTAGCAAGAGTGAGTTTTAAGTGCCACAATTAAGCTGTCAGATCCTCATACGTCGAAACCGACAGGAGAGTTTGTTATATATATATATATATATATATATATATATATATATATATATATATATATATATATATATATGAATTGGGTATAAAAACAGATCAAATATGGATCGGAATCCAACAGAATGATAGGATAAAGAACAAAGAGAAAATCATCTTTGTTGCCTAATTTAACACAACGTTTCAACTGTTGTACGCTCCGGCCTTCTCAGGTGGTTGGATTGTCGAACTGATCGCTTTATTTCGTTCGCTGGGGTAGACTGTTCTAGTTACACGTGCCGTGTCTAGTGGATGGCAGTTCACAGTTATCTCCTGTTAATTCCCCTCTCCAAGTTCCCCACTGCCTTAACCAGGTACTGAACTCACAAGAAGCCCGGAGTGTACAACGGCCAAAACGTTTGTGATAAATATGGCAACAAAGATGAGGACAATAGTCTGAATAATGTAAATAGTGTACATAATACCTCATCTCAGAAATATAGACAGATACTGAATAGCCGAAACGTTGTAATAAATATGGCGACAAAGAGATGATAATAGTCCGAATAATGTAAATAGTGTACATAATACATCATCTCGGAAATATAGACAGATACTGAAAGGCCGAAACGTTTTAATAAATATGGCAACAAAGATGAGGACAGCAGTCCGAATAATGTAAATAGTGTACATAATACCTCATCTCAGAAATATAGTCAGATAAAGAGGAAATGTTTATGAAAGTATCATGTTTCACTTTTATTATAGTTTCGTCAGAGAATGAGCTATGGAAAAAATTGTTTTTTTATTTTTGTGTCAGGAAGATTTCATATGGATTTGATTTTTCAAGCAGCACACGGCCCGTTGCATGTTGTGTGTGTAAGTTTATCATAATTCTATTTTCTCTGTGTGCTATTCACATGACAATATATATATATACATATATATATATATATATATATATGTGTGTGTGTGTGTGTGTGCGTATACGTTCGTGTGTGCGTGTGTGTAAGTGTAATTCTAGTTTGTCTGTGTGATATTCACATGATAATATATATATGTATGTGTGTCTACGTTTGTATCTGCGTGTGTCTGCTGTTGGCATTCTTTATACAAGGTAACCAAAAAAGTTGTCCGTGTTTTGATTAGTCATTGAATGAAGTTGAAATATATACGAAATGCGTGTAGCAATTGTTTTTAAATTCGGACAGCCGGAAGTAGGAACATCAGACGTTATAAAAAACACGCGGACCGTGCCCGGTCATCAGTTATAAGCCGGACAACTGTGAGAAGGATGGAAGTGTCTAGAGATCTCGTTCGGGGCTGTTTGCTTTACGACTTCAAAGTGCGCTTATCAGCAGCTGCATCAATTCGCCGCATATGTCAAGTGTTTGGGGATAGTGCTGTGGATAAACGTACTGCAAGGCGTTGGTTTCGAAAATTCAAGTCGGGAGATTTGTCTCTGCATGATGAGCCTCGCAGTGGACGACCACAGGTCTTGAATAACGGAGTCCTGAAGGTGGCCATTGAAGAGGACAGTAGTCTAACGTGTGGTGAACATACAAGACAGTTCACCGTTTCCGATGAAACAGTAAGACTTCACCCCTACCGCCTAGGTAAGACGTACACACTGAGCAAGTGGGTTCCGTAAACGCTGTTGGAGGTCCACAAGGGACAACGAGTGGCAGCCTGCGTATCGTTGCTTTCTCGCCACCGTACTGCTTCCTTATTCAATCGAGTGCTTACCAAAGTCGGTTCTGTACGAAACTCCCAAGCATTCCAGACATTGGTTGTCTCCTCAGGATGCTGTCCCTCACACCGCAAGACCGCCTATGCACCCACGCAAGATTAGGTTTTGTGCCTGAGGGACAGGTCGTCAAGTGGTTCATTATGAACTGCTACCAACGTGCCAAACGGTCACTGGAGACCTATACTCGCAGCAATTGAAACGTGTGCAACAGACATTGCGCCAGAAGGAGGGAGCACTGGTGAATCGCAAAGGTGTGCTTTTCCTCCATGACAACGCCAGGCCACATGTCACGCGAGTGGTCAGGGATACCATACAGCAACTTGGGTGGGAGACTTTGTGACATCCACCTTATTCACCTGACCTTGCGCCATCCGATTAAAACCTCTTCCACTCCCTGGATAATCATCTTCGTGGGAAATCCTTCACTAATGAAGCAGACTTGCGCAAAGCCCCCACGGACTTCTTTGCGTCACCCCCCACCCCCGAGTTCTACCGCAAGGGCAGTGAATAGCTGGAGAAACGTTGGCAGAAGGTGATGGATACCGATGGCGATTACTTCGAATACTAAATATAACTTACACATACTGTGAAGCGTTTTCTTTTTTTCCTTTAAAACGGACAGAACATTTTTGGTTACCATGTATTTGGAGCCTGTTTAACTAATAAATAATTTTATAATATAATTTTTAAAAAAATTTAAAATAATTAAAATACCAGAAAAGCTTTTCAATATGTCATTCAGTGATGAATCTTTAACAAAGGCGAAACATGTTACATTTCTAAACGTTTCATATTTGTTCTTTATCCTATCATACATATATATATACATATATATATATATATATATATATATATATATATATATATATATATATATATATGTTGTATCAAAAAGGACTTACGGACATATCTTTATATGGACATTTGTCTTTGCCTTGGCATGAGAAAACCGACCCAAAGCTTGTAAAAGTATTTTTGATACGCTCTGTATATATATATATATATATATATATATATATATATATATATGTGTGTGTGTGTGTGTGTGTGTGTGTGTGTGTGTGTGTGTGTGTGTGTGTGTGCGTGCGTGTGTACATATATATATACATATATATATATATATATAACAAGTATGTGGTGCAGTTCAATTTACATTACTTGAATCATTCATACAAAAAACAGATATTGAAGTTAATGATATAAATGGTGCGTATATATCTTCGCAAACAAATTTAATAAATGACATTAACCCTGAATCTGTAGATGAATATTATGATCCCTGTTTATAAATTCCAGTTGCATAAGTTCTTTTTATTTTTTTACAAGCTTTCATCAGTGCATATAGACATCATCAGGTATGAAAATATGTTTTTGTATGAATGATTCATGTAATATATATATATATATATATATATATATATATATATATATATATATATATATATATTCATACATGTTTCATTAAATAATATAGATAAGTGTTGTCTATATATTTTTTGTAAGTTCTTTTCATATCATCTGATAAGCTTAATAACATTATCATTAAACAATGAAAGAAAATCACAATATTGATACATATTTTTAATCCAATCTAAGCTTTCGGCTTACATAAGCCATTATCAAAGATGACAATTACACAATATATTAAGCAATACACGAACAAGAAATTGATGATTGGGAAACACTGTATCTGTGAAAGGTCACATATTGGCCTAAGTGAAAAAAGAAAGATTTTACCTCGCCTCCGTGCGAGGTAGCAGCCCAAAGTCTAAGTCGAAAGATATATATATATATATATATATATATATATATATATATATATATATATATATATATATATAGAGAGAGAGAGAGAGAGAGAGAGAGAGAGAGAGAGAGAGAAAAGAGTCAGCCAGTATTTTTACTCAGTGAAGAGAGGCCCCTGTTGAAGAATTAAGGAACTGAGGAGGAGCTAACTCCGACACCTTATAACTGGGAACGCGTTTTCAATAAAACAGAAATTACGTTACTTTGAATTAATAAATAAGCAAATGTAAAGAATTAAAATCCACACTAAATGTTGTAAAAGACTCTTTGAATAGAACTAATAATAGATACAAAAATATCGACGATAACGAGCGACTAGTCAAAGATAAACAAAATAAACATTACGAAAATGCTTTCCGAAAATTACGAACACTTTCGTAAATACAGATGCTAGATGCAATCGTCGGGACCGACGATTGCATCTCGCATGAAACAGACAGTCGCTTCTAAGTGTTGAGTTCTCTTTTATATATATATATATATATATATATATATATATATATATATATATATATATATATATATTTGTGTGTGTGTGTCTGTGTGCGTGTGTGTGTGTAAAATATATGTATCTATATATAACATTTATAATTTGACTGCGACTGTTCTTGAAAACGTGTTATTAAAAAGAATAGATACTTTATGACTACTAAATGTATTCTTCTATTTTTCTCGTACACGAATAACGTTGTGTTATTGTTACTGTATACGATAACCAAAATTCATATTAGGTCCAAACTTTCAATGCAGACGAGACATCATCTGAATTGTGAACAAGAAAACAGAAGGAAAAAAAATGCAACCCATCAGCAACGACACTTTTAAAAGAATTTGCTGCTTAAAGTGCATTCAGTTTTCTTCGCTTTTCTTTTCTTAGTCACATACCTGACGATGGCGAAATGTGCATCGAAACTTCGGACGTAATATTAGGTTGGTGCAAAAATAATGTCGTCTTCTCACATATGTTATTTTTATATATGATTTCTGAATTAATTCATTGATATATATAGCCATGTTATATATCATTTTGAAGCGCGTTTTTCGCTCTATCGGATCGTGTTATTCCTTACCGTTCTCAATCTCTTCATTCATTTTTTTGCAGGCTTTTCCACTGCATGGACAAAATTCAAATCCGCACGATTTTCTTGTTCCAGTTCAAACTAGGCCGAAAAGCTGCCAAGACAGCTCGTGATATCAATGATGCGTTTGGCCCAGGAACCACTAACGAACGTGTGGCACAACGGTGGTTCAAGAAATTTCGCAATGGTGACGAGAGCCTCGAAGATGAAGACGGTTTCGGCCGGCCCACTGCGGTTGATAACGAACATTTGAAAGCCTTAATTGAAGCCGGTCCTCACGAGAAGTTGCTGTTGAACTCGAGGTCGACCACTCAACAGTCGTTCGCCATTTAAAGAAAATAGGGAAGTCAAAAAAGTTGGATAAATGGGTGCCGCATGAATTGAACGATAATCAAAAAAATCGCCGTTTTGAGGTGTCTTCTACGCTCCTTCTGCGCAACAACAACGACCCATTTCTCGAGCGGACTCTGACGTGTGATGAGAAGTGGATCCTCTACGACAACCGGCGACGCTCGGCACAGTGGTTGGATGCCGGAGAAGATCCACAACACTTCTTGAAGACGAAATTGCACGAAAAAAAGGTTATGGTGACTGTTTGGTGGTCTGCGGCCGGTCTCATTCATCACAGCTTCTTGAATCCGGGCGAAACGATTACGGCGGAGAAGTACTGCCGATAAATTGAAGAAATGCACCAGAAGCTCCAACGTATGCACCCGAGATTGGTCAATATGAAGGGACCAATTCTCCTCCATGACAACGCTCGCCCGCATGTTGCTCGACTGACCCTGCAGAAGCTGAACGAATTGGACTACGAGACTCTGCCTCATTCGCCATATTCACCGGACCTCTCGCCCACCGATTATCACTTTTTCAAGCATCTGGACAACTTCCTGCGCGAAAAATGCTTCAAAAGCCGAGATTATGCCGAATCGGCCTTCAATGACTTCATCGCTTCCAGAACTTAGGAGTTCTATGCTAATGGGATAAATAAATGTGTTTCTCGTTGGCAAAAATGTGTCGATTCTAATGGTTCTTATTTCGATTAATAAAGTTTATTATGAAAGGAGTTATGATCTTTTGAAGTTGAACGTCAAAAAACGACATTATTTTTGCACCAACCTAATATCAACTTCAACAAATATAATAGACGTAAATTGTACATTCTTCTTTATGAGATATGATAATAATATATTCTGTCTACTTACAATAGATGTTTCGTCCTTTCTCCTCACTTTCCTTGATTAACTTCTGTAAGATGTTCTGTAGTTTCTGATATTATATAATGTTATCTGCCAAATTTATATGCCAATATAAAATATGCTATTAGCATATTCCGCATTTCTTAGCTTGTAACGGCTAGTAATAAACGCTGGTTTGGGTCTATTTTGTTTTCTGCCATATCAACGGGTTATGTCATGCCGACAAGATTTTCATGATAGGTGATTTTCTAAGCGGAGCTCAGATTTGGCACAAAGCAGAAAGTGCGGGGCACTTAGTGAGGGTTGAACTCACTACTGATTCGTAATTGTTCTAGCGAGACAAGATTGCTAACCATTACACCACGTCGAGGTGCACTAAGATAAGTTCATATAAATAGAAAATCTATTCATTCCTGGTATTATTTTTTTTTCAAAAATCTATTGATGGTAATTTTCTTTTCAAAAATGTATTGCTGTTAACTTTTTAAAAAAATATGTTGTTGGTAATATTTATTTTTTAAAAATGTATTGCTGGTTATATTTTTTTTCAAAAATGTTTGGCTGGTAATATTTTTTTATTATAATGTATTGCTGGTAATTTAAAAGAAAATATATTGCTGGTATGTTTATTTTTTTTAAAAATGTATTGCCGGTAATTTTTTTTTTTTTAAATGAATTGCTGGTAATATTTTTTTTTTCAAAAATGTTTTGCTGGTAATTTAAAATAAATATATTGCTGGTAATATTTACTTTTTAAAAAATGTATTGCCGGTAAATTATATTTCAAAAATGTATTGCTGGTAATATTTTTCCAAAAAATGTATTGCTGGTAATTTTTTTTTCAAAAATGTATTGCTGGTAATTTAAAAAAATATATTGCTGGTAATATTTATTTTTTAAAAAATGTATTGCCGGTAATTATTTTTTTCAAAAAATGTATTGCTGGTAATTTAAAAAAAATATATTCCTGATAATATTTATTTTTTAAAAAATGTATTGCCGGTAATTTTTTTTTTTTTTTCAAAAATGTATTACTGGTAATTTAAAAAAAATATATTGCTGGTAATATTTATTTTTTCAAAATATATTACCGGTAAATTTTTTTTTTCAAAAATGAATTGCTGGTAATTTAAAAAAAATATATCGCTGGTAATATTTATTTTTTCAAAAATGTATTGCTGGTAATATTTCTTAATATATTGCTGGTAATATTTATTTTTTTAAAAATGTATTTCTGGTAACATTTTCTCAAAAATGTATTGCTGGTATTTTTACTATAAAAATTTTTTAAACCCATTTTGAGGGTTACCTATATGCACATAGATGAGACCCAAACAGATGTCACCACCCCGGGTCAGGGTGGAGTTGGAAACAACAGTAATTAAGAGGTGATTTCACGCTCTTTAAAACCTCCCAATGAGAGACCTTGCTGCCGGATGTAGTTTATCGTCATACCGAGTGCGGAATAAATTAAGCTTCGTTTGTAGTTCTCTTTGCAGTAAAGGTTGTATCAGTCTAGTTAGAAGACACATAGATGTTTTACAAGCCCTTTCTAATTTTGTGTGACCACTGAATTCAATTTTTTATCTGTCTCTTAACAGTATAAATTCTGGATTATTTTAATATATGTTTCCTAAACAAAGCAAGCCTGCCTCACTCGTTGCTTGTAAAATCTTTATTACTTTCTTGACATAGGTATCTGTTTATATTCCTATATTTTCTCTTTCGACTCGTTGTTGTCCACAGTTCTCAAGACAGTGTCTCCCCACGTCATCTCCCACATACCACAGCATCTATTTCTTGAGAGGATTACTTGATTCAGTTGTGTGCTTTCCATTTGTCGAACCTTGCACAAATGCTAACAGACAGTCTCTTTTTCCCGATGTAAATCTGTCTACACGTTAGGTCTGTGGAGGTGCGTGTGTGTTTTTGTTTTTATTAAACGCGACCAGGGCTCGTTTCCACGCGTCAGATACGCTTATGTACTTTTCCGTGGTCGTGTCGGCCCTCGGGCTGTGTACTGAAAGTTAACATTTCGGCTAGGGGCGCTGGTGACTGGATGAGGTTGGGTCAGAAATACAAAGAGAGAGAGAGAGAGAAAAAAAAATATATATAAGACAATGAAAGTTCTTTTTACGGTTTCCCTGCGGGCGCCACTACTGTCGACATGTCTTACGGCGCCATTAGTGAAGATTACTTCCGGGAGAGTCAGGTAGAGGCGTAGAAAAGTAAATCAGATTGAGAGAAAAAAAAAATGATTAAAAAAAAAAAAAAGGGTCGAGAAAAAGAGAAAAGGCTAACAACGACAAGAAGGAAGTAAAAATGTATGGAATAGCGTTACAATATAGAAAAATAACGAGAAAGGATTGAGTGAATTAATGAAAAAATTTCTAACCACATGTAAGAAACGATTATAATTGTTAAATTCCACAATCTGATAGAAACTCTTCAGGTAGATGACTCACTACTTACCCCTATATCTACCTACCCATATACCTGATGCCTTCAATATACACTGTGATTTTTTATTAACACTTTCTTTAGAACTCCTTCATTTATTACTCGATGCGTCTAAGGAAGGCTCCTTATCTAGAACCAGATTTCTGTTGAACCCTGGCCAGTTTTCTCCTCAGTGGAGAGATTGTCCAGCAATTTTTTAAAAATCATTTCACCCCCAACCAAGGCGGGAATGCCACTAATACGTAGGGGGCTACAGGGAGTGGAAAATGAGAGAAAAGACTGACAATAGGGGGGTTTGAGGAAAGGATGAAAGATGAACAGGATTAAAGACGATAGTAAATGGCGACTGACGTTACTTTTTAATTTTTTCAAGGTTGTAGTTGTCAGGGAAGCAAGTAAACGGAAAGGAGTTCCACAGACGGGAAGTGTGAGAAAAGAAGCTGTTGGAGTAGAAATGGTTAATGGTAAAAGGATGGGATCTAGATGTCCGTCTAGTACCGCGTTTAAGTTCATACAGTCGGGGCACCACGGAAGGAAATTCGGCAGAGCAGTTTGCCATGAAAATATTTGGAGAAAAGACAAAGGGAAGTAACACCTTGCTGGTGAGAAAGTGACTGAAGATGACATACCAAATTAGGATCGATTACATTGTAGATCCTTCTTTGCATTTTGTCAAGAACATTGAGATAAATCGCTAAAACATCAGACCAGATATGGCAGCAGTATTCGATGCACGGACGAATGGTAGATTTATAAATGTGCAACATGGATTCTGATAAAAAAGTACTTAGGCGGTCGTAATGTAAAGTCGTGATTCTAGGTGAGGACCAATAACATTACATTCTTTGGATTTTGGCAAGAATCTCAAGATATATAACAGGAGCACCAGACCAGATATGGCGGCAATATTCGATGCACGGACGAATGGTAGATTTTTAAATGTGCAAGATGGATTCTGACAAAAAAAAAACTTTGGCGGTGGGAAAGTAAAGTCGTGATTCGAGGTGAGGACCCATAACATTACTTTGAATTTTTGAATTTTGGCAAGAATCTCAAGATATATAACAGGAGCACCAGACCAGATATGGCGGCAATATTCGATGCACGTATGAATGGTAGATTTTTAAATGTGCAAGATGGACTATGACGAGAAAAATATTCTGGTGCGATACAGTGACCGATTTTTCCTTGCCGTAAATGTAGCTGTTGATTCGATATAGTCATTCCACTTCAAGTCAGTTGAAAACGTGAGCCCAAGTAGTCGCAGTTATTCCTCTCCAGGAGTCGAGCGTCAGCCATATTGTCATATAAGAGGATGCCTGTCACAACAATCCAGCAATTATTTCTTTGTTTCTAACGAAATGTTTTCTGATGAATTTCTTCATGATAACGTATCGATCCTTATTTGACAAGTAATCATTTCCGTCTAACTTCTGTTGCTTTTTAAAGAATCATCTGCATCGTTATACTGCGGAAATTTAAAAAAAGAAAGTAAACAGCAGATAAGTTATAGTCATACGGTAAGATTTGAACTGGCATCTTATTTATACCATTTTTTTAAAGCGTTTCACTCCAAGCAAGGCGGGAAGCGACTAGCACGCAAAGGGTTACATAGAGTTTGAGCGAGAGCAAATAGGAGTGATAGAGGAAAAGATGAAGAGAAAAGAATCCGTTGAGAACGATCTTCAAAACACGGTTTGACAGGAATTGTAACATTTCCAAATTGGTGCAGAAGCAGCAAGCAACAGACGAAATACAGAAATGTTTTATCAAAGGTAAAGAAATATTTTACCAAATATATTTTTTAAAATTGTTTTAGTAAATAAATATTTTACGAAAAAGTAAAAAAATGTTTTAACAGATAAGTAATGTTTCACCAAATGAATAGATAAATAAATGTTTAATCAAGTAAATAAAAAAGTTTTTAACAAATAAATAAATGTTTTACCAAACAAATAAATAAATATTTACCATAAAAATAAATAAATGTTTCACCACATGAATAAAGAAATGTTTTTCCAAATAAATAAAGAAATGTTTCAACAAATTAATAAAGAAATAGTTTACCAAATAAATAAAGAAAGGTTTTCCCAAATAAATAAGTAAATGTTTTTACCAAATAAATAAAGAAATGTTTCACCAAGTCAATAAATAAATGTTTTACCAAACAAATAAATAAATATTTACCATAAAAATAAATAAATGTTTCACCACATGAATAAATAAATGTTTTTCCAAATAAATAAAGAAATGTTTCACCAAGTCAATAAATAAATGTTTTACCAAATAAATAAACGTTTTATAAAAACATTGAAGTAATGATTCACTAAATAATTAAAGAAATGTTTGACAAAAAAGTAAAGAAATGTTTTATGAGAAGAAGAAAAGTGGGGGAAACATCATAGTCACTATAATATACCAGTCAATGCAAAATCACGAAGTGACTGCGTGAAATAATGAACATTTTTTAAATTACATGAAATAAATCTTTATAATTATATTTTCACTTCCGACCGCCGTCACCTTATCTTCCCTGCATCTTTTTTTATAAATATTTTCATGACAATTCTTCTGATGAACTTTCTTCTTTGAAATGTAGACTTTAAGAATTTAAGCGCACTGCTTGATTGGCAGATAGGTCTCATCATTTTACAGATGATTCATAGATTTGTTTGTTTAGCAGCATATTAACTCCTCACGCGTCATTTAGTGCCTAAATTTAATTTTCTTGGGAGCTTTTAATAATAAAAATGTAATAAACATATGATATATGATATCCTGCCTTAACAATTGAATAACATGGTAGATTATACTCATCTTTTTTGCATATACATGTCTGTTTGGACATTTTGAGACGGTGATATGTATTTTATGTTGTAGTTATATTTTAGAATATAGTTTGATTTAAGAAATTGTAGGTTATTATATGAATTAATGTCATGAAAGAGTTTTTGTTCACGTTGTTTGTTTGGTTGATTTCGATAAGCAACATATCAACCCCTATGGGTTATGTAATGTCAAAATGGCTTCAACTACATATAAAATATATTGTTGGTCATTTTGCTAAAAAATGTATGTTTGGTCTTTTTAGTATAAAAATGCTTTGTTAGTAATTTTATTATAAAATGTATTGTTGGCAATGTTTATATGAAGTACATTGTTGGTCATGTTGCTATAAAATGTATTTTTAGTCTTTTTACTATAAAAATAGTATGCTAGTAATTTTATTATAAAATCTATTCTTGACAATGTTTCTATGAAATACATTATTGGTCATTGTTTGCTATAAAATATGTTTGATCTTTTTAGTATAAAATGCATTGTTAGTCATTTTAAGATAAAATGTATTGTTGGCAATTTTACTATAAGTACATTGTTAGACATATTGCTATAAAATATAATTTTTGTTTGTTTTACTATAAAATGCCGTGTTACTAATTTTATTATAAAATGTATTGTTTTGCGATTTTAATATAAAATACATTGTTGGTCATTTTGTTATAAAATGTATTTTTGTTTTTTTTTACTATAAAAATGAATTGTTAGTAATTTTATTATTAAATGAATTGTTGGTAACTTTACTATGAAATACATTGTTGGTCATTTTTCTATAAAATGTAATTTTGGTCATTTTACTATAAAAATGCATTGTTAGTAATTTTATTATAAAATGAATTGTTGGCAATTTTACTATAAAACGCATTGGACATTTTGCTATAAAATATATTGTTGGTTATTCTACTACATGAAAATATACTGCTGGTATGTTTACTATATAAAATGTTTTTTTATACAATCATTTTTGTTTGTTTGAAGGTTCACTCATAGCTGGGACCCTAGTGTCACTGGGAACAACACTAATTAACGTGGTTCCATGCTAAGCAAAACCTCCAAATTAGAGGACTGTAGTTTGTCGTTATGCTCAGGACGATTTTACAGTTGTAATGGCTAGATGTGACCGTAAGTTCTATGTTAATAGTTTCTTCTCTCATGTTTTCCAGTCATCTTTGGTGTTAATTTATTGTTCTCTCTCCTTAACCTTTTCTTTTTCACACATTTTCTCACGTTCAATAACCCCTTGCGTCCAAGCGGCTTTATTGCCTTCCTTGCGGTGACATTGAAAACTTAGTGA
>OZ038501.1:14435022-14442522 GCA_964036315.1 Acanthosepion esculentum | reverse complement strand
TGTAAACTGATTTGCAGTACAAACGGTAGTTACGCTCACCAAGCGTTTCATGTGACAAAACATACTGCCTCCGTTAAGATTGACTGGAAAGCCTCAAAGAGGCCTCTACCTCGGTTTCTCCCTCCCGCTTTCTCTTTGTCGCAGAGGCTCTTTTAGAACGCCTGCTAAGGTTGTTTCGCCATGGTATTTTGGCACGCTTAGCAAAGCTGCCGGGTCGGTCATCGCCACGGCACTCAGAAGAGTGCAAAGCAGAGGTTGAAGTAGACGCCAGCCGCTTCTCCGCCACAGAGGCGCACTCAATGAAATCCTGCTCCCGTTTCCCCTTAGCCGGTGAGGCTTTTTTAAAACGCCTGCTAAGGTTGCCTTGCCTGGGTGTTTTTGCAGCCTTTGCAGAGCTGCCGGGTTGGTCATCGCCACGGCACGCAGAAGAGTGCAAAGCAGAGGTTGAAGTAGACGCTATATGATCATCTGTAACCGGAGTTATTATGTGCTCCTCCGTAGTCGCCTGTTCCGCATGTGTAACGTTAACGGTGTTAGGGGTCTTCAGTTGCTGACGTGCGGATGTACGTCGTGTAGGAGCCATTTGAAGGGCTGTAGAAATGCTGTGTAAGAATGCGAATAGAAGTTGATGCCGAAGCTGAAGCGGTGCAACCTCGTTGTATACAAGAACTAAAAATGCAGTTGAGCGGTATGGAAAAAGCTTCTCCTAGCAATGGGCCGTGCTTTTTGGCAGCACGAAAATGTCGCTGTAGGAAGAGGTTACGCAACCAAAACGTTGAAGCGTTGAAGGTTAAAAAATAGTGAAACACTGAGTTGTACTGGACCGTGTAGTAAAGGCAGAAGAGAAGTAACTTGCGACAGCAGTTAACTGTCTAATAGCAAAACTGAACTAATAAAAGGTAGAAATAGGCATGGAACGCTAAGATGGACTGGGCTTGATTTGTTAAACTACATTGATGAGGAGGAGGATGGTGAAGATTTTTTTAAGCATTTCACAGCAAAGGGTGAAATGCTTAAAAAAATCTTCACCATCCTCCTCCTCATCAAAGAAAAGGACAGGGATCATGGTCAAGGCATCAGAAGATGTCGATTGACATTACATTTCAATATTTGAAGATTATAGCTATCAGGGAAGCAAGTGATAGGAAGGGAGTTCCACTGGTGCCCCAAGCAAGGCGGGAGTGCCACTAGCACGCAAGGGGTTACAGAGAGTGAGAGCAAAGGTTAAAAGGTGTGTTTGAGGAAAGGATCAAGTCATCAGATATCGATTGACATTACATTTCAATATTTGGAGTTTATAGCTATCAGGAAAGCAAGTAGGAGGAAGGGAGTTCCACTGGCGGTGGTAGAAGAGCGTGAAAATGGAGTTGAGAATCAGGGTGTGCCTCCTGTAGTCACCATAAGACAATTGGTGACTCCTAAACTAAAGTGGCAATCAAAAAAATATCATTCCATGATTAACTGGATGAACTCAAGACTGAGCCTCTTTACAATGCTTCTCTGTCAGGTCAACAGGCGGATGACATTTATGAGACGCCATTAAGAGTGACCAAGTGATCAGACAGTACTCAGGCGGTCGAAGGAGGGATGCAAGTGATGACTGATGCTTCTACTCAAGTGGCGGGATACAAAGCGAGAGATGGATATATATTAGGAAAGGTTTCTTATATACGGGGTGTCCATAAAGTTCGTGTGCACGTTAAAAAACTTATAACTTTATTTGTATTTGCAACAGAAATAATTTGTAAAAAGGATTAGAAAGAAGTAAATCTATATTTTTTAATGTTTTATTGAAATTTTATTTAAGTTTCCACATGTCCTCCATTATTAGCAATACAAAGGGTAATACGATTTTGCAGTTCACGGAAAACATTTGCCAACTGATTTACAGTAATGCCTGAAATCACATTAGTTATTTTAGCAATACTTAAAACTAGGTACATTAAACGTTATAACATATTTTACAGATTATTTCTATCGCAAACACAAATAAAGCTATAATTTTTTAAAGTCCACACGAACTTTATGAACACACACACACACACACACACTCTCTCTCTCTCTCTCTCTCTCTCTCTCTCTATATATATATATATATATATATATATATATATATATATATATTTAAATAAAAACAGACCACTTTAAGGTTCCATATAATAAATTATTTCACCACAGCCCTTTTAAGGTACCGCGGATCATCAGATTTTACTTCCAAAAGCTGAGTTTTTTTTTCGTCTCAACTTTTGGAAGTAAAATCTGATGACCTGCGTTCCCTTAAAAGGCCTGTGGTAAAATAATTTATGATATGGAACCTTAAAGTGGTCTGTTTTTATTTAAATTATTAGCTCTGATTTACATTGAGCTCTCTGGATTTTATCCTCCTTGTGTCTACCCATACGGATTACCTAGTTTTTTGTAAACTAAATAACTATATATATATATATATATATATATATATATATATATATATAAGCATATATCTTACAAACATATATCATATATATATATATATATATATAATATATATTGTATATATATTGTATATATTATATTTTTTATATATTATATTTTATTACATATTATATTTTATATATTATTACATATTATATATATATATATATATATATATATATATATATATTTGTGTATTTAGGCAGCAATCCTTCTTTCAAGCACATTTCATTAAAAACGACTGACAAGGTGCTTTTATTTAGTTTTTTATATCATTTCTCGTGCGATCTAATAAAGGTTTTCTTTTCAGAGGATAAATTATACAAAAATTGTCCGAATGTTCTTTTCCGAGCGCTTTCGGCTATACTTTTAGCCATTATCAAGGATTATATTTCAACTGTTAGAATTAGAAATAGTTTGTGTGTGTTTTATAAAGTGATTCATTTTTTGTTTCAAAACACGGTCAAGATATTATGTCCATGTTCAAAGTTAATATTATTAAGGGTTGGTTTGTTTAATTTTATAAGTAAGGCTTCCATTATTTTTAGCCTTTTTTTGCAAGTGGATGATGCTATTATATTAGTGTTTTCGACAAGTATATTCCGAATAGTGTCCGGTAGGTCTCCATGAATATTTAAATGAGATCTAATTGAGCTATTGTCAGAAAGGTGTAGGGTTAATCTGCGTGTTAAACGATTTGTAGTGTGGCCTATATAATTATTTACGAAAGTTGATTCTTGAGGAATACAATTCCTTAATGGACATTTGAATTCGTAAATAATATTTGCTCTATTTAATTTTGTTGTAGGAGGTGAATTATTATTTTTAACTATAAGGTTACAAGTTTTAAATTTTTTATAATAAATAATTAATCTAATTTTTTTGCTATTATCAACTGGTGCTATGTATTTTTTTATATATATATGTATATATATATATATATTAAGAAATGTTTATTGTCGAGGAAAATGATGCCCAGGCTCCGCAATAAAAATGATTTCACTATTAACTTATATTATTTTAATATGATGTACTTCTCAAATAATATTGGAATTAAATTGATGTCGCCGATGTCCTATTTGTTATTATCCTGGCTAACAATTAATGACCCCCACTTTTTGGTGTACAGTAAAATTTGACAAATATTCGATCGCCATGCCGCTGAGAACGTGGGCGGGAAATGGCCTGAAATTATTTTTTGCAGGTGTTTGTTAAAATCATACAATGCCTGAAAAGTGCAGCTTGCAATTAAAAAAAATGTGGTTTTTCACTGCACCCGAAAGCGCATTGACTCTAACAACTTTGGCTTTTGTGATTACTGGATGCTCTGTAATAGGATAACAAAATAATTGTAATGTTCCTATCCTCTCCTCTTTAATCAATTTTAGGTGTTATCATCCTCTGTTAATCATTCTGAATGCTTTGCTCGTAAATTCTCTTCAAATTGTACTCTTGACACATCCGCTATATCCCTGTCTAACTTGCCACTTAGTACTCTGTCCAGTGATATGTATATAACCCCATCCATGGTTTCTGCTGTCCTCTCTAACCATTATACCAAAAAGCATGTGGATATAATGCTATCCATGTAATAATCATTAAGAAGAAAGCTCCCGAAAAGGTCCCTGGTCACTTTACACTGCATAATAAATGCTTCTTGCTTTCTTGCCTACTCGAAGTTGTTGCAGAGTGATTAGTTTGTTTAAACATCAGAATTATACTTAAATCTAGGTACATTAAAATTTATAACATATTTTACAGATTATTTCTATCGCAAATACAAATAAAGATATAATTTTTTTAAAGTCCACACGAACTTTATGGACACTCTGTATATATATATATATATATATATATATATATATATATATATATATATATATATATATATATTAAATAAAAACAGACCACTTTAAGGTTCCATATAATAAATTATTTCACCACTATATTGGATCTATGGCTGCCGGAATAGAAAATCTCCACAAACATTTAAATTTGCTTGCACGGCACAGGGCAGTGAAACACCACAATAATTGACAAACATATTTTCATAATATAAAGCATTGATATACACAAACATAAAAAATTTTGGCCTATAAAAATTATTTATTGAAAAAGGTTTGAACAAAGTAACTATAAACAAAATGTGTTTTCAGTTTTTTATTCTTTTCTTTTTTTTTTTTTTTGCTATCCTCTGCCAGCTGCAATGATGGAGAAAGCATTACCTCGCCCTATCATTAGTGAGACACGCTGTAAGAGCCACTCCGTTTCGCGAGGCTCGTCCCTTAAGCGAGACGCAATCGCGCCAATCCTCCGAAGGAACGCCATCGAACGAGGTCAAATAACCCCAGAAGTCCCCACTGCCACAGAAGTAAAAAATAATCTATCAGCAAGATGAGAAATATTTAACTATTTTTTTTTTTATCTCTGCGTTACGAGCGACGGATCCCGGCTCAACCGTGAACCTGATCAAATTACCGGCCGAAAATGTATCCGCACAAATCAACAAATTTATATTGAGTTTGTAGAGTTTAATATTGGTGTTTCGTCAAGCAAATAATGCTTTTAATGGCAAATAAAGTGTATTTGTTGTTACGTTAAATGTGTATGCCAATAAAGTATGATTTGTAATGGATTGATCGTTTTGGAATTAAACAAATCCATTTGTACTTAATGTTTTTTTATATTGAAAACATGGTTGGAGTTGCCTACATTTGTCTGTTGTCTGAATTGCTTAAGGCTTAAAACGTAAAATACTTTTTTTTTATCTATAACAAGATAAAAGTCAGAAATTACTTGACAAAAGAAGAAAGTGTTGTTCTTCCACTAAAAGACGTTTCGTCTTAGAAAAATCTGGAATGTTTATTGAGTCAAAGAATGTGTGAAAGTGAGTTGAACATCAAAAGTTGATTCGTGTTTAAAAGAAATTCTTAACCATACACTTCTGAGTTGACTTTTGTATATAAACTATGGAGAATCCCTTGCTGGGCAATCTGTTGAATAAAAATGTGCTAAGTTTTGAAGTCTTTGAGATCTCAAGCTTAAAGTAGCAGGATAAGTTATTACTTACGAAAAGTTCCACGTCTGGAAATATATATCAAACAGTGAGAAAATGCATTTGACACCAGCGTATGTGATAATTAAATTCTCGTTGTCTCACACTAAATAACATTAACACGCCCACGTGTGTCAAATGCGGCACAAGGCCGGTTTAATGTGGGCTTTCCGAGCCCTTAGGCTCGGGCAAAAATTGCCCGTAGAACCCGTATAAACGGGATCGGGGTGGTCAACCACCTCGAACGAGGCTCTGCCCTCGTCCGAGTTCCTCTCTGCCCAAAGGCAGAGAGTTCCCCTCTGCCTCAGAGGCAGAGAGTTCGACCAAATAGCTGAGACGTCCAAAAAGGACTGGATCTCACAGTAAATAACATTCGCTCGTGTTGCTGTATTTATTTGTTATTAGATCACATGACCGGATTCAAAACTGTCCTAAATTTTTTTGCGGCAAACGAGATTGCGTAGGCGTTGTACACATTTTAACATTTATAAACAATCAACAATCAAACTTAGATATGATCTCTGTGATCCATTTTTTTGCACAAAATTTTCTGTCGAAAAAAAACAACTATTACATAGTAAATGTACTGAAATCATTTTCAACCAATCAAATAGAAGCAGAATGCTAAAATGTCATCGTCTGTTATTCCAGTTTTTAAGAACTCTGTTGAACCGTCCGACCCATCAACCTATCAGTTTATTAGCAGTCTACCCCTTTTGGAGAAACTCCTAGAGGCCCTAATCAAATGTCAATTGGTTCTTTATCTCTCATTGCAGGGCCTTTTTCAGACAAGCAATACAGCTTTTGTTTCTCCAGGTCAACTGCTCGTGTACTAACTATAATTGCGGAATGAGCCTATCATGCTCTTGATAAAAGCGGTGAAGCCCGTTCTGTAGTATTGGACATCTCGAAAGCCTTTGACAGCGTCCAGATCTTCTCCACAAGCTGAACATTTTTAAGCTGATCCAGTCGTTCCTCTCAGGTAGTGAAATGAAAGTAATCCTGAAGGGCCACTCGTCTAGATCCGTTCGTACTAACGCGGCTGCCTCCACCCACGGCTTCAACATTGGTCCTACGGTGTTTTTAATCTTCATTAACGACTTTCCCGATGACATCCTCTCCCAACTTGGCATGTAAGTCGACGACACTACCATTTAGTCCTGCCTCGATACTAAAGCTGATCAGCCAGACTTCATGAATTTAAACCTTCTATTAGATGGTATCTCGCTCACACACTTTCACTGTCGAAACTGTTAAATCTAGCAGTCTCTTCTACTCTAATAACTTCATGTCTCGCACTTCTCGCCTGCGGAACTCCCTTCTTCTTACTTGATTCCCTGATAGCTATAATCTCCAACTATTCCAATGTAATGTCAATCGACGTCTCCAGATGCCTCGATCTATCCCCTATCATTCTCTTCATCCTTTCCTTTATCACTCCTCTTTGCTCTCGCTCCAATTCTCTGTAACCCCTTGCCTGCTAGTGGCGTCCCGCCTGCATAGGGTGAAACGCTTAAAAAGAATGTTGATGTGCAAAATGGCCTCAAGACCGTCGTTAACTGGGGCAAAAGATGGCTTCTCAATCTGAAAAACTTCAAAACTAAACTTCTTTCAATCAATCATCTGAGAGACCCGTCTCTGCCTTCCATCACCATAGCTGATGCTAACCTCCAAGAAAATGATTCGTTACGCCTTCTCGGGCTTACGTACTCAGTTGACATGAAGTGGAAAGACTATATTGGATCTATTGCTAGGTCAGCTGCTAAAAAATTCGATTCACTGTGGCATGCGAGACATTTTTGTTTCTCTCAGGAATATATCTATGAGTCTACCATTCGTCCACGCGTAGAATATTGCTGCTATATATGGTCAGGTGCCGTGCTATTTATCTTGAGCTCCTTGATAAAACCCAAAGAAGAGTTAACAATATTACTGGTTCTAACCTGACGGCTCGGCTTCAGTCACTTACCCACCAACGTTAGGTTGCTTTT
>OZ038501.1:14420022-14430022 GCA_964036315.1 Acanthosepion esculentum | reverse complement strand
ACGAACAATGTATAGTAACCCTTATGAGCAATGAAACTGCGAAACAGTCTGTTGTGGATGACAATATAAAAACATGCTCCTGAAAAAGATTATTTCGGTTGAGTTCTTCGGGGAGAAACCTGAATTTGTAAGCTGTAACTATTGCTGTTGCTGATGCAAGACTCTTCTTTAAGCCGAATCAAGTTCTCCGGTCGGTCACTGGCGTATTTGTCTAAAACTAAATGTCTGAATTCACCTTCATCCCTGCCGTGGGCCAATGGCTTAGGGGTCAATGGCTTAGGGGTCAATGGCTTAGGGGGTCAAATTTCCGACTGATACCAGATCAGTAGGGTATCGATCCCGGCTTGAGGCAATTGGATGACCAGCCGCACTGATGAGCTGTAAAACAGCCTGTCTGTGGATGACGATATATATATATATATATATATATATATATATATATATATATATATATATATATATATATATATATATATATATATAAATTTAAATAAAAACAGACCACTTTAAGGTTCCATATAATAAATTATTTCACCACAGTCGTTTTAAAGTACCGCGGATCATCAGATTTTACTTCCAAAGGTTGAAACGAAAAACCTTTGGAAGTAAAATCTGATGATCCGCGGTCCTTTAAAAGAGCTGTGGTGAAATAATTTATTACATGGAACCTTAAAGTGGTCTGTTTTTATTTAAATCATTATCTCTGATTTACATTGACCTCTCTGGATTTTATCCTCCTTGGGTCTACCCATACGGATTACCTAGTTTTACGTAAAATAAATAACTATATATATATATATATATATATATGAGATCGACCATTCTAGCTAGAGGATATTGTTAAATGGTAGTGTTGATTTTAAATATATGATAAGAATGAACGTGGTGTCTGGAGGAAGTAATGGTTAAGAGAATAGATAAAAATTCACCTTTGCCTACGGAAACTACAGCATTATTGCCTTGCATGGAGTGGTTATATTTTCTTTATTCCATAAGGGACATACATGTTCAGGAAAGGTGGATAAATTTAAAATTACTCTCCTTAACTTAATTTCAATAAAAGCAATAGATGTAATATTCTTGGGTGACAATTCAGAGGAATCAGGCTGTCCGTCAAAATATTCACCGATGCTTCACGGCATCACATTTCCATGACGAACCACAAATGACAACATGGCTGCTTCAGAGAATTTTTTCAGCGGTAACCCCCAGCAAAATATCTGGTATTATTATGTGGGTGGGGTTATGTCAAAATTTAAATTTCAGTTTTAAAAAATATATATATATATATATTACACAGTAGTTGAACAAGAACACAAAATTTGAAATTGTTAATACCATTTTAATACAAGATGAAATAAATCTAGTAATAAAATACTAAATCTAATGAAATATCAATCTTAAGCCAATACGTTTTGAGAAGAGGCAGCAGTAATAAGATGAAATGAAAATAGGAAGAAAATTATCATGATAATAAAATGTGTATTGACCTGGGTTTTTTCCGTAAAAATTCCATAAAAAAAAGAATGTAAAA
The DNA here is from genome assembly GCA_964036315.1 of Acanthosepion esculentum. Lineage (NCBI taxonomy): Eukaryota > Metazoa > Mollusca > Cephalopoda > Sepiida > Sepiidae > Acanthosepion > Acanthosepion esculentum. Next base: position 14,428,488 of record OZ038501.1, on the reverse strand, counting down.
GACAAGTGAAAGTTTCGCAAAAGGAAAATTCTCATGTAGAACCGAAAATAAATTTCCTCTTTTTTTTTTTTAATCGAGAATTCATATTTGACGTCATATTAAGAGTGCTCTAGTATCTCGCGCAAAGAAAGCGTGGGTCAGAAAATCATTTTTAAAATTATAATAATAACAAAGAAAAATAAGTGAAAATTGACGGAAGGCAGCTCTCACTCGAAATGAATATAAAATTGTCTACAATAAATAAAGAAGAAAAGCCGTAGTTTTTTTGTTTATCTGATGTTCGTTTTGCTAAGATGAAGCTGTCTGAAATTCTATCAGCCTGCAACCAGTAGAATATATCCAATAAGTGATGTGTCTACTATGGCAATGACCAAGAAAAACCGACAAAACAAATTGATTTTGATAAACCATACATTTTACCAATTTTTGCCTTACACTAGCATAGCTGATTTTCAACTCAGGAGGGTGACATATTGCGACTTTTCGGGCTACCGTTCACCTTTGACATGAAGTGGGAAGATTATATTCAATCAATTGCTGCTACGAAACTTGCTTCATTGTGCCGTGTTAGGTAATTTATGGGTTTGTCTATATTTCTGAGATGAGGTATTATGTACATTATTTACATTATTCGGACTATTGTCCTCATCTTTGTCGACATATTTATTACAACGTTTCGGCCTTTCAGTATCTGTCTATATTTCTGAGATGAGGTATTATGTACATTATTTACATTATTCGGACTATTGTCCTCATCTTTGTCGCCATATTTATTATAACGTTTCGGCCGTTGTACACTCCGGCCTTCTTCAGATGGTTGGAATGTCGAACTGAACCCTTTATTTCTCTCACTGGGGTAGACTGTTCTAGTTCCACGTGGCACAGTGGATAAAGGCGTTGGTTAGATACAGTGACAGGACCCAAAGAGTGTAAGATCAATAACCGGTTAAGGCAGTGGGGAACTTTCAGAGGGAAAATTAACAGGAGATAACTGATAATTGACACCCATTAAAACATATATATATATATATATATATATATATATATATATATATATATATATATATATATATATATATTACATGAATCATTCATACGAAAAGCAGATAGTGATGTTAATGATATGGCAATAATCACTCTCGCAAACAATTTTTATAAAAATACATTAATCTCGAACCCGTTGATCAATGTTATGATCCCTGTTTATAAATTCCAGTTGTATAAGTTCTTTTTTTTTTAAGTACGTGCTTTCGATTTTTTACATCCACGCTCCAAAAATTTTTCACAGTTAACAATAACACATTTCCCAAAAAAAATATTTCGGAGTACATATTAACTGTGTCTAAACTCTTGACCGATGTTTATCAGCGAAAAAATTTCCACAGACCAATCAAGATTAAACACCCGGTCCATCCATCACCAAACTGCTATCAACAACCACTATTGTTTCACTCAGATACTTATATATATATTTTTTGTATATATATTTCTCTTCTCAAACAAATGGAAAAAAGGAAGTGACGTTTTACATCCGGGCTTGCCTACAAGCAGGGTTGTTCATAACCATTTTCGACCATCACCCGTCGATGTGCAGTTGAAATGCACTGAAACCAAGTTGCATCTTTGTAGTGAGTAAAATGGTTTTGTCTATATGATGAAATTATAATAAATAAATATATATATATATATATATATATATATATATATATGCACACACACACATATATATATAAAGACAAAAGTAAAACATATTTTATCCTATTAAATAATATCACTAGTTGATCACTCAATTGTTGCACAATCTTCAAGACTTACAAAAAAAACCTGACTGAGAGATGCTTTTTTAGAGCTCTCATAAAATAAAAAAATATTATCTTTATATATATATATATAATATATATATATATATATATATATATATATATATATATATATATATATATATATATATATATATATATATATATATATTACAAACGGATTAACATATTGTATCATAACTATTTTATATATATATATATATATATATATATATATATATATATATATATATATATATATATATATATATATATATATATATGCAAATGTGTATATATATAATTCGAGTAATGTGGGTGAAAATCTAAATAATCTGATCTGAACGTCTCTTCAGTGGGTGGAACTTAGTGGCTTACTTGTGTTCAGCTTCCTGCTTAGCGAATTTGCATAAATAGTAGCCACCAGGTCAAGTGAGTGTTTATCTGTCCGAGTTCCCCAAATTGTAGCCTCCGCGGCCATATCAAAATTGTTTCATTTGCCTTTTGATGTCTGTGCAGGTGCACCAAGTTGGCAGGAGGCAAAAGAGCGGAGGCTGACGAAGAGGAAAAGAAGAAACGTTATGCTTACTTTACCGCAAGCTACCAGCGAGGATGAATAAAGGAACGGCGGTTTGATTATGCTATTGCCAAATCTCTCGTTTTTCCTCTCTCTCCATATATATATACGCTTGCCTCTCTCTCTCTCTCTCTCTCTCTCTCTCTCTCTATCTATTTATCTATCTATAGCATTCTGTTCATTATCTATCTATCTATTCTATTCTATTCTATCTATCTATCTATCTATCTATCTATGCCATTCTGTTCATTGTCTATCTATTTATCTATCTATCTATCTATCTATACATGTCATTCTGTTCAATATCTATCTATCTATCTATCTATCTATCTATCTATCTATCTATCTATCTATATCATTCTGTTCATTATCTATCTATCTATCTATCTATCTATCTATCTATCTATGCCATTCTGTTCATTGTCTATCTATTTATCTATCTATCTATCTATCTATCTATCTATCTATACATGTCATTCTGTTCAATATCTATCTATCTATCTATCTATCTATCTATCTATCTATCTATCTATCTATATCATTCTGCTCATTATCTATCTATCTATCTATCTATCTATCTATCTATCTATCTATGTATGTATCTATCTATCTATCTATCTATCTATCTATCTATGTGTTTTTTTTTGTATTTATCTATCTATCTATAAAGATATTTTTGTTTCTGGACACAAAAACTGTCCAAATTTTCTATATGTACGAGTGCTTTCGGATATTCTGTTAGCCGTTATCAAGGTTTATTTTTAAGTGAATATGTAATTTTTATATAACAGCACAGATAATTATATGAATGATTTTATTCTTTTTTTTCATATTCCAAAGACGATCAGTATGTGTATAAAAAATATTTGGACAGTTTTTTTCAGGCTTTATGTCCAGAAAAGGAAACAAATTGTACGAGCGCAAGAAAAATTTTAAAAAATGATTTCAATCGCAATAACAGGTCAGTCATCATTAATGAAACTTGTATAAAAGACGATTTGTTGCGCAAATATACAAATAATATATCATTAATCGAGTCTGAAACCTCAACAGAATGCAGAAAGCACTGGACGGCCGTTTCGTCCTATATTTGGGACTCATCAGCAGTGCGCATCCTCTACCGAGAATTGAAACCCGAACAGTTACGATAAGGTGGCAAACGACATACCAACTGTACCAACAGGACTCGGTGACGAATCGGCCGTCCAGTGCTTTCTGCATTCTGTTGAGATTTCAGACTCGATGAATTACTTAAATATAATTATCAAATCCTCCTAACAATTTCTATCATGTGTATATCATTGCTTGAACCGGCTTCTAATACTCTGGAGTGAGCGGCTTGGTGATAGTAGTCGTGGCTCCAGGGCGCACAGACCTATGGTTAGACAGAGCTATATTGAGTCTGATTTGCTTTTTCTTCGAGGAGAAGAAGCTCGTTGGAACAGTTGGTAGGGTGTTTGCATGACAACCTAACTGTCAGGGTTTCAATTCTGATGAGTCCCAAATATAAGACGAAACGGCCGTCCAGTGCATTCTGTTAAGGTTTCAGACTCGATGAATTACTTAAATATAATTATCAAATCCTCCTAATAATTTCTGTTTTATATATATTCCGGTTCCTTAAGTCGAGCCGCTGTTCACTAGTCCACTGTGCGTCCTTAATATATATACATGCACATATATATATATTCACCACAATCACTTTTTAAAACACCTGATGTGTTGAAAAATAATGTTTATGTTATAATTTTCGAATAAATTATTATATTTGCTCTACTCTGTATTGAGCACTCTTTTAAGAATAGTATTTGTTGGTTATTGGAATTTATTCCGTATGAACCAATCCTATACTTATATATATATATATATATATATATATATATATATATATATATATATTCGAAAATTATAACATAAATATGTTATAAAATAATTAAAAAATAGCCATTTTGTTTCAACATTCTTGACACACTGGTGTCTTATCAAGCGATGATGTTGAATATAGCATAAAGGATTTACATAATGTTACATAATGCAAATAAGTGGTTAGAATTCGTTTAATAACACTTTCAAACTTGAATATTTCTTGGTAGGTATTCCGGAGGGTCTTTGTCAGTGTATGTGTTTGTATGTACGTCTCTTTATCGGTGTCTGTGTGTATGGTCACTTGTGTGTACCTTTCATTGTGGATGTATGTTGGGTTTTTTTAAGGTTCGTGGAGATATTTGCTGTCTCGTCGCTTTTTTGTGTGTATATATTTAAATACGTCTGGGTGTTTATGTACTGTTATCTGATTGTGTATGCATTGTCTTTTGAAAGATGTCATCCTCCTCTGCCTCTGTTTATGCTTCAAATGTATCTATGATGTCAAGAAGTTCAGAGCAACATTTGATGTTAACGTTTATTCCAACTTAATTTCAATAGAAACAAAATAAATAGAATAACATATGTATTTTTTCTTTTTTTCTCAGTAATTTTATAATTTTAAATTTAATATAGATTAAATTTAAATTTTAAAATGGGTAATTTTTAATTTCTAATTCTATCGTATAATTTAATATTTATGAGTTAGAATAGATTCTGTTTTAATCAAACCCCAACACTAAAGCATTAAATAATTATTCTAACCTGAATTCTCGTATACTTGAATTTTGATTGGTCATTCCAGCTTATGTAACAGCGTTTCTCCTTAGCGAGGGGTGTTTGATTGATTTGAAGCTTTTAAAACCCTTTATTCTACATTCAACATCATCACTTGATAAGACACCAGAAGTGTTGAAACAAAATGGCTACTTTTGTAGTGATTTTATAGCATATTTATGTTATAATTTTCGAATAAATAATTCTATTTGCTCTACTCTGCATTGAGCACTCTTTTAAGAATAATATTTGTTGGTTATTGGAATTTATTCCGTATACACCAATCCTATACTTGGGTATCTCTCTCTCTCCATATATATATACATATATATATATATATATATATATATATATATATATATATATATATATATATATATATGTAAATATAGATATTTACACACGCTCTATCTCTGATATTGAGCACTTTATCCCATAAATGTAGCACACTTTGAGACTATATTTCTTCATATATATATATATATATATATATATATATATATATATATATATATATATATATATATAGTGTAACCCGGATATAAGAGAGTTGTCGGGACCGGAGAAGATTGTCTCTTATATCCGTGTTTCTCTTATATCCGTGTTTCGTCTATTTTATATACATTAACACAGGCTCTAATTTGGGACCAGAAAAATATATCTTATATCCGGGTTTCTCTTATGTCCGGGTCTCTTATATCAGGGTTACGCTGTATATATATATATATATATATATATATATATATATATATATATATATATAACTTTATATATTATTTTCAGTAAATACCGGACATCTGTTTTTTTATTTTTTTTTATCTTAAGAAGTTTTTATTTTTATTTCGTCGATCGGCCTACACACCGGAGAAAAAAAGTATTAAAGAAAATATGCCATCCAGCAAGATTCGAACCTGCATTCATTCTGTTTTTAAGAAATTACCTGAGATTATTCTTCGAAGCACCATCTGCAACCCCTGGTATTTTAGGATTTCCTATTTAATGTTGGTGGATACATTTTCATATTTTTTACGGGAAAAAAGTCTATAATGTTTTTGATACATTCTCCAAGAGATTGTTTCTATTATTTATTTTATTGCTTCAAAAGCAATGCGATACAAAATGAAAATATTAACCTAAGAATTCGAGCCATGTTCTTAAATCATTATGTAGGAACGAAACTTTCATAAAAGTGCCAGTCATGACTTACAACGCGGTCAGAAGTGTATAAACCCTCAGCTGTATACAACACTTTTCTCAGAATAATAATTCAAAATGGCTTCAACTGAATGAAACTTGTAGTTGTTAGTGATGGCCATTTTATTTAAACCACGTGGACTGAACATTTGCTGTTACGTATTAAATTAATTACTCAGTAGGTACCCCACACTAAAAACATACAACGACGGTCCGTGTTCTTAAATACACTCATCAGATCAAAACTTTCATACGGATGTCATGCATAGCAGCAAGGTCCTTCAGAAATATTTCTACTGTCAGCTGCACACAATTCTCTCTCAGATCAATATTTCAAAATGGCTTTCGATCGAATAAAATTTGTAGATGTTAGCGAGAACCATTTTAATTCAAGCCACGTGGTCTGGACCATTGCTCTTGTGAACTAAATTCGTTCCTCAATGTATACCCTATACTAAAAACATATAACCTCGTTTTTCTTTTCTTAAATAGCCTTATTAGATTGAGATTTTCTTACGTATGTCAATAACAGCATCAAACACCTGCAGAAATATCTCCACTGTCAGCTGCATTCACCGATTTATCAAATCAATACTTCAAAAAAGCTTCGCTCGAATAAAAGTTGTAGTTTATTAGCGGGGATCATTCTTATTTGAACAACGTGGAACTAACTGTTGATGTTGTGTACTAAATTCGTTCCTCATTGGCTCCCACACACGTAAAACATACAATCTTGTATCGTGTTCTTCAATAGCATTGTGAAGTTTAGGGTCCCGGCTCCTTCATTTCATTCGTTATTTTATTCTATTTCTCTCTCAGTTCCACCCCCATATGCCTTGATTGGGTTGAATTGATTAAACACACACAGACAGAGAGACAGACAGACACACACACACAGACACACACACACACACACACACACACACACATATATATATATATGTATGTATATATATGTATGTATATTTAATTTAATTATATAATTAAATTTGAAGTTTTTAGCTTCGGTTTTTGAAACATGGTAATTCCTGTGTAACGAAAAAACATATTTTAAATCAGTTCATTTATTATATTTATGCTCTGTAAATTTACATTGAGCACTGTTTTGTAAAAATGAAAATAAAAATATCACTTAAGAACACCGGATGTCCATACAGCGTGTCTATAAAATTCGTGTGCACTTTACAAAAAAGTATAACTTTATTTGTATTTGCGATAGAAATCATTGTAAAAAGGATTAGAAAGAAGTAAATCTATATTTTCTAAGGTTTTATTGAAATTTTATTTAAGTTTCCACAAGTCCTCCATCATTAGCAATACAAAGGGTAATACGATTTTGCAGTTCACGGAAAACATTTGCCAAGTGATTTACAGTAATGCCTGAAATCACATTAGTTATTTTAGCTATACTTAAAACTTGGTACATTAAACTTTATAACATTGTTTTACAGATTATTTCTATCGCAAATACAAATAAAGTTATACATTTTTTAAAGTGCACACGAACTTTATGGACACCCTGTATATATATATATATATATATATATATGATGATAGACTCTCCCGTCGAATTCGACGTATAAGGGTCAGGCAGATCAGTTCCTAGACAGGGCAGGGCCATCCACACTTTTTTTATATATATATACATGCGTCCAGCATGAAACAGCCTGAGTTTTGACTTCAATATTCACATTTATATTTATATTTACATACGCTCTATCTCTTATATTGAGCACTTTATCCCATAAATATATATATATATATATATATATATATATATATATATATATATATATATATATATATATATATATATATATATATAAATGAATAGAAACTAAGCTTATTTTCAGATATCGACTGGCAGTATTAGAATATCTTAATTTCAGAGAAATATGGATTCTTCTTAGGTGGTGAGCAGCTGCGTAAAATTTCTTACGCCACCCCAAATCTGTCAAAAAGAACATAAAAATTTATTTTGGAATCTCTTCTTGGTCAATCTGAGGACTTTTCAGAACATACCCGTGGAAGTATTTTACATTTTCGTGCTGAAAATAATGATTTCTTGTTTTTACATATATATATATATATATATATATATATATATATATATATATATATATATATATATATATATATATATATATATATTTAATTTAAATCAACAACGATAATCATAAACTTCCGGTGATTGTTTTTATAGATATTTCCGACATTTAAATGTACTAATTATGTTTCATATTGTTGTTTTTTTTT
>OZ038501.1:14392522-14415022 GCA_964036315.1 Acanthosepion esculentum | reverse complement strand
TGCACTGGTTGTAATTATTAGAGTGCACTTTTTGTCTATAAATTATCAATAAAGTATTTCGTCTAATGTTTTAGTGTGTTCTCCTTTGGGTCTGTGAAAAGTGCCATGGATAAAACATGTTGGCCGTGAGTGGAATGGGGTTCAGAAATATCACGCGCTGTGGGAGAAGGTGCCGATAGACAAAGTGATTGCTCTTCTGTCCGGCGATTGGCTAGAATTTAGTTTAGAAATATCAGAGGCGAAATCGAAATACGCATGTCGGATGGGACAATGTGCGTATCCATGCTTTTGTATTTATGTGCGTGCGTGTGTGTATGTGTGTATGTGTGTGAGAGAGAGAGAGAGTGTGTGAGAGAGAGAGAATGTGTGTGCATTTTTTGGTAGCCGGTGATGATGTTGGCGACCGGGCTGGGGGTCTAGAGCAATTTTAGAAATGTCGGAAAGAAAGTCAGGAACAGAATTCAAGAAAATAGAGAAATAGAGAGGCGAAGAATGAGAAGGTTTATTAAAGAGGTAGAGAGAGTAAGAGATACAAAATAGATAGATAGATAGATAGATAGGGAGAGAACGAGAGAGAGTTTAATTGAAAATAATCGAGGGAAAACGACAGTGAAAAAAGAGTAAGTGTGTGAGCGAAAGTGATAGAGGGAGAAACAGACACTATATATATATATATATATATATATATATATATATATATATATATATATATATATATATATATATATGTATGTGTGTGTGTGTATATATATACATGTATATATATATATATGTAAATATATATATTTATATATATACATATATTTATATATATATATATATATATATATATATATAGGGCTAGGTAAATTAAATAAGTAGATATTAGCAACTGTATACGCGCGTGCTGGCGTGCATACACTGGTAAGCAAATAAATAATTACCATATTTAGCGAAAAGGTGTAGACATAATAGTGCTCAATGTGATTAGACAGAGCTAGGAAATATATATTAATAAATATACATATACCTACGAGTATCTGCAGAATCCTATGTCATTTCTATCTATGTGTGACAATAAAAAAAAAGTAAAATAAATTAACCCAAACAAGTTACCAAATCACACCCGTCAGAATAGGCGAAATAGAAAAAATAAGTAAAAATAAAAAACGAAATAAATGAACCCAAATAAATAAAGTAAATAATAAACAAATTAACAAACAATTATGACGAAAATATTAGTTACACTATAAAAATCAAACCCAAAATTGGACAAAAAACATAGCAACAACTGTTATATAACGATAAAAATACTACGTTACTTAAAAATCGAAAACCGAAAAGAATAAATAAAAATAGACAGTATAATAAATAAATAATAAAAAACAAGTAAAATAAATTAATCTAAATTCATCCAAATAAATAAATAAACTAACAAACCGATCCCGATAATCAATACAGATAAATACATGAAGTAATAAACCAATTAAAAACTGCCCCCGCCAAAATAATAGTTAGAATAAACTACAACAATCAACCCCAAAATTGAATAAATAACTTTAATTATCTTCCCAAACCGAAACAAAACTATTAAATAAGCGATATAAACATTTTTTACAACGTTAATAAAACACCGGTAAAAATTAAAAAAAATAAAAATATAAGAAATAAAAATAAGAATAAAAATAAAAATAAATAAAGACAAGCAAAATAATTTAACGCAAATAAATAAACATAACAACTTCCGGCAAAAAAAAACAGCCAAAATAAACTACCCACAACGCACCACTGACCCGTATATATAAATAGCAGAGAAAAAAAAACAGCACTCATGGCCTGACGATTGCGTCTAGCATGAAACAGACTGTCGCCTCTAAGTGCTGACTTCTATGTTTACTTTTAGCTGCGACCTGTTCCAGCTATTCAGTCGAACTCTATGCCTTCGGGCAGAGAGGAACCCGGACGAGGCTCCGCCGAAGGGTAGAGTCTCGTTCGTGGAGGTAGACTGTCCCTGAACCCGTTTTTACGGGTTCTAATAGGGAATATCTTTGGCCGAGCCTACAGGATCGGAAAACCCACATTAAAACCGGGCTTGTGCCACATGCAGCCCTCGTTGGTGGGTAGCTAGATATTCTATGTTCACTTTTATATTTACACACGCTCTATCTCTGATATTGAGCACTTTATCCCATAAATATAGCACACCTTAAGACTATATTTCTTCATATATATATATATATATATATATATATATATATATATATATATATATATCAAATAATTATCGGATAGTTATTGAAGGGCATTTCTCTCTATTTCATACCGACATTATCATATCGTAGGTGTTATCTTATATGTGGTGCTATGTATACGATCTAAAATACGATGGTTCGTACGAATAAACTTCACCCTCAAATATTATCATAGACAACCGTTCCCAAATTCTGCCATACACATTTTTCAAATACTTTGTTAAGGTAATTTTATACTCACTGTTAGCGGGTCTCCCCTTTTTACCCAAATGGACTCAACCGAGGTATACATATATTACTACCAGTGAATACCCGGAGAGTCGGCAGTACGTTAAGACAGTCGAGACGTCAGTACGCTGAGTAGTATCAGAGTAGTATCAGAGGAGCGTAACACAAGAGTCACCGTCTCAGGACCTAGACTCAGTAAGGAGTCATATCGCGATACTTCAGTACCAAGACTGTTTATATATATAATATTGCTACTAACCCGCATTCCTGGATCTACTAACCCGTATTACCAGTTTGTATTATTACGTTAATACATTTATTTTACTTATCTATTCCTGGCGTTTGTTATTTATTGATATCGGATTTCATCCCGGAATCCACAACAAATTGGCGACGAGGTATTCAAACTCACACGGGAAGAACAAAGAAAAAATTCACTCTCGTCGACAACAAATTTGCGACGAGGTATTCGAATTCACACGGGAAAGAAAGAAAAAAGAAAAGTCCCCCCTCGTCGACAACAAATTGACGACGAGTTATTCGAACTCACACAAAAAGGAAAGAATTGCCGTTTTTGCCAGTTTCTACATCAACTTGGCGATTTATGAGGATTAAAACACGGAAAAACAAGTTTTTCGTAAGACCCTTATCATGTAGGATCTTAAAAGTATTTTAGTAGAACTTGTAAAATACCAAAATGAACAGCAATTACAACTCCAAGAAAGAATGGAAGAAAAATGGCAAAATCAATTACTACAAACGCAGAAGAAAAATCAAGAAATACAAAGGCAAAATGAAGAAAGACAAATGAAAATCCAGGAACTAATATTAAAGGTAGCGTGTAACAAACAACAAAATATCGAATAAGAGGCGACTTTTTCCCAGGACGCAGAAGAGGGTAAAAATTTCGGGGATTATTTTAGACGCCATGAAGACATCGATTGTCAAAACTGGACAGAAGCAAAAAAAAACTACGTCTGTTGCTCAGAAAATTAGGCACTGAAGAATACACAAAATTTGTGGATTACATTTTGCCAAAAAAGACGAACGAATTAGCGTTTGACGAAGCAGTTACATGTCTTACAGAGCTGTTCAGTCCAAAAACGCCACTCTTTCACAAGAGGTGGAAATGTCTTAACCTGGTAAAGGGCGAAAATGAGGACTATTCCTCGTTTGCCGCAATCGTGAATAAACATTGCGAAGACTTCAAGTTGGCAGAATTAACAGCGGACAATTTCAAGTGTCTCATCTTTGTTCAAGGGTTAGTCTCAGCAAAAGATAGTGAAATGCGCAAAAGAATGCTTTCAAAACTACAAAATGAACCTGGACTAACACTACAACAATTATCAGAAGATTGCCAAAAATGCCTGAGTATAAAGAAAGACTCGAAAAACATTGAGGAATCAGGAGTATCTCATATACGTAAGTTAAACACAAGTTTACGTTCTTCACCCTCCCCGGAAAGAAAACAAAAATTCTATAATAAGGGAAAAAGTACAACATATAGGGCAAATTATGACGAAAATCGAAGCAAATATAAGCCCCCCTCCCATCTGCATGTTATCGATGTGGAGGACTATACTGGAACAAGGATTGCCTTTTTAAAAATAAAAACTTTCTTGTGTGCGGAAAAATTGGGCACAATGCATACAAATATAGGAACAGAAAAGCTACTAGTAGGATAAGAGCTACTAGGATGCATGACGAAGACAATACCAACATAAGGAAATATGTGGAACTTGAAATTTTAAATAAAAAGATAAAATTGCAACTAAACTCGGGTTCCGATCTTACGATAATTAACCTACTGACATGGAAAAAGCTTAACAGACCAGCCATGTTACATACACAAAAAATTGCTAAGTCGGTGACAGGAAAGCGTATAAAATTCGTAGGAGAAATAATCGTAAATGTTAAATTTCACAGGAAAACAAAAAAATTCAAGATATACGTAATGAAAAATACAGAAAATCTAGTGGGGACAGACTGGATGCAAAAATTCGACGTATGGGACCTACCTATCAGCTCATTTTGCAAAAAGTTAGACGGTGAACCATCAGATGCGACAAATTTCAAGGAAGAATTACATAATCAATTTCCCGAGTTATTTGCGAGCGGGTTGGGACGATGCAACAAATTCACAGCTAGAATTGAATTAAAAGAAAACGTCCATCCTGTATTTAGAAAGAAGCGAAATGTACCGTTTGCTACTATAGAAAAAATCGACAAACTTGAACAAACTGGGTTCCTCTCAAAAATAGAGTTTTTTGAATGGGCAGCACCGGTAGTCTATGTAAAAAAGAAATCAGGAGAAATCCGTGTATCTGCAGATTTTTCGACGGGGCTAAATAGGGCTATAAAAGACCATCATTACTCATTACCGAGCCCAGAGGAAATATTTACAAAGCTCAACGGCGGTAAGATATTTTCCAAAATAGATCTATGTGAGGCTTATCTGCAAATCCCAGTAAAAGAAGAGAGTACGAAATTCCATGTATTAATACGCACAAAGGATTGTATAAATTCAACAAACTAGCGTTCGGGGTAAAAGTTGCACCAGCAATTTTTCAGCAGACGATGGACTAAATGCTCACGGGCCATAATTTTGCGACCGCTTATCTGGATGACATTCTAATTAAGAGCGACAATGTCGAAGAGCACAGATCGCACATAAAGGAGGTTTTCAGAAGACTTTAGAACTTTGGGTTTAAAGTAAAAGGAAAAAAGTATGGATGCAATCTTTGAAGATTTTGAGATTCAAAGACCACAGGAAGATACAGAATTTAGAAGGTCAAACAGAAAGAGAAAATTTACTGAACCTCTGATCATCAAACATAAAAGGAAACGATCCCTATCTAAGGAGGGTGTGTTAAGGGGTCTCCCCTTTTTAGCCAAATGGACTCAACCGAGGTATGCATATATTACTACCAGTGAATACCTGGAGAGTCGGCAGCACGTTAAGTGCTGGACGGTCGAACTCTCTGCCTCTGAGCAGAGAGGAACCCGGACGAGGCTCTGCCGAGGGGCAGAGCCTCGTTCGGGGAGGTTGACCAACCCGATCCTGTTTATATGGGATCTACGGGCATTTTTTGGCCGAGCCTACGGGCTCGGGAATACCCCACGGCCTTGTGCCACATCTATCCCTCGTGGGGGGGACAGTAAATACTGTCGGCAGCACGTTTAGTTCTGGACGGTCGAACTCCCTGCCTCTGAGCAGAGAGGAACCCGGACGAGGCTCCGCCGAAGGGCAGAGCCTCGTTCGGGGAGGTTGACCAACCCGATCCCGTTTATACGGGATCTACGGGCATTTTGTTGGCTGAGCCTACGGGCTTGGGAATACTCCACTTTAATCCAGACCTTGTGCCACATCCATCCCTCGTGGTGGGGGGACAGTAAATACTGTCGGCAGTACGTTAAGACAGTCGAGGAGCCAGTACTTTGAGTAGTATCAGAGTTGTATTGGAGGAGGGTAACACAAGAGTCATCGTCACAGCTCCTAGACTCAGTAAGGAGTCATACCGCGATACTTCAATACCATGACTGTATATATATATATATTATTGCTACTAACCCGCATTCCAGGATCTACTAACCCGTATTACCAGTTTGTATTATTACGTTAATACATTTATTTTACTTATCTATTCCTGGCGTTTGTTATTTATTGATATCGGATTTCATCCGGGAATCCACAACACTCACATTCTCAGATACATGCATGATTTTTATTATTGATTCCTTTTCACAAAAGAAAATACAAAATACATCTGCTCCCCCATATCGTTCGAAATATTAATTGAACGATAATGATCTATTCCGCTAAAATCAATATTATTTCGTAAGGTTATCATGATTTCGGAATTAATTTCCAGTATTTTGGGATAATGAGATTTTACCAAAAAATTAGAAAATAAAAAAAAATCTGAGTAGGAGAAAAAAAAAAATGGAATACTTTCCTGCAGCTTCCCCTTCGACTTTAACTTTTTTAATAACGAATTTTTAAAAAATTGAATTGTCAAAGCTTACAATTTATTTTAACCTCCAGCTGTCCAAAGTGGAGTCAGGTGGATAAGGTACATGATTAATTATTTAATGTGATGTTAATATTTTTTATGATAGATAAAGAAAGTAATATATATATATATATATATATATATATATATATATATATATATATATATATATATATATATATATAATGTATGTGTGTCTATGCCGGTGTGATGAGGCAACCACATTTCCTGGAGACATTACCGATAAAATAAATTAACGCATAAATCCCTCTCTCTCTCTCACGGCCCCATTTCGATATTCATTACTGGGTTTAGTAATATCTTCCAAGATTCATTTAACAGTTCTTCCTCTGTTGACGACAGAATAAATCTACCTCTGTGTGGTGTGACCTCAAGTCTAATTGGGAAAACTCGAATCAAAGATAAATTTTGGATGATCATGGTTTTATGCTGTAACATTTTCGGAATCTCTTCTTTTTTTTCTTGGGCCGAGCGACAGGATATAATATATATTTATATATCGGCAGCAATTTTTCATTAATGCATGTTTCCTTATATAATATAGACAGGTTTTGTCTATTTATTTTAAGTAAGTTCCTTTCCTTAGATTGGATTTAAACATGTATCAATATGGTGATTTCCTTTCGTCTTTCAACGATAATGTTATTAATCTTATCAGACAATACGAAAGAAACTTACTTAAAATAAATAGTCAAAACTTTTCTATATTATTTAATGAAACATTCATTAATATATATATATATATATATATATATATATATATATATATATACAGGGTGTCCATAAAGATCGTGTGCACTTTAAAAAAATTATAACTTTATTTGTATTTGCGATAGAAATAATCTGTAAAAAATGTTATAAAGTTTAATGTACCTAGTTTTAAGTATAGCTAAAATAACTAATGTGGTTTCAGGCATTACTGTAAATCAGTTGGCAAATGTTTTCCGTGAACTGCAAAATCGTATTACCCTTTGTATTGCTAATGATGGAGGACTTGTGGAAACTTAAATAAAATTTCAATAAAACCTTAAAAAGTATAGATTTACTTCTTTCTAATCCTTTTTACAAATTATTTCTATCGCAAATACAAATAAAGTTATACTTTTTTGTAAAGTGCACACGGACTTTATGGACACCCTGTATATATATATATATATATATATATATATATATATATATATATATATATATATATATATATCTGCGGGTAGTGAAGATTCAGGTTTCTTTCTTGACAAGAAAAAGCAATGAAAAATAATAGTTGTCACCCCGCCACATTTAACTATCCCGTGAAGGATTGATGATACACCAGATATAGGAAGCCTTTACCGATCAATCGGCTGCGTCAGATGTTGTTCATCACGAGACGGGTTGGATTATGTTATTTTTTTTAAAGGTGTCTCAGCCATTTACACCACAGAAGACGATACGCGTAAACATCTGACATAGAAATGTGGAGAGGCTGCTTCTTTTGGAAGAAAAGATGTCTCGATATTAAAAAAAACCCCAAAAAACTCAAGTGTCACTATAATATTTATAACAGATGACAGTGAGTAACAGACGCTTTTTTGCGAGGATTTGTTTCTTGTCTAATCATTTTATTCTATTCTTGTCTATTCATTCAACAATATAAAAAGATAATTTTTAAAATAAAAAATAATATACTTCGTGTCCAGATTAAAAATTTAATGAAAGTTTTTTTTTTCCAAGGCTACAGAACCCGGTCTGTCGTGCAATTTACCGATATCTCGGGGGAGAAGAGGAGGATTTATATCTTTCCCAAGTGTATTATCACGTAAGTAAATGATTTGACTGGAATTCGAACTCGGCTCTCCGATTCCTCAATCCGAGCCCCTTTACTATTATTATTACTTCACCTTGCCACATGTCTTTAGTTATACAAAAATTAATTATTTTGACTGACTCTTAAAGGAAATATTACAGAGTTATTTAAATATATTGAATTTAACTTTCATTTTGATTGGAAAAACATGTAATTTTTCAAAACATTTTTTTTTTATTAATATAGTACATTCATCTTCTTATTTCATTCCGTTCGTATTTTTGTAGGTAACTTCCTGTTATATATGCATTGTGGTAAAGAATGGCTTCTTCTCCTTCTAACTCCTGCATCGAATATTTCAAAACTTCATGGGCAGAAAGAGAGAAAAGAGGGTGTGAAGATTTGACGAGCTTGTGTGAGCAATGAGGAATAACTTTTCCTTCAATGCAGTTTCTAAGAAGTTTTTTGCTTGTTTTTATGTTGTTTTTTTTTGTTTTTTTTTTAAGCGTATCACCCCAAGCAAGGCTGGAGGCCACTAGCACGCAAGGGGTTACAGAAGGTTTGGAGATAGAGCAGATAGGAGTGGTAAAGGAAAGGATCGAATGAAAAGCATATTCAGACGCTAAACTTCCTTAATGAAAAACGCAAATAAGGGCAAAAAGTTTGTCTTCAGCAATTATGGGCAAACTCTTGTCCATATTTTCTTTCTGAGAGGCACACCAATTTTCACGAGGAGAATCGACGATTATTAAAATTTTGTTTGTTCTCTTTCATCCTCACTTTTTCATTCCCATTTTATCATACACTAGACTATCCGTGACTTGTGGGGTTACTGACGGTTCAGGTTCTAAAACATTGAAGTTGATTTCAACGTTACAAATATTCTGTTTGAAGAGAGTTGAAATAGAAATACTTGCTGTATAAACAACTCGTATTTTTAAATCTTATTCACGTAAAATATTTTTTTTTAAAATATTTTTCTAATATGCCAAAAATATTTTAAAATCATATTCAATCCAAAATATTTTTTTAAATGCGGCAAAAATATTTCTAAAATATTTAAAATATTGTTTGCTTAAAGAAAGCTGAAATATAAATGAGCACACACGCAATCACAGAGGTGGAAAGAGAGAAGTGAAATGACAGAGAGAGGGTGGAAAGAGAGAGAGGTAGAAAGAGGGAGAGGTGGAAAGTGGGAGAGGTAGAAAGAGAGAACTTGAAAGAGAGAGGGTGGGAAAAGAGAGAGAGGTGGAGAGAGAGAGGTAGAAAAAGAGAGGTGGAAAGAGGTATAAATGGAAAGAGAGAGAGAGAGCTGGAAAGAGAGAAAGGTGGAAAGTGAGAGAGATGGATAGAGGGAGAGGTGGGAAGAGAGAGTGAGGCGGACAGAGGGAGAGGTAGAAAAAGAGAGGTGGAAGGAGGGAAAGGTGGAAAGAGAGAAGTGGAAAGAAGGAAAGTTGAAAAGAGAGAGAGAGGTGGAAAGAAAGAAGGGTTACAAAGAGGGAGAGGTGGCAAGAGAAAGTGGTTGAAAAGAGGGAGAGGTGGACAGAGAGAGGTGGAAAAAGAGAAGTGAAAATTTTTTTAAAAATCCTTATACACCTGACGGCCGACGTATGCACGATTCACAAACTTTTTATATTATATAGATAGGTATATACATAAAAAATAATTAACTACGATGTTTCTTGACTTTTGAAAAAAAAACTTTAGTTTATTCTCTATAAATACTTTCATAGTAATTATTCAATGCCTTTCTTCGCCTTCATGGATTTAAGCGCAGTACTAGATTAGCTGAAAGGACTTTTACAGTTAAAATGGCTAGAAGCAACCGCAAGTTCTATGCTAACAGTTTCTTCTTTCTCTTGTGGAATTCTCTTCCCGCTTCTTGCTTCCCAATCAACGTTAATCTTCCAAAATGTCAATCGATATCTCTTGTCTTCTTAATTCCATAATATCTTGTAGTGTTCTCGCTCTCCTTAAGTCTTTTTCCTCATATTATATCTCACCCAATAACCCCTGAAACTTAGTGACTTTATTCCCTTACTTGGGATAAAATGATTAAAGAAAGTTTTACTGTAAAGTGAACTAAATTTCCTAGCAGCAGACCCAGCAATTGATTTAATATTATGATTCCGATTTAAGTCATTGGAAAGTGCTATCCTGAGAAAAGACAACGAGTCGAACTTTTCTCGCACTACTCGCTTGTGAAACTCTCTTCCTGATTCTTGCAGTCAACTTTGAACTTCACATATTTAAATATAATGACAATCTTTATATTCTGTCTCCTTAATTCCTCTTCTTTTATTGTTCTCTCTCCTTAATAATCTTTTTCTTTTTCTTATATCCTTTCGCATTCAGTAACCACGTGCGATTCACGGGTTTTATTGTCTAGCTTGGAGTGAAATGATAATAAACTGACAGATGAGCCATCTTGATAAAACTGTTCAAGTTTAAATTTTTCCCTTTTTATGCTTCTTCTGTCTTTTCCAATTAAAATATTGATTTGAATTTTCGTTTTTTTGTCTAATAGGCTAACATCTGTATTCACTAAGCTAGCTAATTATGTGACCTACACACAGGGGAAAGTTAAGTTCTAAACATTCTTTTTGATATTTTCATTATTAATTAAATTTAATTCAAGAAGTGTCTTTATTTACATATTTAAGTATTGTTTTTTTTGTAATTTTACATAATAATAATACAAATTAATTCAACAAGTTACTTTCATTAATTGACATATTTTTTGCCGTTAAAATTTAAAATATTGATTTACATCTTTTTCATTGCGTTCGTGTTTTTGTAGGTAACTTCCTGTCATATATGACATGTGCTAAAGAATAGCTTCTTTTTCTTCTAATTACTGCTTTGAATATTTAAAAAATTCATGAGGATAAAGACGGAAAATATGGTGTGATGATTTGAGGAGCTTATGTGAACATTGAGTGATAACTTTTTCATCAACGCTTCGGCTAAAATTACAGTTTTCCTATTGTCTTTTGCCTTAATACATATCGTCTTTTTTTACAGGTTAATTATGAGAAATTTTTACATATTTGTCGACATGGAAAACAAACACACAGACACACACACACACACACACACACACACACACACACACACACACACTCACACACACTCATATAATCAGAAAATACATACAACTAACATCCGCCTTTCCCTGACAAATACAATCTCCAACGGTTTAAGTGTAGCGTCAGTCGACATCTCCAGTTGCCTTGATCTATCCACTTCCCTTCTCCACATCCTTTCACCTTTCATTCCTATCTGCTCTCGCTCCAAATCTTCTGTAACCCCTTTGCCTTGATCGACCCACTGTCTTTCTCTTTCTCCACATCCTCTCCTTTACTACTCCTATCTGCTCTTCCTCCAACCCTTTTTTAACCCCTTGCGTGATAGTGGCCGCCAGCCTTGCTTGGGGTGATACGCTTAAAAAAAAACAACAAAAAAAACCCATAAAAACAAGCAAAAACTTTCTTAGAAACTGCATTGAAGAAAAAGTCATTCCTCATTGCTCACACAAGCTCGTCAAATCTTCACACCCTCTTTTCTCTCTTTCTGCCCATGAAGTTTTGAAATATTCGATGCAGGAGTTAGAAGGAAAAGAAGCCATTCTTTACCACAAGGCATATATAACAGGAAGTTACCTACAAAAATACGAACGGAATGAAATAAGAAGATGAATGTACTATATTAATAAAAAAAAAATGTTTTGCAAAATTACATGTTTTTTCCAATCAAAATGAAATTTAAATTCGATATATTTAAATAACTCTGTAATATTTCCTTTCATTTTTGTATAAATAAAGACATGTGGCAAGGTGAAGTACTAGTAAAAGTAAAGCTGCTCGGATTGAGGAATCGGAGAGCCGAGTTCGAATTCCAGTCAAATCATTTACTTACGTGATAATACACTTGGGAAAGATATAAATCCTCCTCTTCTCCCCGGAGATATCGGTAAATTGCAGGACAGACCGGGTTCTGTAGCCTTGGATGGCAACTGGTGTACCGTAGAAAGAAATAGCAACCTACTGCCTCGTCAGTCATGTATCGAAAGATACATGATAGCCTAAGCGTGTATCACGCATGTCACATAACTGACTGACTGAACCTTGGGAAAGGTATGAATCCTCTTCTTCCCAGATAGTGTGTATATAGTAGGACAGACGGGGTTCTATAGCTTTGGATGGCAACTGGTCTACCGCAGAAAGAAATGGCAACGTCATCTGTCATGTATAGAAAGATACATGATCGCCTAAGCGTGTATTACGTATGGCACATAACTGCGCTTGATTGAAAGTTAGGAAAATCTAATGAAACCGTTTATATCTAATTACTGAGAAGATTCTATAATTGTTTTTTTTTCGGTTCTCCTTTACTCATTTTGTCTCAGTCTGAAATGGCAGACAACAACACTGCAGTAGGAATTAAGATCGTTACCGGTTGTAAAATTTTATTGAAATCCTAAAACTTATTTAATGTCTGTTTCTTAAAAGCCAAGAAACGAAAACAGCGTTATTTTGTTTTTTATCAGACAAGATTACGTTTTCTTTAAATGCAAAATAACGACTTCCTTACGACTGGATTTTGACAAAACAAATATACATTGTTTCTACACAAACACTATGAAGCTGATATGCATTCTTTCTATACAAACACGATTAAATTTAAAAAACGAACTTTATCAACAGAAGCATTGTTTTTTATTTTAATCCTTTTGCCAGAAGCAAGCAATAAAAGTCATGACGAGAGAGGACAATAAAAGAATAGATTTCGACGAGATTGCAAATGACAATTGACGTTGTGTTTAAAAAAAAACTTCGCAATTTGTTCAAACGTTCGGTTCATGGTGTTCTACGCATTCCTGCAGAGAACTATTTCTGTTGCCTCAAAACTCTTCTATATCTGTGTGGATATTGTCCAGAATAACTTCTGCATAGGAGAACTGATATTACATAACCTTAGCTACCTCGAAAGATTTTCTGAAAAAGAGCACGCCATGATGAAAAAAGGCCACAAACACGATAAACACAAAGTTTTGTCGCCAAAATGTTTCGGTTATTATTAGAGGAAAGACCGACATATTTATTATTATTTTTTAATCCTTTCTAGCACATTCGAGATTTTGGTTATTTTTTTACCATTGCGTCAAAGGTTAATACTGGAAATATTATTTAAAATATTTAAAACAAACGGGAAATGTATATATATATACACACGGTGAGGAGGCACGGTGGAGTAATGGATAACGGCTTGGATTGAGGAATCGGAGAGCCGAGTTCGAATTCCAGTCGAATCCATTACATTCACTTACGTGCTAATGCCCCTGGGAAAGGTGAATACCCCTGGGAAAGGTATGAATCCTCCTCTTCTCCCTCCTGGGTAAATAGCAGGACAGACTGGGTTCTATAGCCTTGGATGCCAACTGGTCTAGGAGAAGGACAACTCTGAATTCAAAACCTCCGGAGGGTCGTTTGGGGACCTTGTGGCACTTAGTGCACCAGGTCCCTGTATTCGTCCCTTCAAAAAGTGTGGATGGCCCTGCACGAAACCTTCACCACTATAATCAAATCTCATGTGTCGGCGTCGGGCTCTCAGTTTAGTTTCTAGGAACTAATCTGGTTGACCCTCATACGTCGAATTCGATGGGAGAGTCAATGATATATATATATAAAGTAAATTATTTTAGAGTTGTGAATATGAAATATTAATTGAGATATAGTTTTATATTTATTATGCAAGTTAAATGTGTTACTCTTTATGTTAAAACCGCCATTGTTTAGTAATCAATACAAAGACTGGTTGGGAAATAGTTATTTAATAATGTGGAGCTTTTTGGAACATATGGTGGAGAGGCACAGATTAAATTTCGCTTCACGGGAAATTATAAAATTATTATATAATTTCCAGCTATCTACTTGTGATCGTTAAGCGTGGTACTCGGTTGGCATTTCGGTCCCACCCTTTTACTGACGAAACAGTTACCTGCAACCACCTCTTCTACTCCAAAAGCTTCTTCCTTCTAACTTCCCGACAGTGAAACTCCCTTCCCCTTACTTGCTTCTCTGATAATTATAATCTTCAAAAATTTAAATGTAATGTCAATCGACATCTTCTGATGCCCTGATCTTGATCCTTGTTCTTTTCTTTATTCTTTTTCATAAACACCCCAACTTTACTCTTATTTTCATTCTCTGTAACCCCTTGCGTGCTAGTGACACTCCCGTCTTGCTTTGGGGTGAAATCCTTAAAAAAAAATATTAAAAAAGTTAGTGTAGGAGATAAGGAAATTGAAGATGGAATAAGCATCGCTTGGCGTAGTTTTCATGGAAACGGCTCTGACGAGCTACTTTCACTGGTACCCCAACTGCATGAATTTCAGCGTGCTACTAGGTTGGCATCTCGGTCCCACTTTTTCACTATCGAATCGGTTAAATGCAATCGCCCCTTCTACTACAAACACTTTATGTTGTTAATTTGTAGAAGTTGGACTGATAGTTGGGGGAAAAATGCGAGAGAACATCAGAGAGGAGGAAATGACAAAAGATGGTATAATTAGTGGAAGTAATGTGGGGTATTATAATATGGTGGACGGCGAGTGAGAAGGGGAACCCGATTAGCTAACCTACATCTTAATGGTCACACGGCTAAAGTTTGATTCAACAGGAATCCACAGAAATTAATGAAAAAACTGAAAAAAAAACTAATTTATATAAAATATTAAGAAGTAACATTATATATATATATATATATATATATATATATATATATATATATATATATATATATATATATATGTAAGAAAATATGTCTATGTAGATCCGACGGTATGATGAACAAATATGGAAAAGACAAAGCAAAATCCGAATATGTAAGTTTACTTTTTTAATTTTGTTAAAAATTAAACTTACATATTCGGATTTTGCTTTGTTTTTTCCATATATATATATATATATATATATATATATATATATATATATATATATATATATATATATATATATATATATATATATATATATATATATATATATATATATATATATATATATATATATATATATATATATATATAAAAAAAAATATAAAAAAAAAAAAAATATATATATATATATAAATAAAAAAAATTCGTCGAGCTTAGAACCCTCAACAGAATGCACTGGACGCCCGTTTCGTCCTATCTGGGACTCATCAACAATGCGCATCCACTACCGAGAATCGAACACGGATCGCTTCGATACAACGCGAACGTTATACCAACTGTACTAATATAAAATTAGCCTAAATCCTCAAATCAATTACTTGTATATCTTGCTAGATCCAGCTAAACTCTGTGATAGAGCGTCTAAGGGTCAAAATAGTAGTCGTGGCTCTTGGGGCACAGGTTCCGAGGTCATTCGGGGACTCTGGATAACTCTGTGTACTTGGATGGGTATCGGTGAACGGAACTGAGTGAGTATCAGCTGTATATCAAATCTAGTTTATGTATCCTTCGTCACCGAGTCCCGTGGTACCGTTGGTATGACGTTAGCGTTCTATCGAAGCGATCTGGGTTCGATTTTCGGTAGTGAATGCGCACTGCTGATGAGTCCCAGATGCATGTTGTTGAGGATTCTAAGCTCGACGAATTACTATAACATTAGCCTAAATCCCCAACTCAATTACTTACGTATATATATATATATTATAAAATGAACATAGTCTGACAATTATTTTAAGACATATTTATGTTTATACATTCTTTTTTATAGATGCAAATATTTGAGTAAATGCTCTGTTTATAATAAACAGTATTAACATTTACCGGCCTGAATGTACGAGAAATTGCCATAGGAAATATGGGTCCTCCGACAGGAATCTAACCTGTATCCTGTACGGAACCGTCATATAGCCTGACGTGCTTTAGCCGATTTCACCACATTAAAATCGACCTTGCTAACCGAACGCTCGTATGTGTTGTCAATAGCTTTACAATGAGTTCATGACTATATCCATCAACGCATGACGGCTTTTAAAGCAAAGAGTAACAAATGAAAATACAAGATTCATGCCTTTCAAGGTTTGTTTTGATAAAATTTGTGGTAGACATTGATAGTGACGAAAATTATTTTAACTTATTTTAAATTAGGTACCTTCATGAGCGCGTGTTTCTTTTTTTTTGAATTTTCTTTTTTAATGGGAGCCGTTAATTTTGAAAATCTTGTAAAAATAAAAATAATTGTCGGATTTTCATGAAACTTTCAGTAACTATTCACAAATGATGGAAATTATTATAAGTGTCTTTATTTTTTTTTTTAAATCATGGTAATTTTTTTATTTTATTTATTACACACCCCCATAAGTAATTTCATGAAAACTCATGAAATTCTAAGGTGTTCCAATTTAGCGACTAATTAGTTAAAAGCACAAGGCTTTGACCAAAGCAAATCCATTTTACTTTTTTTTTTATTTCGGACCCGTCTACCTTAAAATCAGCTCTGAATTGTAACATACAAAACTCAATAAAACAAAGATATTATTTAATTTCAAAAACTTTTAGTTGCTTTTACTTATTTGTATGACTATGAATAACATTTCCTGAAAGCAAAAAACATTTTCGATGAAAAATAAGTTTTTACAACAATTATTTGTTATTTCTTATTGTTAAATTTATGTTTATTGCTTAAAGTTGTTAAATATTTTAAAATTGATCAAAATGGTGTTGCAGTTAGTCAATGTATTATTAAGTAGATAATATCATTTACAGATTATAAAATAAACCTGGTTACAATCAGAAAGTTGCTTTTAGGTAAAAATCTAATATAACATGTTTTTTTTTTGTGTCAAAAATAGCTTAAATTCAAATATACGGAAGACCGGAAACGAAATATCATGAAAACAAAAGAAAGCCACGTGGTTTGCATGACTAAATGTTGTTCTCCACTGTCAGTTAGCCTTTCCATTTCAAAATTAATAAAATGAAGGGAAATACAAATAATACCATGAAATAAAATATAATAAATGTATATATTTATATTCTACACTTAGCCTTTCATAAGAAAGATACCTAATTAAAGTAATTACAGTGTAACCCTGACATAAGAGAGTTGTCGGGGCCCGGAGACGAAGTCTCTTATATCCAGGTTTCTCTTATCCGGGTTTGATCTATTTTGTTTAGGTAAGTATGGCTCTAATTTGGGACCACATAAAATCTCTCTTATATCCGTGTTTCTCTTATACCAGGGTCTCATATCTGAGTTACACTGTAATTAAATTATATTAATTTGTATGCACCTTTATGAAATATTTTCTGTCAACAGTCTTAGTTAAAAAATTTTCATAAAGCATCGTACACGTAAAGATGGAAAGCTTTATTTTCATAAAGCATCGTACACGTAAAGATGGAACGCTAAGAAACAATTAAAAATTAAAACGCTGTAATTTTCCCTTTATAACTGGTTACGTAATTCGGTTCAATAAAAAGCTAAATTATTTCCCTTTTGTCCATCCGTACGATGAAATTAGGTCTCGTAAGCTGTCAATTCTTGATGACAGCATCAATCAACACATCGAAAGTGTCGCTACTGTTCACACCTTCTGTCTTTTTTTTTTAAAGTACACTTTTCAGCGCGTAAAGTAAGTAATGTTTTCTTTCAAAATATGTTAAATAAGCATTTAAATTTTAAATTTTGTAAAAATAAATTTTTTTAAAAGTGTAACTATTTCTTGGCAGAATTTTAAACGGAAAAATTTAACATTTTTTTACAAAATTTAAAAAATTTAAAAAAATTGAAGACAATCGAAAAAAAAAAAACATGACTTTAAACGACAAATTTGAACGTGCTCGAAATGATAAAAAAATTTAAAAAATAATCAAAAAATACTTTGATCTTTCCTCTTGATTATAATATAAACAGTTAGACAAATAAAAATTATTTTCGTCAAGTTTAAGGCCATTTTTATCATGCTATGCTCATTTTCTGGCAATCTCATGAAGTTACCTATTTTAAATTATTTTCTGTATCTTACCCGGCTTATACGCCCATCTCCAACAGCTCCGTTTCCGTTGGCTTGGACATGTACACCGTATGCTGGACGAGGGAACGAGGAGGACATCGTCTTCGCTATAAGGACGTCTGCAAAAGGGACATGACAGCGACGGACGTGAGCATAGACGTCGCTAACGATCACTCGCGTTTGAGACACAATTGAGGGCTGGAACGAGGACACGGGAAACGAAGGTTTGCCGCCGGGGAGAAGCATGCTCGACGAAAAGCAAAAAAAAAAAAAAAGAAACAAAAAACAAAAAGAAGAACAAGGCGACATCGAGAGCGAGAGCATCTTCACGTGTATTTGTTCAAATCGAAACTGTCACTCAAGTGTGGGCCTGTACAGCCATAACAGATGATGCGTCGTCATCAGCAGTTGAGGCGTAAATCTTTGGGCGCAGATTTATCTAAATAATAATATATTCTACACTAATCCTAGTCATTACTCGAGATATTCCATGATTATCCCTAACCCTCTGCTTGTTCAATTTGGGGAAGAAATCCCAGCGACCTCTTTTTAAAAAAAGAAAATAAACTTTTTATTCAAAGCTCGGATCAAGAAGATTATAATAAGCGTTATGCAAAAATAGGTCAGAATCTGAAATTTGCGTGTTATTAATATGTACGTCTTATCTGTCAAAATTTTTATCTAATATCTAAGGGGTCCCATCATCACCGAGGAGATCCTTGAATTTTTACCTACCCCACTGGTGGTCCACAGGGCATTTCTAGTGGGTCCACAGGGAATTCGGAGACATAAAAATGTGTAGCCATTTCTCAAAATTGTATCTAAATTATTCATACTTTGAATATCTGCCTATATTTCTGAGATGAGGTATTATGTACATTATTTACATTATTCGGACTATTGTCCTCATCTTTGATGGCATATTTATTACAACGTTTTGGCCGTTGTACGCTCTGGCCTTCTTCCGGTGTTGGAATGTCGAAATGAACACTTTATATCGCTCGTTCAGTATTTGTCTATATTCCTCATCTTTGTTGCCATGTTTATCACAATGTTTCGGCCCTTCAGTATCTGTCTATATTTCTGAGATGAGGTAATATGTACATTATTTACCTTATTCGAACTATTGTCATCATCTTTGTCGCCATGTTTATCACAACGTTTCGGCCGTTCAGTATCTGTCTATATTTCTAAGATGAAGTATTATGTACACTATTTCCTCATCTGTGTTGCCATGTTTATCACTACTTTTCGGCCCTTCAGTATCTGTCTATATTTCTGAGATGAGGTATTATGTACACTATTTACATTATTTGGACTATTTCCTCATTTTTGTCGCCATGTTTATCACAAAGTTTCGGCCTTTCAGTATCTGTCTATATTTCTGAGATGAGGTATTATGTACACTATTTACATTATTTGGACTATTTTCCTCATCTTTGTTGCCATATTTATTACAATGTTGCGGCCCTTCAGTATCTGTCTATATTTCTGAGATGAGGTATTATGTACATAATTTACATTATTCGGACTATTGTCCTGATCTTTGTCGCCATATTTATTACAACGTTTCAGCCGTTGTACGCTCCGGACTTCGTCAGGTGGTTGGAATGTCGAACTGAACCCGATATTTCGCTCACTGGGGTAGACTGTTTTAGTTTCAGGTTCCATGTTTAATGGATGTCAGTTATCTCCTGTTAATTTCTCTCTGAAAGTTCTCCACTGCCTTAGCTGGGTATTGAACTCAAACTCTTTCACTGGATCTAACTAATGCCTTTATCCACGGTGTCATTTTTCCTTGAGAACATCTGTGTATGAATTTCTGGGTATATAATATTTTGTTTAATTACCCACATATACATTCTATTTGAAAATTTCGAAATTACGTCGTTATTATACAGTGCTATATTCATTTTATTTTTATCTATCTATCTATCTATCTATCTATCTATATATATATATATATATATATATATATATATATATATATATATATATATATATATAGTTTACGAAAAACTAGGTAATCCATATGGGTAGACCCAATGAGGATAGAATCCAGAGAGCTCAATGTAAATCAGAGCTAATAATTTAAATAAAAACAGATTGCTTTAAGGTTCCATATAATAAATTATTTCACCACAGCCCTTTTAAAGGACAGTGGACCATCAGATTTATTTCCAAATGTTGAAATGAAAAAATGAAAATAAATTCACACATTTATGACGGGCAATAATAAGGAAACTCACGAAGTGGGGCAGTGTAGGGAGGTAGAGAGACAGCGTTGAGTTAGATGTAACATTTTTATTGTTTCAAATTTAAATTTTCGCTGAAATTTAGACATTGACACTTTAAATCTGTTAACGGAAGTTATATATATATATATATATATATATATATATATATATATATATATATATATATATATATATATATATATATATAAGTGAACTATGATATAAATTTTTAATTCATATAAAAATTATTCCTATGTGTATGGACCACTACACAATATTGGTTGATAATAAATTTGATATTTCTAATTTATAGAAATAAATTATTCATTACTTTTTCAGAACAATTTGTAAGAATGTCTGAACGAACTGCTAAAAAGGCAAAACTGAATAATTACAGTGATGCGGTTATCAGGTTTTAAGATTTAAATAAACTGCTTTTCTCTTTTCATTGAGTATTTTAGTGTGAAAATTGGACAGCCTAAAAGTAAATGTAGAAGTGGTCCATTTGAATGTTTGGGAGAAAAAATGCTCCATGGGTTGGAAAACGTTGAGAAGCACTCCTCTAAAAATATTCCTTGATTTGATCGCCTATAAGCTCAATAATTTATATATAAGTTCCATCGCTAAAGATCCTGGAGAAATTGTGGTTCCAGTGAAACCGCTCCAGTAGGTAGCTGATCCCTCCCGCGATGCTGTAGTTTTACAGGAGCCAGACCAAACCAAAAATGGATTACTGTCGTCATATCCTGGCTAGAGCTGAGCAGTCCTTACCTGCCAGTCTTGACAGAATTCAAAAACGTCTACACAGCCTTATCGGTAATGGATTATTTTACACCTTACAACCACTTCCCTGCCAGAGGAAAAATCTCTAGGCTCTCGCTACTACAGTGGCGTAAGAAAAGTTTTTTTTTAGCTAGGAGAAATAAAATACGTCTATTTTCAAAATTTAATTACGTAATCCCAACTCAACAAGAATAAACAGTATTTGGAACCAGTATGGTGTATGTCCTTCATTTGTTAGTTTCAGTGCTTGTGTTAGATTTTTCATGGATTTGATCAAGTTATCAACAATCGTCTGAGCCATATGTAAAATATGGCTCAGACGATTGTTGATAACCTTTAGCAATGTTTCTTTGAGGGTTGCAACTGACGTGATTTTGGTTGCACGCTCTCGAAGTTTTCGGTGAAGGTGCTCCCAAAAGTGCTCTATTGGATCCATGTCAGCATAGCATTTCTAGTGGTCCACAGGGAATTCGGAGACATAAAAATGTGTAGCCATTTCTCAGATAAGTCCGAGAGATTTAGAGCGTTACTTTCTGACTCCAAGTATAAGTTTTATTTTTGTTTCCATTATAATAGAAAGTCGTTACTCGAATGCTCCAGAATGGTATTCAAACCATCGTTCTGTAGAATCACGTTTCTGTTGCCTCAAGTCACTATTTCATCAGTGCAAAAAATTGTCCAGCATTCACTGCCATACAGGAGTACTGATATTATGGCAGCAAACTTTTCTGTGAGGAAAAATGTCTAGCATTCACTCAATTACAGGAGGACTGATATTATTTTACCATTCTTTTCTGTGAGGAAAATTGTCCAGAATTCATTGCCATGGAGGAGGACTGATATGATTTCAGCATTCTTTTCTGTGAAATATTAAACTTATACTTTAAGGCGATTCTGAGAGAATTAAAATTCTTACCATGATTAATTATTGTTGACTACAATCTTAACAACATTAGGTATGCAGGTGGCACAGTAGTGATATCACAGACGGAAAGGAAACTACAAGAACTCCAACAGAAGCAAAGCGAGATGAAAGGGCTAATCACCAACGGCAAGAATATAATATGCAATGTCGTTAGCAAAAGCAACAGCCCAACATTCAAATTACAACCTGGCGATAAGAAAGTAAAAGTAGTTAAATAAATATATTTGGGAAATGTTTTAACAATGCATGGAAAATACGATACTGAAAC
>OZ038501.1:14347522-14390022 GCA_964036315.1 Acanthosepion esculentum | reverse complement strand
TTACTTAACAAAACATTTATGCACTTGAGAGAGAAAAAAATAGTTTTTTTTTAACGAAGAAAAACCGTCGTTGGTAGAAACGGAGTGAACAGACATAGAATGAATATGGAGTACTGGGTGACGGTGTGCAACAGCGTCTAGTAATAAAGTCAACAGTGACTGCATAAATGTATGTGTGTGTGCACTTTTAATTGAATACGACAGACAAGATCCATTTATTTAGGTTTTTGTAAAAGTTCTCATGTGATCGAATTTTTTTTCTTTTCAGATGATAAATTATATAAAAACTGTCCGAATGTTCTTTTTTCCAAGCGTCTTCGGCTATAAATTTAGCCATTTTCAAGGATTAAATATTTTAACTGTTAAATAAGAAATAGTTTTTGCATGTATGTATGTATGTATGTAATGGTTTCATTTTTCAACATACGCTCAAGATATTTTGTCCATAGTTGATATTATTAAGTGAAAAAAAAAAAACAAAGTTGCCTTTGATGTCACCCAAGGAGGTTATGATGGAGTTCATTCAGAGTCAATAGATATCAACATATTAATTGATATCAACAAGATTGTACACGTATATAACCAAGGAATATATGAAACGACGGATTTAGTAAATATGCAAAAATATAACGAGGTGTAAGGCAATGATTGTCTTTTCACTGTTCCCAACCTTTACAGTGGAGGGATTCTGAGAAGATTAGAAGTCCAACCAGGATGCATTAATGGCGGTGACAATCTGAACAGCATAAGATATCTAGATGGCACAGTGTTGATAGCAGGAACCGAAAGTTAACTACATGAATTCCTACAGAAGTTAGTGAAGGAAAGCGTGATGAAAAGACTAAGCATCAATTACAAGAAGAGAGAATGCTTTTTTGTTAGCAAAAGAAACAGACCAAATTTCAAACTGCAAATTGGTGATAACGAAATCTAACATGTACAATTAGAATATTTTATTAGAATAAAACTATTCCAAGAAATACTTTTAAATTGATTGAAAGTAAAATTGAATGCATGGGTGTGAGCCAAAGGACAGCCCAACATACAAATTACGAATTGGTGATACCAAAATAAAACAAGTGCAAGAATTTAAATATCTGGAAAACATTTTAACAGAGGACGGTAAGTGCAACACGTAAATCCGAAGGTGTATTAGGGATAGCGAAAAATGCCTTACATAAGCTAAGCAAAGTATTAAGAAACAGGAAAATTAGAAACAAAGAAAAGAGTAATATCGTTTCTCCTGTAAGGCAGTGAATGCTGAACAGCCTCACAGATGAAGAGACTTGAATCAACCGACATGTTAGTTCAGCAGAAGGATACTGAGAATGGCAAAGACCGAGTATGTGAGTAACGACGAAGATTTAGAGAAAATGGAAACAAAAATGGAACTTATACTATAGAACAGAAAGTAACATCTAGGGATAATAATGAGAACAGAAGGCTTGGAAAATTTACTAACCAGAGGGCAGATTGAAGGAAAAGAGGACAGAGAAAAACAATGTATAATCTACCTAGAGAGCACGAGTAAATGGATGGCAGAACAGGGATTTCAGACTGATATCCAAAAGACAAAACTTATTAATATCTGTCTATATTTCTGAGATGAGGCATTATGTACATTATTTACATTACGTTGTAATAAATATGGCGACAATGATGAGGACAATACTCCGAATAATGTAAATAATGTAAAACTTATTAAAAGCTACAAAGTAGGCCTCCCGGTTATATCACCTTGAAACACCGATTCCTGTATGATCACAGAAGTTAAGAAACTTCGAGCCTTGTCAGTATCTAGATAGGTGACAGCTTGGGAATACCAAGTACTGTAAGCTTGTATGTTCGGTTGGTTAATAGATACCGGCTCGGAAGTCGGAGAGGCAAGTTCCAGTTTCAGTTGGGTTTGTTATATCCATTTACTTGCAAATACCCCTGGGAAAGGTAGGAATTCAACTCTCCTTGCCCCCCACTATGGGTTAATTAGCAGGACTTGTATCAGTAAATTATTATAATAATAAAACAATCTTATCATAAGAAAATAATCATATCACGATAAAACAAAACCAAAATCTTGATACAATCTAAAAATATATTTTCTGGGTTTACATAATATGTAATGCCCTAAATCTCTATCTATAAAAGGCAGGATGTGTGTGTGTGTGTGTGTGTGTGTGTGTGTGTGCATGTTTGTGTGTGTGTATGTGTGTGTGTGTACCGAATTCACGGCCGCAATTTTAGACGGATTTGCATCAAAATTTACATGCATATGCTCCAAGTTAGTAAAAAGGCCAAGACCGACTTTGCATTTCCAAACTCCCATCGATAGTGGAAATAATCGATTTTTTTCATGCTTCTACGGCAGTTTTCATGTAGTTTACGGCCATTTTCTACTGGCCAGAGTGAGAGCCTATAGCTGGCTGCCACGAATAGGCAGGAAGATTATATTGGCTAGCGTGAGAGACAACAGCTGACTGACAAGAATGTTAAATAGCATGCTAGCATGCAAAATAAATCGATAGCTGCATTCGTCACAAGTGGGAAAAAAATTAAATCTGCATGGTACTATACTCCAATTGGCTCATTCGCTTGCTTAAACTCAACGTTGATACTGATTTCGCAGAACTGGGTTGGGTGTGAAAATATATTTGTTGTTAACATTATTTTTCATTCGGTTTTTCCAGTTAGGAGTCCTTTTTTAAAGCTGATCGTTTTGCTCATTTTGTTTAGTTCTTTTTTTCGTAACATATTTAATGTTTAGTATAGAGCTTATAAAAAATTGGGAGTGTGAGATAGGCAAGAAGTAAGGCATGTAGCAACATCAGCACGGCAAAGGCAAGGAAGGGCAAAAATATTTTAAGTCAAGTGATAGCGATTGCTGTATGAGTCGTACGATTTTTGAATCAAGCACGGGCAACGCCGGGTCATGCTGCTAGTCAATAAATAAAATATTAGGCATGATTATATGGACATATTCTTAAACAAAATAGAAGCATTTCATTTTCGCTTTGCATAAATATACTACCAAGGAGAATACCAAAAATGGCACTATTTAAATCCAGGAAACACCCGCCCGTAGTCGCAGAACTATCTGGGTTTGTAACGGATCTGCTAGGTATAATGGACAGAATAATGTTTAGAAAAATATACAAGCACGTTCCAAAAGAACCTTAATACGAAAGTGAAATAAATATAAGTAAAACAAGGAACACTTTAATAAGGGGGACAAAACTAAAACAATATACACCATGAACCCGATAACTTACAAAAAGAAAATGTCTGACGAAATAACTAAACTCTATGCAGGATGGTCCGAAAGTTTTATCACCCTTATCTCTCCTCCAAACTGTAGGAGCTCGTGTCGGCCATCTGAAATAGAAAATTATATACAGAGCAACTTCGGTTCTCGAACGTCTCATATGTCGAACAAATCGGTTTTCGAACAGAAATTTCGAGATGAAAATTCCTCGGTTAGCGAACAAAATTTCGGTTCTCGAACAACATTGTCGAACCGAACCGAGTTAATCCGAACGGAATAATTTCTGAGTCGACCGCCATGTTGTATACATTCGTGTGTTGTGCCGTGCTTTTCTTTTCTAATTTTATTGTACTGTGAGTTTTTTCTCTACATTGATTGCTATTGGAAAAATAGTTTCGGTTTACAGACACTTTGGGTTACGAACGGCCTTCAGGAACGAATTAAATTCCTGAACCGAGGTTCCACTGTATTTTATATGCGTGACAAGACTTTCGGACCAACCTGTAGAAAAGCTCCAGCTTCTTATATTGGAGAAATTAACAAAGAAATCAAATATATTACAGATGAAATGGTCATCAGTGATAGAGACCAAACGATATGTGAAAAAAAAAACAGGCTTTTCTGACTGTCAAAGACCACAAAAATGATTTCCTCAGCTATCTAACATTCCGACTTATATACCAAACAAAAACAGAATTGGGTAGAATAAACCCCGTAATAATACAACACATATACGACCTGCTGAGAGTAGATATGCAGGTAATCCAATGGCGGGGAACGCATAAGTATATCTCCCTGTTAATATTACTGAAAACAAAGAAAAACAAATATTTATAAACTACGATATTTAAACATTCTATCCATCCATTTCAAAGAAAGAATTGTTGGAAGCATTACATTATGCTAAAGGTTTTGTAGATATTTTATCAGAGAAGATGGAGGTAACACTTCATTGCCATAAGTCTGTTTTGATGGATAACGGAGAAGCATGGATGAAAAAAATCAAACGAAGTTGCCTTTGATGTCACCCAAGGAGGTTATGATGGGGGCTATATTCCGAATTAATGGGTATCAACCTATAAATTAATATCAACAAGAATGTACACGTAGATAACCATAAAATATATAGAGACAATGGACTGATTATAGTGCCGGAAAATAAAAACGCTAACGATGAAATTAGGAAAAAACCGTTTACGCTCTTTTTTAGAGCCTGAACTTAGAAATTAACGTTGAGATGAATATAAAAATTGTTCAGTTTTAAGACACTGAATTCTGTTTATTGGAAGGTACAGTCCCACCGCACATGAACTCAAATTCAGTGCTGAAATACGTAAACAACAAGTCCAACCATAAGAATAGTGTAATCAAACAAAATCTAAAATGAAATGAATGACGATTGTCAAGGATTTCTTCGTCAAGGGAAATATTTAATGAAAGGAGAAAAGAATATGTAATTGCACTGAAGGGAGAGGGTCATAAAACTGACCTAAAATTTAATCCTCAAGTTAACCAAACAAATACAAAAGATAACAACAAGAAAATAATAAAAAGAAAAATTAATATAATATGGTTCACTCACGCCATTTAATTTGCAAGTGAAAACAAACATAGGAAAATTATTCCTTATTTTAATCAAGAAACATTTCCCGAAATGTTCAGAATTTTCAAAGACTTTCAACAGAAACACTGTAAAAATGTATTAAGGATGTACTGGAAATTTGGGTAACATTATCAAGGGGCAAAATACGAAGAATCTAAGGGTAGATTGGGATATCAACAGACATTGTAATTGTACAGGCAAAACCAAACGACCATTGAACGGAGACTGCTATACTGAAAACGTGATTTATCAGGCTGAAGTTGAATATGTGGATGGATAAAAAAGGATTTCCGTGGGATGCACCGAACGGCCCATGTAAAAAAGATGTTTTTTCATTCAAACTACAAAACCATAAGTATGACACGAAACATGTTTACTACGTCTGGAAATTGAAAGAACAAAAAAAGTAATGTGGTGTATACGGAAAAAAGTGAAATCAGAGCGAACTAGAGGCAATAGTTGTAGATTGTGCCAAGAGGAAAAATTGACTCTTGTAACACATCCAGACAGAAAACTGCTACGAAATGAACGATCAGATATAATGTCAAAATGTAGACATATACATAAATACATACTTGGCATTTACGAAACCGGATGAAAATAATGATTTTTCCCAAACCCAATTCCCTTCAGAAAATCTTCCGTTTCAAAAGACGCTTTTGCGAGGCGCTAGAAAATTTACTCTAACCGCTGATGATACCTTACAAGCCGAGGTCCTGATTAAGGGTACACATTTTCATATTTTTTAATTTTAAGCTGCTTCACATATTCTACTTTCAGAATAGACTTTCGAGCACTTTAATTATATTTCCGTGTTTAGACTAGGATTACCACGGACAACATTAAATTTCGTATTCATTTACATATATATATATATATATATATATATATATATATATATATATATATATATATATATATATATTCAAAGAGGTTTGGTTAAATAATTTCAGATGAACTTGGAAAAATAAAAACTATTTGAAAGAAAATGTTGGTATTTTTCTTAATCAATTTTCTAAGGAAATTAATCCGTGAACTTGAAAGGATCACAACGAAAAACAATCGACATGATACACCTAAATTATTTAACCAGACCTGTTCGAATGAAAATATGTTACTTAAATATACACTCTATCTATCTATCTATCTATCTATCTATCTATCTATCTATCTATCTATCTATAAATAGATAGATAGATAGATAGATAGATAGATAGAAATTATTAGGAGGATTTGATAATTATATTTAAGTAATTCATCGAGTCTGAAACCTCAACAGAATGCAGAAAGCACTGGACGGCCGTTTCCTCCTTTATGTGGGACTCATCAGCAGTGCGCATCCACTACCGAGAATTGAAACCCTGAGAGTTAGGTTGTCAAGCAAATCATTTCTATCATTTATATATCATTGCTTGAACCGGCTTCTGATGCTCAAGTTTGAGCGGCTTCGTGATAGTAGTCGTGTCTCCGGGGGCACCGTCCTAGAACATGACGTTTGCTTGATAACCTGTCAAGGGTTTCAATTCTCGGTAGTGGATGCGCACTGCTGATGAGTCCCACATGTAGGACGAAACGGCCGTCCAGTGCTTTCTGCTGAGGTTTAGAGACTCAAACACTAATATTCTATGGTTATAATTTATTATATTGGAATCGTAATGACGATCCAAATCGTTTTGAATTTTTATGTCTGATGAATTGGTTCGTGATTACGATTCCAATGTAATAAGTTATAACCATGGATTATTAGTGTTTCAGCCTTTTTTTATTATATTCTTACTCTCTCCTGGACATTGAGTTCTACCTGGATTCTATCCTCTTGGGAATTTATATATATATATATATATATATATATATATATATATATATATATATATATATATATATATATATATATATATAACAGGCGGTGTTTATCTCTTTCAGTCGCTCTCTCTATCGCTCTCTCTCTCTCTGTCACTCTGACTCAGTCTCTTGGGACTCATCAGCAGTGCGCATCCACTACCGAGAATTGAAATCCTGACAGGTTGTCAAGCGAACATCATACCTAACGGTTCCAACGGGCCTCGTTGACGAAGAGAGAGCAAATAGACCCATTGGAACAGTTGGTATGACGTTTGCTTTCGTTTTCTTTCTAGGTAACTTCCTGTCATATATGCACTGCAATAAGGTATGGCTTCTTTTCCTTCTAATTCCTGCATTGAATATTTCAAAACATCGTGGGGAGGAAGAGAGAAACCATGGTGCGAAGATTTGACGAGCTTGTGAGAACAATGAGGAATAACTTTTTCATCGATGCAGTTTCTAAGAAAGTTTTTGCTTGTTTTTATGTGAATAAGTGGATGTTAGATGTTATATGTATATTCTGAATATATCTGTGTGGATGTTTTTGTTTTCCATGTCGACAAACATGAAAAATTTCTCAGAGTTAACCTGTAGAAAAATACAATATGTATAAAGGTAAATGACAATAGGAAAACTGTAATATTCGCCGACGTGTTTCGTCCAGTGTGGACTTTTTCAAGGCAAAAACGAAATGAATTTACTAAAAACAAAGTAACTATTAACAACAAACAAAATGTCCTTAAGAAGAAATCAGAAAACTCATAGAAAATTCATATTGTCAACTGAAAATTACGTCCAGTATTTTCACGTGTAGAAAGATTGTTTTTATTGTTGTGTTGACGGATTCAACTATTTTCTTTTGATTTCTTGGTTGTTGTGTACGTTGGTTTGGGTGAGTAGTGTTAGGAAAGGTGATATTGAGAAAAAACCTGGGCGTAGATTAATATTTGGATAATATTCAATGAAGGCACTCTCGAGGGTTTTCCTTCTGAGTTATTTTTTTTTTAGCGTAATGTTTTTAACATATATATATATATATATATATATATATATATATATATATATATATATTTGTCATCCACAGACAGACTGTTTCGCTGTTTCACAGCTCATTAGTGTGGCTAGACGTCCGGTTGCCTCTAGCTAGGATCGAAAACCGACTGAATTTGCGTCAGTCTGAACTTCTCCCACTAAGCCGTCAGCGCACGGTATGGGATGAAAGTGAATTTTAGCGTATTTATTTTTAGATTTAGATAAACACACAGTGACTGACAGTGACTCAATTTTGTCGAAGAGTCGTGCAATATTAGCTTAAATAGTCACTGTTTACAAATTCACACCCCAAACCAGAGGGCTCAACCCAAATTAATTTTTCAGGAGCTAATATTTATTTATATATATATATATATATATATATATATATATATATATATATATATATATATAGCATTTTTCATATATATATATATATATATATTTAGTTTACGAAAAACTAGGTAATCCGTATGGGTAGACCCAATGAGGATAGAATCCAGAGAGCTCAATGTAAATCAGAGCTAATAATTTAAATAAAAACAGATTACTTTAAGGTTCCATATAACAAATTATTTCACCACAGCCCTTTTAAAGGACAGTGGATCATCAGATTTATTTCCAAATGTTGAAATGAAAAAATGAAAATAAATATACACATTTATGACGGGCAATAATAAGGAAATTAACGAAGTGGGGGCAGTGTAGGGGGTAGAGAGACAGCATTGAGTTAACATATAATAAAATTGCTTAGACTGTTTAAACAAAAAAATTTACGAAATCTCAAAGCAAAGAAAAAAACAACGCCTATTCCAATGGAAGTCAATGACACTTTATTACAACTTCTTTTTCTTTTCTTCTCTCTTTTTCTTTTTTCTTTTTTTCTTTTTATGCTTTATGATATATCCCCCTCCCATATCAAGATATAACTTCCGTTAACAGATTTAAAGTGTCACTGTCTAGATTTCAGCGAAAATTTAAATTTGAAACAATAGAAATGTTACATCTAACTCAATGCTGTCTCTCTACCCCCTACACTGCCCCCACTTCTTTATTTTCCTTATTATTGCCCGTCATAAATGTGTAAATTTATTTTCATTTTTTCATTTCAATATTTGGAAATAAATCTGATGATCCACTGTCCTTTAAAAGGGCTGTGGTGAAATAATTTATTATATGGAACCTTAAAGTAATCTGTTTTTATTTAATATATATATATATATATATATATATATATATATATATATATATATATATATATATATATATATATATATATATATAGGTGTGTGTGTTATCACTTTCTGTGTGTATAAATATATATGAGACATAGAAAATTGAGGAAAATATATTGTTCTTGCTTTTCTACTAGATTTTGCATACGAAAATTGAGGTATCGTCACTATTGTTCAAATTGTAAAACCTTTCTCTTGTCATCGGTTCAAAGAAATATTTTATTTGTTTGCTGGAGATCTTTATAGAATTTTAGATTCATTTATGCTTGCTTATTGCGAGATATTTTCAAATATAACGCCTTGAGTTGAGAGTTTTTAGGATTTTTTTTGGGGTTGATACTTGGAAAATCTATTTAATATGCTTGTTCCTATATTGAAGGAAATTTGGGAACAAATATATTAAATATATTTAATCAATAGTTTAAGCTTATACTTGCCTCAAAGTAACACCAGAAAGCGTGACAATGAATCTCTCTCGTAAAATAACGCTCAAATAAATTTGAAAGTTGAAAGGAATATTTGCAGAAACAATAAAACGATTTTTTAAGAATGCTTATGAAAGACGAAAACTCTCAGAACTTTGAGAATACTTATGACACGTCAATGCTGATGACAAATATATCATCTATATATATATATATATATATATATATATATATATATATATATATATATATATATATATATATATATATATATGTGTGTGTGTGTGTGTGTGTGTGTTTGAGCGTGTGTGAGAGTGTGCGTTTGTGTGTGTTTTTGTATTTGACGCAGCTAATCGTGACTATACCAATTATATATTCATATATGTAGGTATATCCTTGAGGTATATATTCATATATGTAGGTATATCCTAATGTAAACAGTATTACTAATGCAACGATATAACCAACAAAATGAAACCACACACACGCACACACACACGCACATACACACACACACACACACACACACACACACATATATATATATATATATATATATATATATATATATAGCAGCACTAGTTGCCTGACGATTGCACTAGCATGAAACAGACTGTCGCCTCTAAGTGCTGACTTCCATGTCCACTTTTATATTTACACACGTTCTATCTCTGATATTGAGCACTTTATCCCATAAATATACCACACTTTAAGACTATATTTCTTCATATATATATATATATATATATATATATATATATATATATATATATATATATATATATATATATTTCATATACGGTGTGTATGACTGGATGCCTATTTTACAATCTGGTAAGAATATATTTTTCTGTTCTTCATTTTATATAACTTTTGTCTGTTTTTAAGAACGCAGTTTTTTTTAATGTTTTCCATTTTTTAAGATATTAATATACCGTCTTTCTGCCATCACCCGGTTTTGTTTCGCTTTTTTTTCTATTTCTTCGTATTTCTTTCTTTATTTCCTTTCTTTCTTCTTTTAGATTTTCTTTGGTTCTTTCTTTGTTTCTTTCAATCCCAGATTTCTTTCGTATTTTTCATTTTTTCCGGAATTTCTTTCTTTCTGTCTTTCTTTCTTTCTTTCTTTCTGTCTTTCTTTCTTTATTTCACACCCATATTTCTTTCTTACTCTTTCTATTTTTACGCGTATTTATTTATTTGTTTGTTTGTTTCTTTCTTTCTTTTTTCTGCCAATCCCGTATTTCTTTGTCACTTTCTCTATCTTCTTTCTTTTGTAGTTCTTTTCTTTGACTTTCTTTCTTTCTTTCTTTCCCGTATGTCTTTCTTACTTTTCATATTTTTCAGTCTTTCTTCCGTAGTTTTTTTTCTTTGACTTTCTTTCAATTGATTCTATCAATTTTATTTTTTCTATTTCTCTTTCTTTCCTTCTTTCTTTCTTTCTTTCTTTCTTTCTGTCTTTCTAATCACCTTCATTTACTTCTATCGATTTTCTTTCTTTCTTTTTCTATCTTTCTTTCTTTCTTTATTTTTCTTTCTTTCTTTCTTTCTTTCTTTCTTTCTTTATTTTTTTCTTACCTCCTTTCTTTCTTTCGGTCTTTCTTTCTTTCTAATCACCTGCATTTACTTCTATCGATTTTCATTCTTTCTTTCTTTCTTTCTTTCTTTCTTTCTTTCTTTCTTTCTTTCTTTCTTTCTTTCTTTCTTTCTTTCTTTCTTACATTCTTTTCTTTCTTTCTTTCTTTCTTTCTAATCACCTTCATTTACTTCTATCGATTTTCTTTCTTTCTTTCTTTCTTTCTTTCTTTCTTTCTTACCTCCTTTCTTTCTTTCTTTCTTTCTAATCACCTTCATTTACTTTTATCGATTTTCTTTCTTTCTTTATTTCTTTCTTTTATTTCCTTCGGTATATCAGTTCTTATTCTTTCCTTCGTTTCCTTTTCCGTTCTTTACCGTTTCTTTTTCTTTTCTTTCTTACATGACGTTTTCTCTCCAGTTTTTCATTCTTCTTTCTTCTTTTCTTTTCTCGTTTTCCCCCTGCCTCTTCCGGTATCTGCATATCCCATTTTTCCTCCATCTTTTTATTCTAATCTTCCTTTCTGCTTTCGTTCAATTCATCTCTCTTGAAACTCGAATAAATAAATACGTTATTTTATTTTATTAACATTTTTTTCCCTTTTCAAC
The DNA here is from genome assembly GCA_964036315.1 of Acanthosepion esculentum. Classification (NCBI taxonomy): domain Eukaryota; kingdom Metazoa; phylum Mollusca; class Cephalopoda; order Sepiida; family Sepiidae; genus Acanthosepion; species Acanthosepion esculentum. The sequence continues at coordinate 14,378,445 of OZ038501.1, read as the reverse complement.
CTCACTCGCGAAAACCACCATTTTTTTTGGGGGGGGGTATTATTACAAGCAAATAATTCTTTCATTTTTCTTCCTCATTTTTATCCTTGAGTTTTTCATCTTGCCGGAAATTATTTCTTGCAGTCATTACAAGAAATGTTACCCAATTTTTTTCGTTCTTTTTCTTTCAATATTTCCTTCCATTTCCTTTTCATTCTGCGAACAAATAATTCCAGTCGGGACACATCAACTCTTTCGAATTTCAAAACGCTTCTTAATAGTTTGTACAGAAAAAATCTTTCTTTTTTAGTTTTTCTATCGATATCTTTTTAGAACTTGCTATTGTCATTTACATCGTATTTACAGGTTTCTTTCAATTGGATTTTTGATTTTTCAAAAAATTTTCTTTTATTTAATTTCGTCTTTTTCCGTTTTTTCCCCACTTTCAACAATACTACTATGACTGCGGCTGCTGCTGCTGCCATTTCAGTTTTTAAAGTTGATACCATTATGGCGACTTCGTTTAAAATATTTTTCTCTCTTTATTCGCCATTAATTCATTTTCTTTTCCTTTTTCTTCATTCTCAGTATTCTTAATTGATGTCTACTTATACGTTTAAATTTTTCTCCCATAATTTCTTCTTTATTTTATTCTACCAATGTTCCCAACTGTGGAGCAAGGCTTAGCAAGCCTGCTTCAAGGGCAACTGAGTAGTGAGTGCGATATCCACAGTGTGGTACATGCATGACGCTTTGCGGCGAGCCTAAGGACACCTTAGTAAATAACAAGTGTTTTGTTGTGCTGTAACGGTTAACGAGCCGTTCCCGCAGATCTTTACTTCTGACTATTGACTTCTAAATGCATTGAAAACTCTGTTAGTTTGGCTTTTTGGTTCAGGCAATCCAGACTTTGTAAATTTCTGTCTGGAAGTTTGTCGTTTTGTAATGGTTAACGAGCCAGTCACACAGATCATTATTATAAAATAGGGTGATCGAAACTTATTGGTGCTTCATACTTGTGTCTTTGTGGCAAAACAAAGACCAGACTGAAAAAAAATGTTACGCAACTTGTTTTAGTGTAATGGTTAACAAAACTAATTCGCAGGCTATTACTAATGAGAAGTGATTTCAGTGCACATTGCAAGCAAAGGAATTCATGGTAGTCGTAAAGTAAAACAGAAGGCGCGGCTGGTATTTGAGGACATACAGATTTAAGATTAATTAATACTGCATCCCACTAACTTCTAATGCTTTTATTTTTCAGAATTCAAGAATGGCAAACCCTATGATAACAAATGAAATGAAAAGGCATGCTATGATTGTGGCATTAAAGGCTGATCATAGCGATTTGGATATTGCACATTTGTAAGATCGTTTGTCCACAAGATACAAAAGAGGTAGAAGACGCTGAGAGTTCCCCAATATCTGTATCAAAACGTAAAAGACATATTGCACGTCCTGATACAGTGAGAACATCCGAATTTATTCAGGAAGTCAAGCAGACAAGTGATGAAAACCGAGGTCAATCAATGAGGTCAATTACCAAAAAGCTGCATGTGCCTGAAAAAAAAACCCACACAAGATCTTAGAGTAAATGCTGCTGCTTACATTGAGGTTGTCAAGCCCTGTATTCTGCAACGACAGGCTTTACAGATTCCAGCTAGATTCGGCTCCATCCCACAAGGCGCTACGAACATAATGGATGGCTGACCATTTGTGCGACCACATTACACCCAACATTTGGCCTCCTAACTCTCCAGATCTCAATCCACTAGACTATTGTGCCTGAAGCGTTGTTGAGAAGGAGGTTAATAAACAGCCCCATAACACCAAAGACTCTCTTAAAGCTGCAATAGTTCGAGTAATGTCTGACATAAATAAGGACCAATTAATCAGAGCTTGGAGCCGATTTCGACCTCGTGTAGATGCAGTTATTGATGGTAGTCGTGGTTTTATTGAATAAAATTAAATAATAGTTGGCTAAATTGCTAGTTTACTTATTTGTAATCAAATATAATTATATTCATTTGTTCAGCATGTTATTTACTAATCCATAAAATCTGTCCTCAAATACCAGCCGCACTCTGTATTTAAATTACATAATATATGATAACGATCCATAGTTTCGTAATTCATTTGGGTCTTAGGGGCACCAGACTTAGTTCAGCCGTAGCAACCGCAGGTGCGTCTAGAGCAAGACGGGGCCCATCACTTTTGACGCATGTTTAGAATTTTCTTTTCTAGACTGCCAACCAAAGTATGGACGCCAGCTGCCGTGCCAATTAAACCCTAAATGGATGTAGGCGGTTCCAAAACCTTTTCTAATGAAACCAAAAGCGAAATAAATAAACGAAAGAGCATCGAACTGAGTTTGAACTCGGCACGCTGGTTCCACTCTACGTGTCGATAAATTTCATGCTTCGCACACATACAGTTTAATTTCTCCTTGCGTCATCGATATTTACTTCTCGCTTCCCACCTGGACATTTCATGACATTAAAAAATGGAAATATTTTCTCTCAATGTCACTCATTTCATTTTTAATAAAATAATCCCAACAGGAAAACAACGAAAACACCACCCGAACAAATCAAACCCAGGTGCATCTGCAGAACAAAGAAAGAATGTCCCTAAAACGGCAATTGCGTGCAGAACAATGTAATATACCAAGCCACTGGAAAATTAGAAGCATAGGAGTAACAGAAGGATCCTGGAAACAAAGAAGCTACGCACACAAAACATCGTATCACAACGGAAGGCAGATTATATGGCAGTTTCAATATAATATAATATAATGTTTGTCTTTGTAATTTACCCCTGAAAATGATCATAGAAAAGGTCGAAAGTCATTGGGTTAAAAAAAACTATGGCACCTTTCTTGATGAATTTCATCTCAATATTAAGAAATTATTAGACAAATTGAAATGATCAATATAAGAATAAGTAGGCACAATATGTCTATATTATTCAGCAAAACATGTTTAAAAGTAAATTATGTTGCCTACACACACACACACACACACACACACACACACACACACACACACACACACACACACACACGTATATATATATATATATATATATATATATATATATATATATATATATATTGTCACGGAAGGAATAGGCTAGCTCTAGTCCATATTGGCGGAGGTTTGTATCTTAATATGAACGAAAACCGCACGAATACAGTCAGTACTACTACAACAATACACTAGATAATAAAAAGCATGTGTTGGCTACGGTTTAGCGTACCTTACGGATGCAGTTATTATATTTGTGTTTTCTACTAGTATGTTTCTAATGGAGTCTGGTAAAGTTGTGTGTGTGTTTAAATGGGTTCTAATGGAGCTGTGATCAGATAGTTGTAACGTAAGGCGCCTGGATAAGCATATACTTGTGTAACCGATGTAATTATTTATGAGTCCGGTTTGATCAAGAACATAGTTCCTTAAAGGGGCATTTGAACTCTATATTTATATATATATATGAATTTTTATATATATATATATATATATATATATATATATATATATATATATATATATATATAAATGGATTGGATTCCTAAGTGTGAATAAGACACGATAAAATTTGTAAATAGTATTCAGGATTCCGGCATCCATTTGCAACAGCGAAATGCTACCTCACTCGTAGTGGAATCAAATATGACTTCTTTAAATAATCAGCAATTATCTCCCTTGAAAACTCTCGCTCCCTTCGTCGAATTACTCGATATGAATGTTTTGTTTTTTACGGATGATCTAATTCACTGAACGCGCATATTAACAACTTCATTAATGCAGAATCGATAATCGGGGTTAATTCGATTAATTCTCTCGCCATTGATTGAAAGATCGATGGGAAATCTCTATGTAATCGAACTGTTCAATTCTGAAGGCGAGCATTGATTTTCGTAGCTTTTCTTGTTGATTTATTTGGCTTTCCTCGATTTGTTTGAGGCAAATATTAAAATAACGACAAAACTGACGCCCCTGCAAGTAAACTTAGATGATTAAAAAGCAAAGATTGGAGCTTGCTGTAGAAAATGAAATAGAGGAAAACAAGTAAGAAAATAGGGAAACAAAGTGAAAATGAAAGAAAGGAAGGGCAAAGAAAAAAGAAAGAAAGAAAGAAAGAAAGGAAGGAAGAAGGAAGGGTAAGGGAAAAAGAAAGAAAAGGTAAAGAAAGAAAAAAAAGAAGAACAAAGAAACAGCATATAAAGAATAGAGGAATAAAAATGATTAAAAAATTAAAAAATTAAAAAATAAAAATAAAGGGACAAAGAAGAATGAACGAAATAAAAGCAACGAATATAGAAAGAAAGAAGAAACGGTATGGAATGAGTGGAGGAATAAAAAAGATGCAAAGCAAAGAAAAAGAAGAAAATAAGGGAACAAAGAAAGAAAGAAAGAAAGAAAGAAAGACAGAAAAGAGGAACTATACACCCAAATTATGAGGAATAAGAAAGAAAGAAAGAATGAATGAAAGGGAAAAGAAATAAGAAAGTATATATATATATATATATATATATATATATATATATATATATATATAATGGTGAAAATGAATATATAGCGATTAAGAAAGAAAGAAAGAAAGCAAACTCAGAATATAGAGAAAAAGGAAGAGATAGCGTGGGAAGAATTGTAAAGAAAGAAAGAAAGAAAGAAAGAAAGAAAGAAATAAAGAAAGAACGTGTGGAGGTATATACTCCCACATTATGTGGTCATAAGTTTAGGCTTGTGTTCACGAAGAAAAACAGTACAAAGGTACACAGAATAACAATAAAAAAAATCATGATAAATTGTACGTTAATTTCATACAATTCTATTTTTGTATTCGTGTGTATTGGTGTGTGTGTGTGTGTGTGTGTGTGTGTGTGTGTGTGTGTGTGTGTGTGTGTGTGTGTGTGTGTGTGTGTGTTTTACATTACAATTATCATAAGGCTCGTGTAAGAAAATGGAGTAAGTGACTCCGTAATATCACAAGTCCTATCACGGAGTGTTTTAAACACGTGTTATCATCCCGACAGTTCTTTGACAAAGAGATTGAATCTCATATAATGTTGATGGGATGTTCGTTTTTCCGACAGGAACAATTCCTGTTGCATTCTGGGAGTAAATTTATTATATTTATTAGTTTTTTAAAATTTATTTTGATATGAAGAAACAGACAGACAATAAATAGACTGGTATATATATATAGATTCGAAGTTGGTTGTAATTTATTATTAAATATTGTTTGTGAGAGTGATTCTCGCCATATAACTAGCTTCAGTATTTGTTTTTCGTTTGAATGATTTACGTTATATATATATATATATATATATATATATATATATATATATATATATATATCAAGTACGTGATGCAGTTCAATTTACATGACATGAATCATTCACACAAAAAAGATATATTGAAGTTAATGATATAAATGGGGAGAATACATCTTCGCAAACAAATTTATAAACAGGGATCATAACATTCATCTACATGTTCGGGGTTAATGTCCTTTATTAAATTTGCTTGCGAAGATGTATTCTCGTCATTTATATCATTAACTTCAATATCTGTTTTTTGTATGAATGATTCATGTCATATATTTATATATATATATATATATATATATATATATATATATATATATATAGAGAGAGAGAGAGAGATAGACTGAAAAAGGAAAGGATATGTAGATACATAGACAGATATGAACGAATATATGTATATGTATATAATTAGGTAACTAAATGACAAAGTGGAAAAATTCTTTGTAACACGTTACGTCTTTTCAAAGGACTTCATCAGTGTAAAACTTAGAGGAGGAAACGTCTTATATTGAATTTTTCAATTTTTCATTCAATTACTTAACATTATTCAGAGAAATTTCTATCTCAAATTCCCCCATATATAGATAAAGAAGAAAAAAACTGAAATATATATTTTCAATTGACCACTGTTGAATGACAAGGTAATTCTAAAAAACAAAATCCACCTGTGTTAATGCGAAGCTCTTCAGTAAAATAAACGGAGAACTTCTGTTGTTGGGCATTTGTTTACACTTGTAAAAACAATACACTAGATTTGGCTGACTAAATCTGTCCAGTGAATATAGCTCAATGGTAGAGACTCTGACTGACAGAGTTGGGTTTCAATCCTGGCTTGAGGCATTCGGTTGTCTAGTCGCACTAAATCTTCGAATGACATAATATATATATATATATATATATATGTGTGTGTGTGTGTGTGTGTGTGTTTTGAGAGAGAATATTTCCCTACATGTTTGAACTGGGCAGTCGTACGAAAGACATAAAAATAGTCGTACATCAAAAGGAGTAGCAGCAGCAGCAGTAGCTTTTGCTGAAAACAGTCATTCACGCCGAAAGATTGTTTTCCATGTCATATTCTACATTATGTTTTCCCTGTGCCAAAAGGTAATAAACTTGATCGTAAACCAATTCGCGGGTGAAAATGGTCATTAACTTTAGGTATCTTAATTTCAATTGCACGAAAAAATTTGCTCTGTTTAATGAAAATAAACATTAAGCGCACATTGTGAGTCAGTTTTAACATTTAACATTTAATATTTAATATTTAAAATTCTATATTGTGTTAATAGGACTCGCTTGGATTATACCAACCGATTACTAGCTATATATATATATATATATATATATATATATATATATATATATATATATATGTTTATATATATATATATATATATATATATATAGATATATATATATATAGAGAGAGAGAGAGAACGATAGAGAGAGCGACTGAGAGAGATAAACACCGCCTGTTATATATATATATATATATATATATATATATATATATATATATATATATATATACTAGCAGCATGTCCCGGCGTTGCCCGTGCTTGATTCAAAAGTCGTGCGACTCATACAGCAATCGCTTGACTTAAAATATTTTTGCCCTTCCTTGCCTTCAAAGGAGTGCCCTTTGCCGTGCTGATGTTGCTACATGCCTTACTGCTTGCCTATCTCACACTGCCAATTTTTTCTAAGCTCTATACTAAACATTCAATCTGTTACGGAAAAAGAACTAAACAAAATGAACACAAAACGATCAGCTTTAAAAAAGGACTCGTAACTGGAAAAAAACGAATGAAAAAAGAATGTTAACAACAAATACTTTTCACACCCAACCCAGTTCTGCAGAATCAGAATCAACGTTGAATTTAAGCAAGCGAATGAGCCAATTGGAGTAAAGTGCCATGCAAATTTAAATTTTCCCCACTTGTGACGAATGCAGCTATCGATTTTTTTTGCATGCTAGCATACTAGTTAACATTCGTGTCAGTCAGCTGTTGGCTCTCACGCTGGCTAATAGAATCTTCCTGCCTATTCGTTGCAGCCAGCTATAAGCTCTCACTCTGGCCAGTAGAAAATGGCCGCAAACTACATGAAAACTGCCGTAGAAGCATGAAAATATCGATTATTTCCAGTATCGATGGGAGTTGGGAAATGCAAAGTCGGTCTTGGCCACTTCGCTAACTTGGAGCATGTGCATGTAAATTTTGGTGAAAATCCATCGAAAATTGCGGCCATGCATTCGTTACACACACACACACACACACACACACACACACACAGAGACACAGACACACACACACACACACACACACACACACACACACACACACACACACATCCTGCCTTTTATAGATAGAGATTTCAGTATGTAGATCGGTAATTGAACAAATTGGATGACTTCAATGAAGGACTTCATCCGATTCAAATTTAGACGACGAAACGTGTTATGCGGAATTTTTTCATTCAATTACTTAATATAATTTTATATATTATATTTTCCCTTATACAGATAATATTAAAAAGTCTCTTTTCCAAGATAATCAACACATTTTAGTTAAACGATATATATTAATTCATAAAAAAAACTTTTATGAAAACAACGCTTTCAATATTTATAACAAGTTGAAATAAAAGTATAAATTAAAAATTAACAGGTGAAAAATAAGTGAATCCTTACAATTACACTCTGTATTTATTTATTTCTGTTTTGCGTCCTGGGTAAGACGATAAACTGCATCCGCGTCCTGGGTAAGACGATAAACAACATCCGCGTGCTGGGTAAGACGATAAACTACATCCGCGTCCTGGATAAGACGACAAACTGCATCCGCGTCCTGGGTAAAACGATAAACTACATCTGCGTGCTGGGTAAGACGATAAACTACATCCGCGGGCTGGGTAAGACGATAAACTACATCCGCGTGCTGCGTAAGGCGATAAATTGCACCAGCGCCCTGGGTAAGACGATGAACTACATCCGCGTGTTGGGTAAGACGATAAACTACATCCGCGTGCTGGGTAAGACGATAAACTACATCCGCGTCCTGGGTAAGACGATAAACTACATCCAGCAGCAAGGCCTCTGATCAGGAGGTTTTGAAGAGCGTGGAACCACCTCTTAATTGCTGGTGTTCCCAGGTCCACCTTTACCCGAGGGCGTAGCACTTGTATGTGCAAATAGTTAACCCTTAAACTGGAGTCAAAACTCTATGAAAGTGTAAAAATAGGTTTTAATATCAGCAATGAATTTTTGTTAAAACAATTATTACCAGAAATACATTATTATCAGCAATATATATTTGAAGAAAAAAGTCTTGCCAGCAATACATGTTTGGAAAACTTATTACCAGCAATGAAAATCTTGTCGGCATTAAATAACCCATTGAGATTCGTATGCCGTAAAACAGATCAAACCAAAGTGTATTTTTGTTTTCCATGTTTGCCAGTGCAAATTATTTTTTGTGTAAATGTAAAAATCAAAATGACACGTTTCTTTCTTTTTTTTTTTCATAAGACGTGTATAGACAGCCAATATATCTCATTGTGCAATGCAAAAGTGTGCAGTTAGAGACTAATTAAAAAAAAATATACCAAGATCAAAAGAACTTCCGGAAGCTTTAAATGATCGCATAGTTGAAACAAATAATGATGGACAAGACTACAAAAAGCTAACAAAACAATTTGGAGTGCACGTTTCCACCGGGAGACAAATTATTTCTGAATGGAGGGCCTTTATATGACGCATCGTAATCATTTATTGACCGTCAACGAAAAATAACTGCAAGAACAAGTCGACATCTAGTTTGACAAGCCCAGGCGAATAGTGCTGTGGGCTCTGCGGTTCTCCAAGGCTCCCTAGCCAAAACCGGAATCAACTTGAATACGTCTACAGTGCAACAAAATCCGATCTTCATGGAAGAATGCCTACAAAAAAAGCCTCTGACGAAAAAGCACAAAGAAGGCCGGCCCAAATATGCCAAAGCTCATAATAATAATCTAGAAATCTTCAGGTAGAAGCTTTTATTTTCGGATGAAACCAAATTAGAGATTTTGGGGATGAACGATAGACGGTATATATCGTTGGCTTCTAATACGTTTTTTTTTTAAGAGAAGAATTTGGTGCCAACAGTCAAACAAGGCAGCATTATGATTTGGGGTGCTTTACTGCAGCTGGAACAGGCAAATTAGTACGCATTGACGGCACAATGGACCCTGCAAGATAAAAAGCAATTTTAAACGTCAGTGTCTTGGGATGATATCAGAGCTGAACCTTACAACAGGACAATGATCTGAAGAATCATAGTAAATCAACAAAAGAATGGGTTAACAAAAGAAGGAGATTTCAAGTTTTGGAATTGCCGAGTTAGAATTGTGATCTAAACCAAATTGACAATCTGTGGTTCAAGTTAAAGAAGACATGACATGCCAGAAGTCCAGATAATATGGAAAAATTGTAGGAGTTTTTGCGAGGAAGAATTGCCAAAAATTGAATCTCACTACTACCAGAAACTTCTTAAGAATTATAGAAAAAGATTATTGGCCATCGTGACCTCAAAAGGAGTCACAAATTATTGAATGTAAGGATTCACTTACTTTTGCACATTTAATTTTTTTAATTTTTAATTCATATCTTTTATTCCAGCTTTATAGATGTTTTTGAAAATGGTTGAAATTCGTTTAATAAAAGATTTTCTTGATTCATATGGGGTTTAATTAAGATTTGTTGATTATCTGGGAAAAATACGTAAATTTAGAAAATATTATCTTCAGGATTTTCTTACTTTTGCGCAGCACTGTAGATGTATAAATTAGTCGTTCTCGAACAAACCAGTCTGCCAGGGCGGCGAGCGAATCACTGTTCTAGACGCCTGCTCAACCCATATAGACCGCCTGTGGTTCATACTTCAGCTATCCTGAGCAGAACTTAATTACAAATTTTGAGATAGATAGATAGATAGATAGTAAACATTACGGGATAGATAGATAGATAGATAGATAGATAGATAGATAGATTTAGATAGATAGATAGATAGATAGATAGATAGATAGATAGATAGATAGATAGAATTGAACAGACTGAGATAGATAGATAGATAGATAGATAGATAGATAGATAGATAGATAGATAGATAGATAGATAGATAGTAAACATTACGGGATAGATAGATAGATAGATAGATAGATAGATAGATAGATAGATAGATAGATAGTAAACATTACGGGATAGATAGATAGATAGATAGATAGATAGATAGATAGATAGATAGATAGATAGTAAACATTACGGGATATATAGATAGATAGATAGATAGATAGATAGATAGATAGATAGATAGATAGTAAACATTACGGGATAGATAGATAGATAGATAGATAGATAGATAGATAGATAGATAGATAGATAGTAAACATTACGGGATAGATATATAGATAGATAGATAGATAGATAGATAGATCGATAGATAGATAGATAGATAGTAAACATTACGGGATAGATAGATAGATAGATAGATAGATAGATAGATAGATAGTAAACATTACGGGATAGATAGATAGATAGATAGATAGATAGATAGATATATAGATAGATAGATATATAGATAGATAGATAGATAGATAAATAGATAGATAGTAAACAGTACGGGATAGATAGATAGATAGATAGATAGATAGATAGATAGATAGATAGATAGATAGATAGATAGATAGATAGAATTGAACAGACTGTGATAGATAGATAGATAGATAGATAGATAGATAGATAGATAGATAGATAGATAGATAGATAGAAAGAAACTTACTTGAATAGATACGTACGAAGGCACGTCGATGGAAAACCAGTATATCATCAAATAAGTATAAGCTTCCTTCTTGTTTGCATCCTCTCTAAGATCTCATTGTTGCTCACACGCACGGTACATGATATCCTTAGCACCCTTTTGTAGAATCATACCTCCTTTGCCACGAGTCTCTTCTTCATCTTTGAGGAGACCGTCCAACATTCGCTGCCGTAAAGGAGGACAGATGTCACGAAGCAGGCCAGTATTCTTTTCTTTGTTGCAAAGAGACCCACCCTGTCTCGCAATCCTTTGCCCAGATTTTGGAATGCGTCCTTGACTTATGTCTCTAGGTAAATATTAGCCATGCTGGTATTTGATTGCTAATTTGATGAATTGACTTGTTCTTTACGGTTTATCAACCCTTTTCAGGTCATTTAAAGGCAGAATACATTTTTAACTATTTTTAGATTGTAATACTTTTTTGGAGATAATAATGATTTACTGATACAAGTCTTACTATTTAACCCATAGTTGAGAGGAAAAGAGATGAATTCATAGCTTTCCCATGGGTATTTGCACATAAGGGAATATAACGAAACCGACTGAAATTTGAAATTAGCTTGTCTAGTTGCAATTTCGAGCAATTATATATTACTTCTGACGCACATTCAAGCTTACTGAACCTGACATTTCTAAACGGTCACCCATATAGGTACTAACCAGGTTCGACATTGCTTAATAATTTTTTTAATCATTTTAATCATTATTTTAATAAATTTTATTGTTTTAATCATTGTAATCATTTATTCATTGTTTTAATCATTTTAATCATTTAATCATTATTTTAATAATTTTAATCATTGTTTTAATCATTTATATTTTCTAATCATTTTAATCATTTAATCATTATTTTAATAATTTTAATCATTGCTTTAATAAATTTTATTGTTTTAATCCTTTTAATAATTTAATCAATGTTTTAATCATTTTAATCATTATTTTAATAATTTTAATCATTGTTTTAATCATTTTTATTTTTTAAATCCTTTTAATCATTTAATCATTATTTTAATAATTTTAATCATTAAAATGATTACAACAATGATTAAATGTTTAAAATGATTTAAAAAATAACAATGATTGTTTTAATCATTGTTATTTTTTAAATCATTTTAAACATTTAATCATTGTTGTAATCATTTTAATCATTATTTTAATAATTTTAATCATTGTTTTAATCATTTTTATTTTTTTAATCATTTTAATCATTTAATCATTGTTTTAATCATTGCACCCTAATCAAAGCAATTATGCCACTAATAAACAAGAGGTTAGTGAGTGTCAGACATTGCGAGAACAGCTACTGTTAAGGAGAGTGTACGATACAAGAACAAGAATTATGACAGATATTGACATTTGACATTGGAACTCGACTCTCCGATTAGCAATTCCGAAGAATTATCCAATGCACCACCCGCACATTCAAGCTTACAGCACCTGATATTCTTAAACGATTATCTATCTAGGTAGTGACCAGAATCGACGTTGCTTATCTTTAGTGATCGCACAGGAACTGATATTTCAATGTTATGTGGCCGTAAAGATACGATGACGATATGAAAAAAAGAGGCATAAGAAAACAGGACAATAAAAAAAAACAGGAAAAAAAGAGACGATAGCGATTGAGACTGCATTAAAACTTATGAAGGTCAAAGTTGACTTAAAGACAATAGGCCGGAAGCAGATTGCACAAACGAGAAATGCAAGAAAATAAACTGTTACCATAGAATTTCCGGTTTATATCTAGTAATCTCCTGCCAATCGAGTAGCTGCACTGAAATGCAAAAAAAGAAGAACAAAAAATATCATCAGAACACTTACTATGAAAGTATTTAGAGAAAAAGCAGAAGGAAGCTATGTTATAGAGACAGGAAAATAACTGAAACCAAGATGACAGGTAAGAATCGGGATAACGATTCAGATTATTCATTGGATTTTATCAAGAATCCCTAAATATATAGCGAAAGAATTAGACAAGCCGTGACACCAATATTCAATGATCGGCGAAGGTGTGGCAACATTATTTAAATATCACCGCCATTTTGGGCGATGCGGATAAACGTTTATCAACAGGGCCTTGTGTCCTCAAGGACACATGGCCCAGTCGTCAAGGGCACATAGCTGAGTGGATGAAAGCGTTGGTTGGATCCAGTGACTTCACCCAAATAATGTGAGTTCAATTCCTGCCTACTTCAGTGGTGAACGAAAACTCGGACAGTTGAGTTAAAGGGAGCTCACTGAAACACCCCGAAGAGGCATGGCAATTGGAACTAGAACAATCTACCCCATTGGACGAAATAAAGGGTTCAGCTCGAAATGCCAAACAGCTGACGAAGGCCGAAACGTCGTGAATATGGCAACAGCTCGAACACTGTGAATAACGTAAATAATTACAATACCTCATCGTCAGAAATATAGACAGATTCTGAAGAAGGCCGGATCGTACAACGGCCGAAACATCGTAAGTTTGGAAATAAAGATTGGTTCTACAGTCCGATTATTTTAAATAACGGACAAACTAATTCATCCCTAAAACTCACTAAGAATAAATCATAGAAGGATTTAAATTTCTCACCGTTTTACACTTTTCTTATTATATAACCAGTGATTGTTTTATTTTTTTTCTCGTTCTTCCGAACACGTTATATATATATATATATATATATATATATATATATATATATATATATATATATATATATATATATATATATATATATATATGCTTCAGATTGCGTTCTACCGCATTGCTAATATATTTCCTCTTTTGGCAACACGATGTATCATTTTGCAATCACAGTATCAACTATTCGTATCTTAGAAGCAAATCCTCAACATTGTTGCCTAAAAGGGAAAATTAGTTTCCCACAGCAGCTTTCAACCTTTAAGCTCATTCTGAACATTCATTATTCTTTTTTAGATCGCATTTGATTGACGAAGGCTTTCAGAAATATCTCCTTGGGCTCTGGATATATGACCTCTCCCAAATAGAGGTTGGACATTAAGTTCATATCCGGTACTTTCGATTTGAATGCTAATCAAATGGCCCTTTAGCTTTCTTTAAAAATACATTCATCTTTGCAAAGATCTTTATTTTATGCAATCAGATTACCTGATTTGACTGGTAGAAAATCCATATATGGCAAGCGCAACGTTTGTCCATTATCTATATATGATTGGGTATTTCTGAATTATATTACGCTCATAAAACACCACTCTGACATCTACCTTAAGTGAAACTTGACAATTGAGTCTTGCGTCGTTGTCCGCCATGTTCACATATCTCCGATGTTCGATTTGTCTTTTTGTGTCCGGGCTTCATTTGAGTCTTCCAAATTACTTTTGATAGTAAATGTTATACAAGCTATTTTAATTGCCTCTATATGTGAAACTTTGGTGAACCACATAATCTCAATAAACTCTAACAAATTTTGCCAGCATAATCTTTGACCGTCATTGGCTTCATCATATGCCATCTCAGTTAGCCGCCTATTGTCTCTTAAATATTTTTTTGAAAATCAATCACCTCCAAAGGAGGCGATAATCCTACTAAGTTGTTACGGGGAGAAAACGTTTATGAGAAGATGTTGGAAGGAACCGGAAACTGAATGATAAACAGGAAACAAGAATTTCTATTCAAACGACCGGTTAGGAACGTGAACGATATCCGAACCTGTCTCCTCGTATTTTTTTTAATAAACGTAACAGGCTGTAGATGGCTATCCAAAATCTTTTTTTATGTTTAATATCGAGTAATGTCACCACAATGAATGGCACAGTGGAGTAATGGATAGCGGCTCGGATTGAAGAATCTGAGAGATGAGTTTGAATTCCAGTCGAATCCATTACATTCACTTACGTGCTAATACTCTTGGGAAAAGTATGAACCTTTTTCTCCTCCCTCCAAGCAGGACAGACTGAGTTCTATAACCTTAGATGGCAACTGGTCTAGGAGAAGGACGACTCTGAATTCAAAACCTGCAGTGAGTTCTTTGGGGTCTTTGTGGCACATGGTGTACCAGGTCGCTGTTTTCGGTTGTGGTTGGATCTATACAAAGCCTTCACCACTTTAATCAAATCGTATATGCAGGCGTCTGGCTGTCGTTGCCTAGGAACTGAATTGCTTGACCCTCATACGTCAAAAATCAACTGGAGCCCCCAGCATAATTTAATCCCTATCCCGGATGGATGGGGTGCTTTTTGCTCGCACAAACTTATCAATTGATAAAACTCCATTTATGACTGTGTTGTTGATATGAAACCCCAGTTATATTAGTAAAATCAGTAAAAGTAAAAGCACACGGTCATAAAAAAAGACTAAAGAATAGTCATCGACGTTATCTGAAATACGTGATACACCTATGCGTGAATAACCCCTGCCCCGGTGTTGTCTAAGGTACAGGGGAAGGGCAAAGATGGTACGTTCTATTTCCCTGGATTTTGAAACGTCCTCACAGATAAAGATCTTCAAGTACGCCTTTTCGTATAATGTAGCCCAGGAATCTGAGTAGTTTGGAGCAGAATGTTTTCTTGTTGAACTCGCAGAAGAGCCGTGGCGTTTGTTTGTTTCCTGCGCAGTCCGAGGAACTTCTAACAATGGCCGACGGACACATATTTCTGCGGCTTGTTTAATGCATACCCTTGTGCAAATTAATTGAAACAAAACGAATAATTCCATTATTATTTACTTTTTTCATATTTTCCAATGGTAAATGACCCAGTTGCACATGTTAGTACTTCGTATATTCATTCCATGGATTCCTTCCTTGCAGATTGACCTCGTATTCTCAATTAGATTTAAATCAGCAGTGTTTCCGGGCCAGTTTAATACTTCGATTTGCTCACTAGTATGGCTTGCCAGTGTGTTTATGCAGCGTTAAAATTTTCATATGCTTCCTTGGAGTAACGTCCATCGCAGAAAATGGTTGTAGGACAACTAATCGACAGTCGAGACAATAGTGTCGGGGCGTGATAATATCTGATGCAATCGCACTTGCCGCAATACTTTTCAAGGCCAAACAAATTTTATCATACACCCTGAAAATAGATTCATATTACTGCACACCAGTGCAAGTGACCTAATCTGAAGAAAAAATAGAAATCGATTACACCCTGTCAATGTTGAAAGAAAGGAAACTAAAGCGGTTGTTTGAATTAATTTGCACAAGGATGTATGTCTATTTGCACAATGGTTCGACTAATCAGACATTCGTAAGGCAAAAAATCGTACCAGAATTATCTAAGGTAGAAAACGTCGGATTTTGCAAATATGTTTTGGTGATATGTGCAAAAATTGCAGAAAAGCTGGGAAATAGATGTGAGAATTAAAATTTCATTAAAATGTCTCCTAACGAATAAATAGAGGCAAATATAAAATTTAGGCAGAAAGAATTATGCGCAAGTGATGACGGCATCAAAAGTCAAGATGGCGTCGCTAGTACCAGACTCAATAAAAAATTCAATCAAGAGATAAATGTTGAAAGAATCCTGCAAAGTTCCAAACTTTTTACGCCACCGTGTGAGTCTTTGTGTTGTCTTCGTGACAGAAGGAATTCCATGGTGAAAATAAACTAACCGTTTCCTATCTAGTCTTGTCCATTAATCATTTACTTAAGGAACAAGTTTAGGACAGAAAGGAAGCGACTGTCTTTATCGGAATTTGTTTTGTTTTACGGCATGTCAACAACACAATGGGTTATTTAATGCTGGTATTTTTATTGCTAGTAATATATATATTTTTAAAACTATATTGCAGGTAATAGTTATTTTTACTATAAATCCTATTTTACACTTGTTTGGTGGTTAACTATATGCCCATAGCTAGGACCAGTAACGTGTGTGACCAGACCGAGTCAGAGTGAACCTGGGGACAACAGCATTTAAGACGTGGTTCCATATTCCCTAAGATCTCCTGATCAGAGGCCATGCTGCCGGATATATTTTAGCAGAAAATATATCTCTAGGTTTAAAATATAAATTTTATATTATATTAAATCTATTTAAAAATATTAAAATATAAGTTTTAAATTTATTAAAATTTATTAAACCCGGAAATATATTTCATGTGTTTTCTTTTTTGGAGGTCTGATGAATTGGGTCGTGTTTACGATTCGAATTTAATAAATTATAACCATGAGATATTAATATTTGAGCCTCATATATGTTGATATTTTTTTTTTATTTTTACAAAACAGTGCTAAATGTAAATTTACAGAGCATAAATATTATAAATTATCTGATTTAAAATATTGTTTCTTCGCTACAAAGTAATAACCATGTTTCAAAATCGGAAGCTAAAAACTTCAAATTAATTATAAAATTAAATTAAAAGCATTAGTTCTGTTTCATTTTCAAGAATATATATATATATGTGTCTGTCTGTATGCATGAAATAATGCGACACTTATTTTAATATATTTATAGTTTGTACTTTATTTTTATAGGTCCAAATATTTAAGTAAATGCTCTGTTTGTAATAAACATCATTAACAACATTTACCTATCTGAATGTTCGAAATTTATAGGACATTTAGGACGGTTAATAGCGTTAATACTATTTAACATAAACAGTGAATTTACGTAAATATATGTATGTATAAAATATGTAAGCCGAAAGCTTAGATAAGATTAAAAAATATGTATCAATATTGTGATTTTCTTTCTTCGTTTAATGATAATGTTATTAAGCTTATCAGACGATATGAAAAGAATTTACATGAAATAAATAAACAAAACCTGTCTATATTATCTAATGAAACATGCATCAATATATATATATATATATATATATATATATATATATATATATATATATAGAGAGAGAGAGAGAGAGAGAGAGAGAGAGAGAGAGAGAAATGTTTCTCATTGTGATCTTAACTTCAAGCTATACCATTCGTCTTCTTTAAATCCTCCTGCTGTATTCTCTATGGAATCGGTTTGCGGCGGAACCGTCGTTTTCTCTGTCGCCATAACATTCGACGAAGCAAGCAAAACAACATAGAAGACTAGAGATTAACCAAATTTCAATTGCAGCTTAGCTTGGCCCGGCTCCCTTCAGCCGCTTAATTTGGTCGATTTCGGATATCCCTGGCGGCATCCTGTTCGGAAATTGGGTGACCTTACTTCGGACAAGATGATAGGCCATGCTGTCCTGTAGCAAACCTGTACTCATCGAAAGAACAGCATTCTAAAATAACTTTTTCCTCAGAGAATAGAAAGATCTCAAATGGATTTTCGTCAGCAGAGATACGTAACTAAAATATATTATATATGCGAGAGTGTGCGCGTGTATGCGTGTGTGAGTTGTTTTAGGTAAACTGCATTTCAGGAAAAAAAAAACTACTCTTGAACTGTTCAGCACGTTATCCGAAATGGCGTACGACAAAGGACCAAGTACCAAGACTTAACATGTGAAAATCCTTAAGATTTCCAGAACCTACAAAGTAATCTCCCATGTCTTCCAGCCTCTAGACCGATTTCTTGAGTCTCGTCATCTGCTCTCGGTTGATATAAAAGGTATGAAATGTCACACCCTTTCCGATTCTATAGAATCATATATTTTTGTTTCTGCTTTTTACTCTATTTACATTCGGAATATTGTCCTCATCTCCGTTGTTGTTACCACTGAGATTTGGTCTCTGTGACGTCCGGCTTTCATCAAATGTATATTGATCCCGGTGGTCATTAGGGAATTCCAAACCGAACTCTTTATTTAATCTACGGGGCTAGATACTTCCCCTTCAACGACTCAATTCGAAGGATATCTCGTCTAGTACTTATTTTTTAGTACTGCACAGTTATTGTTTGTCGTGTTTTCACTGAGTCCAATTATGTTAAATAATACGTTAACAGACTATTATTTTTAGTAGGGGTGGGGGAATGGTATTTCTGTTCGAACTTCCTGAGGTTAATGAAAAAAGATCTGTCTATATTTCTGAGATGAGGTATTATGTACACTATTTACATTGTTCGGACTCTGTGTCCTTGAACACATCTGTGTATAAATTTCTCGGTATTATAAACCTAATGTCTTCAGCACCCGATTCTTATCAGTAATCATATTGCAATTTTTGCAGTTATCATTTTTACTTTTTTTTACCAGAGCTCATATTGCAATTTTCGTTATTATTATTACTTTTCTCTGGCACTCTTCATTACTGGTTCCCATGTTGTATTCATTTCTATGCTTGGTCGGCTCAGTACACATACACAGATGTCCTCAAGGAGACGTGGCACAGTGGATAAAGGTGTTGGTTAGATCCAGTGACAGGACCCAAGGAGTTGTGAGTTAAGGCCGTCGGGAAATTGGAGAGTGGAATTAACAGTAGATAAGTGATATCCATTAGACACTAGAACAGTCTACTCCAGTGAGCGAAATAAAGGGTTCAGTTCGACATTCCAACCACCTAAAGACGGTCGGAGAGTACAACGACCGAAACGTTGTGATAGATATGGCAACAAAGATCGGGATGATAGTGTAAAAAGAAAGAGCTGTTCATAAAAAAAGAAATACAACGGAATGTAAGTCTACAACAGCAGGGTGTTTCAATGAGTACGGTGACGGATGCTAAGCAAAGCAGCACTGAACTTCAAGCAGGTAGGTTAGGTTTAAGGCCCAAGTTTTCCACAGAGACTTGACCAACGGAACACCAGTCTAGTACATGAAAGCGACGGTTCGTGAATATGGTGATATGGTGATTTTGCATTCAATCGTTTGCCCGAGCAGTGTGTACTCAATGGAAACAGCAACAACTGGGTAGTAAAAAAAAAATATCGACTGGACCAAAAACAAGAACTAGACGAGATATCCCAAAACATTGACACTGGAAGGAGAAGAGTCTACGTTTAGAAAATGGCTCTGTTCTGAATACCCTGAGGATCACCCGCATCGATATACACTGGGTGAAGACTGGAGATCACATCAGACGAAACGTTGTGATAAAGTGAGGACAACAGTCGGAGTGTAAATTCATTTAAAAATCATCACCCTAAAAAATTCAGGCAGAATCTCCCCAAACTAATTTATCCTTTCATAATAGAAAATTTACCAGTAATCGCTGCTTCCCTCTCAATCTACCCAGGTTCGAATAGACACCGCGTTTGTTTAAACAGAATGCATTACGTGTACCGACCGGCAAACTCGAAAAATCATAATAAAAAACAAACACTATTATGTAAATTAATTGAAACAACCGCTTTAGTTTTCTTTCTTTCCATTTGGAGTGACAGGGTGTAATCGATTTCTATTTTTTTCGTCAGATTTGGTAATTTGCAGTAGTGTGCAGTAATATGAATCTATTTTAGGGGTGTATGATGAAATTTGTTTGGCCTTGAAAAATATTGCATCATCCGTGATTGCATCAGATTTTCATCACGCCCAGACACTATTGTCTCGAATGTCGATTAGTTATCCTACGACTATTCTCTGATATGGACGTTACTCCCAGGAAGCGCACGAAAATTTTATCGCTGCACCAACGCAATGGTTACTTACCGGTGAGCAAATCAAAGTACTAACGACTGACCCGGAAACTCTCCTGATTTAAATCCAATCGAGAATCCGTCTTCACTCTGCAAGGAACGTCTCCGCGGAATGGACATACAACATACTAACATGTGCACTGGGTCATGTTTCATTGAAAAAAAACGAAAAAAAAAAGTAAATAATAACAGAAATTATTCATTTTGTTTCAATTAATTTGGACAAGGGTGTATGATCTAAAAGGTTCGAACCTGCGTTCAAGTAGAAACCAACGTCTATAGACCAGTCGGTCAGAGAGAGATAGAGAGAGAGAGAGAGAGAAAGAAAGAAAGAAAGAGAGAGAGAGGAAGACAGAGAGAGAGAAAAACACACATATATATATATATATATAGAGAGAGAGAGAGAGAGAGTTATATTTACTCATTGAATTAACGATACGTCTAAAAAATACGGCTATCATCTTAAATAACGCTTGAAGTAATAAAAAATACGGGTTAAATATTAAGCCATTAATAAAGTAAGGCTATTAATATTAATATGAAAATAAATCCATTAATATTAATATAAAAATAAAGCCATCAATATTAATTTAAAAATAAAACCATTAATATTAATATAAAAATAAAGCCATTAATATTAATATAAAAATATATCCATGAATATTAATATAAATATAAATCCATTAATATTAATATAAAAATAAAGCCATTAATATTAATATAAAAATAAAGCCATTAATATTAATATAAATATATATTAATGAATATTAATAAAAAATAAAAGCATTATTATTATATAAAAATATATCCATGCATATTAATATAAAAATAAAGCCATTAATATTAATATAAAAATATAACCATTAATATTAAAATAAAAAATTCATTAATATTAATATAAAAATAAAGCCATTAAAATTAATTTTAAAATGAAACCATTAATATTAATATAAAAATAAAGCCATTAATATTAATTTAAAAATAAAGCCATCAATATTAATATAAAAATGTAACCATTAATATTAATTTAAAAATAAAGCCATTAATATTAATATAAAAATAAAGCCATTAATATTAATTAAAAAATAAACCATTAATATTAATATAAAAACGTATCCATTAATATTAACCTAATTTGATTTGTTCACGTTTCGGGTTAGAAATCTAGCAGACTTGATTTTTCCGTCTTCGTTTTGGGATTGATAAATTGTCTGTAAATCCATTACAAAAATAACCCTCTTTTCCGGTAATGCAAATGGACATTATTGCCAGTCGGGTATTAGCTCCAACCTTGCTTGAAAGAGGATTTAAATAAAGCTTCAAAAACGAGTGTCTTCCTGTTCGGGTCCACATTAAATTCCGATTTGTAGTTCTTCCGTTCTTGCGTAGATTTTGAGCAAGAATGCAGAATTCGCTCGAGCACATGCTAGGGTTATTAATGTACCTTTATTGAACTGTTATTTACTACAGATTTGATGTTAGGTGTAGATCCCAATAAAAGATATTACTGTATATTTCCACGTATGAGCCGACCTATATATAAGACGAGAGTCAAAATCTTGTTAAATTATCATGTTTTACCCGTAGTATAAGACGATCGACTGGAAGCATATCACGAAAATGTAAATGACGATGTTTATGATGAGCACTTTGCATCAGAATGTGATGATCATAATAATTCTATGTATTATGTTTTCTTTGCTGTAATAAGAAATAAAGATTTTATAGCATTTTAAGTCTTTTGGTATTAACACAACTAAAAATAATACCGTGCAATGTATGTTATTGAAAAATAGTTTGCATGATTTACTAAATGTTGCTATTTAACACCACAATGATGTGCATTAGAAATATAGATTCTATAGCGTATGATTTGCATTAGAAATATAGATTCTATTGCGTGCGATGGAAAATTGTCACCTAAATGACGTAAAAATGAAAATAAATAATTAGCACGAGAAATATAGAGTCTATGGTGTATGATTTGCATTAGAAATATAGATTTTATGGCGTGCGATGGAAAATTGTCGCCTAAATGACATAAATATGAAAATAAATAATTTAGATTAGAAATATAGATTCTATGGCGTATTATTTGCATTAGAAATATAGATTGTATGCCGTGCGATGGAAAATTGTCGCCTTATTGACGTAAAAATGAAAATAAATAATTTGCATTAGAATTATAGATTCCTTGCCGTATGATTGAATTAGAAATATAGATTCTATGGCGTCCGATGAAAATTTGGCGCCCAAATGACGTAAAAACGAAAATAAATAATTCATTTTAGAAATATAGATTCTATGGCGTATGATTTGCATTAGAGATATAGATTTCATGTCGTCCGATGGAAAATTGTCGCCTAAATGACATAAAAAAATAAATAATTTAGATTAGAAATATAGATTCTATTGCGTATGATTTGCATTAGAATATACATTCTATTTAGTGCGATGGAAAATTGTCTCCTAAATGGCATAAAAAAGAAAATAAATAATTTGCATTAGAATTCCTTGCCGTATGATTTGAATTAGAAATATAAATTCTATGGCTTGCT
Source organism: Acanthosepion esculentum (assembly GCA_964036315.1). Taxonomy (NCBI): domain Eukaryota; kingdom Metazoa; phylum Mollusca; class Cephalopoda; order Sepiida; family Sepiidae; genus Acanthosepion; species Acanthosepion esculentum. The sequence continues at coordinate 14,355,241 of OZ038501.1, read as the reverse complement.
ATGAAAAATTGGCGCCTTAAAATGAAAATAAATAATTTGCCGTAAAAATTAATATAAATAATTTGCACTAGAAATATAGATTCTAAGTCGTGCGATGAAAAATTGTCGCCTAAATGACATAAAAATGAAAATAAATAATTTGCATTAGAATTATAGATTCCTTGCCGTATGATTTGAATTAGAAATATAGATTCTATGGCTTGTGATGAAAAATTGGCGCCTAAAAATGAAAATAAATAATTTGACGTAAAAATGAAAATAAATAATTTTCATTAGAATTATAGATTCCTTGCCGTATGATTTGCATTAGAAATATAGATTCTATGTCGTACGATGAAAAATTGACGCTTAAATGACGTAAAACTGAAAATAAATAATTTGTACCAGAATGAAAATAAATAATTCAGTTTAGAAATATACATTCTATGGCGTATGATTTGCATTACAAATATAGATTCCCTGGCGTTCGATGGAAAATTTTCGCCTAAATGACATAAAAAGGAAAATAAATAATTTGCACTAGAAATATAGATTCTATTGCGTATGATTTGCATTAGAATATACAGTCTATGGAGTGCGATGGAAAATTGTCGCTTAAATGTCATAAAAATTAAAATAAATAATTTAGATTAGAAATATAGATTCTACGGCGTATGACTTGAATTAGAAATATAGATTCTATGGTGTGCCATGGAAAATTGTCGCCTAAATGACATAAAAATGAAAATAAATAATTTAGGTTAGAAATATAGATTCTATGGCGTATGATTTGAATTAGAAATATAGATTTTATGGCGAGCGATGGAAAATTGCCCCCTAAATGACGTAAAATTGAAAATAAATAATTTGTACCGGAATGAAAATAAATAATTCATTTTAGAAATATAGATTCTATAGTGTATGATTTGCATTACAAATATAGATTCCATGGCGTTGGATAGAAAATTGTCGCCTAAATGACATAAAAAAGAAAATAAATAATTTAGATTAGAAATATAAATCCTATTGCGTATGATTTGCATTAGAATATACATTCTATGGAGTGCGATGGAAAATTGTCGCTTAAATGATATAAAAATAAGGAAATAAATAATATGCACTAGAAATATAGATGCCATGGCGAATGATTTGCATTACAAATATAGATTCCCTGGCGTTCGGTGGAAATTTATCACAGAAATGATATAAAAATGAAAATAAATAATTTATATTAAAAATATAGATTTTATGGAGTGCGATGGAAAATTTTCGTTTAAATGTCATAAAAATGAAAATAAATAATTTGCATTAGAATTATAGATTTCTTGCCGTATGATTTGTATTAGAAATATAGATTCTATGGCGGGCAATGGAAAATTGTCGCCTAAATTACATAAAAATGAAAATAAATAATTTAGGTTAGAAATATAGATTCTATGGCGTACGATTTGCATTAGAAATATAGATTCTATGGCGTACGATGGAAAATTATCGCCTAAATGACGTGAAAATGAAAATAAATAATTCATATTAAAAATATGGATTCTATGGCGTATGATTTGCATTAGATTATAGATTCTATGGCATGCGAGGGCAAATTATCGCCTAAATGACGTAAAAATAAGAAAATATATACTTTGCACTAGAAACATAGATTCTATGGCGTATGATTTGCATTAGAAATACAGATTCTATCGGGATCGATGGAAAAGTGTCGCCTAAATAACATAAAAATGAAAGTAAATAATTTAGATTAGAAATATAGATTCTATGGTGTATGATTTGCATTAGAAATATAGATTTTATAGAGTATAGTGCAGAGGATACTCTGAAATGTTCGTATTGGAGCTTCTGGATCGAATGCCAAGCAGTACAGTCTGCCGTTTCCAAATTTCTGGCAGAGTGAATTGCATCATGGTGCTCTTTTTCTCATAGTGCCCAACTGAGGCTACTATACAGTGCAGCCGACAAAATCAAAAACAAATAACGCGCATGCGTGAAATTAAAAAAATATATAGAATGGCGACAATTTACCTATCGCGCCATTTATGTTATACTGAATGTTGTTGTTTAGCACTACTCCGAGAAATTATGACTGGTGTGTACGTAGTCGTAGCTCTACAGATAAGAAACAAAACATTTGTTTTAATTAATTGTTTTACTTAATTGTTTGTGTGTTCTGGTAAGCGGGACTTCTGCAAATTCTTGCGTTAATCGATTCTTGAATATTGCATTTTGAAGTGATATATACTTACCAGTGCCGATGCACCTCAGGATTTAAGATTAGCTTTTTGTAGCTGTTGTATTGGACGACCTCCTATTTTAATGATTTAAATGAAGATCGCCTTATACGCGGAAATATACGATAGTAAAATATTCACTGTAATTGAAATCCTGAAAATCTATTTAAAATAATTAAATCTCTTTTGTGTTTTTATGTTGTTATTTTTGTCTCTCTCACAAATACATAAAAATTCTTATCTTTTTGCGGAGATGACCGTCTTCGGCAAGTGTGTATCCAAGAAGAAACGCCTACATACTTTCCGGGAAATCGATCCTTATTTGTTTAAGAATCTTTTCAGAAAGATTTTAGGTATTATTAACCCCCACCCCCACCCCACCAATACGAAAAATTCGAAAAAAAAAGTAAATAATAACGGAATTATTTGTTTTGTTTTAATTAATTTGCACAAAATGTTGTTATGTAATACTAAAATAATGATTCCATAGGCCTAGAAATCAAGAACGAGATTTGTTTAAGTTACTTCTTACTTGTGCTAGCTGCTTAGCGTATCTTTTAGAAATTGGCTTGTAATCGTCTCTTGAATATTGCATTTTAATGTGGAATGGTGAAGTAAATGTAGTTTTATTACATTTATTACTGTAGTACGGTAAAATAATCTCAATTATTTCAACTGGAAATATTTACATCGGACATTACTATACTGATACAGCTGTTAGGTTACCGCGATTCATGTCGCAAGCATACTAGCCTACTTAACCAGTGCCGATACACCACAGGAGTTAAGCTTAGCTTTTTGTAACTGTTCTATTTGATGACCACCTATTTTGGAGGTTAATTTCTAAGATTAAAAGGTCGCCTTATACACGGAAATATACGTTATGTTTAAAAAGCGATTAGACGTTTCTCTCTTTTTCTTTTACCTTTCGCTTCTCTCTCTTTTCCACTGATCTTGTCGCATAACGTCCTTCAGTTCACTGCTACCCAGATTCATTTCTCGGTTTGAACAGAATTCAGAATTTGTTTGATATATGAGATCACGAATCCGAGAAGCTCTCAGAATTGGAAGTGTTTCATTTTGGTTTTGGAATTGATATTTTGCGGTCGTGTTTCGTATTTCTGTCTACGGACGATCTTATATTTGATTTATCAGCGAGGCCATTAACGTTACTTTCTGATTCTGTTCATCCAAATAAACACGGTTTTATGGAAACTTTTCTTATCGTCTTGACTTGGCGCCAAAGTAAAGATTTTTAGTGTTCAGTTTTCAAATCAGATTTCTTCCTTAAAATTCTCTCTGTATTACCTAATCTAATATCAGAATAGTGTGACTTAAGGTATATAATCTATACTCACGTGCAAAAGTTTGGTACAGACTGAGATATATTAACCTTTCCTTGCTCAGACGTTATATTGATAAATCCTGTGCAATTGTAGTGATCAACGGTTGCTTTATATTGAATTGTAGGTATCAAGTTGTTGTGGTCCAGGTTCCTTGTACCACGGTGATGGTCCAAGGTAGAACCAATGAAGAATAACTCGAACACAGGTATGGAATAACACAGATATATTACAAACAGAATATGTACAAAAGAAGTAGAAGTGTTAGTAATAAAAATCAGGTTAGGTTACAGAGAACTATGTTATTTCGAAGTATCACTATTCCAATGTCTTATAGTAATCGTCTGACACGACTCTGTGACTGACTGACTGACTGTCTGTCTCACTGTGTGACTCTGTGTCGATATTTAACAACCCTCCCACGTGGGTCGCATGTGGCACAAGGCCGGCTTTGTGGGTTGTCCGAGCCCGTAGGCTCGGCCAAAAATATGCCCATTTAGAACCCGCATAAACGGGTTCAGGGACTGTCCACCTCTCCGGACGAAACTTTGCCCTTCAGCAAAGCCCCGTCCGGGTTCCTCTCTGCCAAAGCAGAGAGTTCGTCAGAAGCCGCACACAGTCGGAGACTGCTCAAGACTCGATTCCGTCTCGGTGTGGCTCTGTGTCTGATGCTCCCTCTTGAGGCGCAATATTTATGAGGTACGGAACAGGCTATTAATATTATGGGTAAATTCCCATAACACAAGTGTTAGTATATGTATATACAATTGCAATGACCAAAATGTTGTTCTATCTAATTTATATTGAATTGTAGAGATTAAGTGTTTCCTTAGATATTTTATAATGAAATTTTTAAGCGTTTCACCCCAAGCAAGGCGGGAAGCCACTAGCACGCAAGGGGTTACAGAGAGTTGGAGCGAGAGCAAATAGGAGTGACAGAGGAAAGGATGAAGAGAAGGTTAGGGGATAGATCAGGGCATCTGGATACGTCGATTGACATTACATTTGAATAGTTGGAGATTATAGCTATCAGCGAAACAGGAAATGGGGAGGGAGTTCCACAGGCGAGAAGTGTGAGGCATGAAGCTATTGGCGTAGAAGAGACATTTAACAGTTTCGACAGTGAAAGGGTGAAAGCGAGATGCCAGCCTAGTTGAACGCTTAAATTCATGAAGTTTGGGAATCAGCGAGAGAAGCTCATCTGAGCAGTTACGGTGAAAGTATTTGTAAAAAAGACAGAGCGAGGCAACGGCGCGTCTGTGAGAGAGCGACTGCAGACGAGATGCCAGATCAGGGCCAATTATATTGCATATCCGTCTTTGGATTTTATCGAGGACCTTGAGACAAACAGACCATATATGGCAGCAATACTCCATGCAAGGGCGTATGGTTGATTTGTAGATTTGAAGCATCGACTCATGCGAGAAGAAATTCCTGGCGCTGCACAGGGAGCCGACTTTCCTTGCGGTGGACGAAGCTATTGACTCAATGTATTCGTTCCATCTCAGGTCAGCGGACAATGTGAGCAGTCGCGAAGAGGTGCTCTCGTGGAGTTGAGCGTTAGATCACATTAGTTTATGCAACGAAGAAAAGAATACTGTGCTGTGTTATGTCCTTCTTTACAGCAGCAAATTTGGGAGGATTTCCTCAAAGATGAAGAAGAAACTCGAGGCGACAGAGATGTGGTTCTACAGAAGGATGCTAAGGATATCATGGACCGAGCGTGTGAGCAACAATGAAGTCTTAGCGAGGGTGAAAACACGGAGGAGGCTTAAACTTAACATCAGGAAGAGGCATCTGAAGTTCCCGGGACACTTAATGAAGAGTAAGGGCATGGGTAATCTGATACTCATGTGTCAAATAAAGCGAAAGTGAGACAAGGGAAAACAACGCGTGATATACCAGGCGGGCTTAAGCAAGTGCATAACGGAAGGTCCTAGGGGAGATGGCAGGGGGAAGGAACTTGTTGAGAGCTGCAAGGGATAGAAGGGGGTGGTGAGCCATGATCGCCTACGTCTTGAAAGGATACGGCACATAGAATGAAAATATGCAGTTGTAGTGATCAAGTGTTTCATAAATTATTTATATTGAATTATAGGACCCATCGGTTACATTACTATATTCATATGGAATTAAAATGGTCGGGCGTTGATTTATGTATTAAGTTGGTGCAAAAATAATGTCGTTTTCCCACATGAAGTTGAACGTCAAAAAACGATATTATTTTTGCACCAACCTAATATTTTATATTGAAATGTAGTAGTCGTAGTGATCAAGTATAGTTTTAGCGACTTTATGCTGAATTGTAGGTTTCATTAGTATATGCATATGCAATTCCAAGCATCAGGGGTTGTTTTATCTACTTTATATTGAATTGTAGCTTTCAGGTGTAATGTCAGTATATGTATATACAATTGCAACGATCAAAAGTGTTTTCTAATTTAAATTGAATTGTAGCTTTCAAGTGTGATATTAGTATATGTATATACAATTGCAATGATCCTTTTTTTTTCATTTTATATTGAAGCATATGCAATTTCAGTGACCAAGTATTGTTTTGTGTACTTTATATATTGTGATGGTGCATAATTATCAGGCGTTTTGTAGCTGAGTTATTTTTTAATAGAAATTGCTGTTTTGTTTACATTTTTAAATAAAACTATTTTACTTTCAAGTTATAAAAATGCGGGTCGATATTCATACTCATTTAAAAATGTTATTGTTGAATTGTTATATTTCTCTTTCATAATAAATATTGTTTAAAAACGCCTGATAATTATGCACCAAAACAGTAGAATTGTAGCGATCAAGGATTACATTAATATATGTAAATGTATTTGTATAGCTCAGGGTTTGTTTTCTCTAATTTATTTTGACTTGTAGCGATCAAGTGTTACATTAATATGTACATATCCAATTGCAATGATAAGAGGTTGCTTTGTTTAATTTACATAGAATTGTAGAGTATCTGTCTATATTTCTGAGATGAGGTATTATGACAAGAATTTACATTATTCGTACTGTTATCCTCATCTTCATTGCCATGTTCAAAATGTTTCGGCCTCTATATCTCTGAGATGAGGTATTATGATTACTTGAATTATTTACCATATTCGGACTGTTATCCTAATCTTCATTGCCATATTCACAACGTCTCGGCCTCTATATCTCTGAGATGAGGTATTGTGATTACTTGCATTATTTACATTATTCGAACTGTTATCTACATCCTCATTAGCATATTGACAACGTTTCGGCCGTTGTATGTTCCGGCCTTCTTCAGGTGATTGTAATTTCGAACCGAATCATTTATTCTGTCCACTAGGGTAGATTCTTCTAGTTCCACGTGCCATGTCTCAGATGTCTCGGTTAATTTCTTTTAATTTAACTATCCAAATTTCGGTTTGGTTTAGCAATGGTTTGGTCAATAATTCCAGCCCATATCATCATGCCGCGTCCTTGCGGTATCGTTTTAACTACAGGCATCAAATAAAATCCATCCTTTGTTCCATCCATCAGGTTCATCGAATGATATCCGAGAATCATCCGTGAAAATTACTTCAGAAATATCAATTGACTTATATTTCTTAACCCAATTCTGAAGCTTTAAATATTTCCCTTACTGGGGTGAGTTTGCATGGAAGATTCCTTGACAGATACCAATTTGCAAAGGATTCTATGCTTCTTGAGTCCACCCAATCCCAGCTTGTTCTAAGATCTTAGCACTGATCAAATGTAGTTGTTTCGTTATAACTCGTTTTAGTTTACGGTCCCCTCAAGAAGTTCTTAGAGTCTTTTCCTTTACTTCTCATTCTCAAAATGCTTATATTTTCAACAGTCCTCTTTATCGTTCGTTAATTTTTGCGAAGCTGCTTTGATAAAACCATGTTGGAAATTTCCACATTCAATAACGTTCTGTCTTTCAGCTTTTTTAGATCCTTTCGACTACGAATGATTTTCAACATATGAACAAAAAAAAAGGAAAAAAAAGAAAAAGAAAAAAAGAAAGATGAAAAAAGGAAATAGAAGAAAAGAAAAAAGAAAAGAAGAAAAAGAAAGAAGAAAAGAAGAAAGAGAAAGAAGAAAAGGGTAAAAAGAAAAGAAAAGAAAAAAGAAGAGAAAAAAGAAAAAAGAAAAAGAAAAAAGAAAGAAGAAAA
>OZ038501.1:14330022-14340022 GCA_964036315.1 Acanthosepion esculentum | reverse complement strand
AACTGATTCATAAATGATGGAAATCATATAGAAGATTTTACTTGTTAATATTCCAGTTCAATAAAATATTGTTGAATATTTAATTTCTTGAAAGTATGCATTTTTGCCTAGGGTGTCCAGACATTATGGACACCCTGTGTAACAATTTAATTACAGTTATCTCCACAATGTGCCGCTGGGAATAAAGACGAAAAGAAATATTCGCACCCGAGCGCGTTTAAACGCGTTTCAGATTCATCCTTCTTGAGATGCTGTTCAGATGTGCCATTTAATAGCAAGCAGTATAGGAAGTTTCAGGTGTTCATGTTGAACTGGTGGCTACAATTGAATGAAAGAGAATAGGAGGATTGGATAAAGTATAGATTTTATTATTAAGAGTAAAGATTTATTTTGTGATGTTAACGGACATTATATTTTGTAATGCTCGTTGTAGTAGAGACTTTGTAATTGCAGATACAACTGTAGTAACCAGTTGTGGGGTATGACTATAAACTGTATCCGCGTCGTGGGTGAGGCCATAAACTACGTCCAACAGCAAGGCCTCTAATCATGAGGTTTTGAGGAGCGTGGAACCACCTCTTAATTGCTGGTGTTCCTAGGTCCACCCTGACCCGGGGTGGTAGCACCTGTTAGGGTCCCAGCTATGGGCAAACAGTTGACCCCACAACCTGACTCAAAACAATATGAAAGTGTAAAAATAGATTTTAATACCAGACATACTTTAAAAATATTAGTATCAGCAATAAATATTTGAAAAAAGAAAATGTTACCAGCAATAAAAATCTTGTCAGCATTAAATAACCCGTTGAGGTTGATATGCCGTAAAACAAATCAAACCTAACCAAACCAGCAATAAAAATCTTGTCGCCATTAAATAACCCATTGAGGGTGATATGCCGTAAAACAAAACAAAGCAAACCAAAGCAGCAATAAAAATCTTGTCGGCATTAAATAACCCATTGAGGGTGATATGCCGTAAAACAAAACAAAGCAAACCAAACCAGCAATAAAAATCTTGTCGCCATTAAATAACCCATTGAGGGTGATATGCCGTAAAACAAAACAAACCAAACCAAACCAGCAATAAAAATCTTGTCGCCATTAAATAACCCATTGAGGGTGATATGCCGTAAAACAAAACAAACCAAACGAAACCAGCAATAAAAATCTTGTCGGCATTAAATAACCCATTGAGGGTGATATGTCGTAAATAAAAAAAAAAACAAAAGTAAAAAAACAAACAAAACAAAACAAAACCAAAGCTATCTTCAGGTTCCACAGAAATGTCCGATAAAACCATACTGCAGTTTATGTACTTGCCCCCAAACTTTTGCATGGAAGTTGATACTTCCACCGTTTGCGGCTTGTCGTCAGACGAACACTTTATCAGGACCACTTAATCAGATATTCCATTGACTGAGGTCATATTAGGCTAGCGATTTTTGCTTGACATACATCCAACGAATTTAGATATATCTTTAATTAATATGGCGAATAATTTAATAGTTATATTCCATTACCGCCGATCAGTTACCTTGAATTACCACCAGTCACGATGAGCTGTTGCCCCACCCCCCAGGAGGCTCCGAGCCTTGAGAGAATATTGGGTCTCCAGTTAACACGCGAATTCAAGTGGAACTCCTATAACCGATCCATCGCAAAAGAAGCAGGTAAAAATGATCAGCTCCCTGTACTGCCCCAGCAATTACCCGACTCTTCATGTTATCCCCTACGTTTATAAGAGCCAGATCAGACCGAAAATTGAGTACTGTTACCCTATTTAGGTGGGTACAGCCCAGTCCACACTTTCCAGTCTAGATAGAGACCAAAAGCGTCTTAAGGTGTTGTAGAAGAATTATTTTCCTCTCTCTCTCTCTCTCTCTCTCTCTCTCTCTCTCTCTCACACACACACACACACACAGAGGCGGGATGTGGCGAGGGTCTCACTGCTCTATCGCTACTTCCATGGAATGTGCTTGGAAGAACTACATTCATTGGTTCCGCCCGGTTCTAGCCTTCACGGCTAGGACCCGCCAGGCCACTTACATAGTAGCAAGCCACCTACATTCCCCTCCGTATTACATCGGCGAGAAGTAACTTCCATTCAAGCACCTTCTTTCCACGAACCACTGCTCCGTGTAACAGGCTCACAGAAGGATGTTTCCCGATTACAACAAACTTAACCTGTTCAAGTATAAAGTCAACCGTTAACTTCCCTTCCTAGTCATATAAACTACCACTTAACATAACACTCTACATCGAATGGCTCCACTGTTTTGTACAGGGTGAATCTTATTGTAAATTTTAACTAGGTTGTATCAAATATACTTAAACAATAAATATTTTTTTCTTAATTACATTTTATGTTCCATCTTTATAATTGAATGGATTACATCCTTTTCTGTAAACGCATTTACGAAAACGAACGAATCTGTGTTTGTATTAATTGTCGTTTTTGGAACGCCCTAGGTGTCTGATTACCATGCCGTGTGCTTGATTAAAACAAAATCAAATTCGGCTGCCAACAGGTCTGAAAAGCGAAGTGAAACTGTTATCTAAATTCATAAAGATTGCTTGTTAATTATAAGGCGACGAATGAGAAATTTTTAGAGCAGTTATCTTTAGGCATTAAAAACAGACAAACAGCATAGGGCGTTGCAAATATCAAAGTGATTATTTTGATAAACAAAAAAAAATGGCGGATATTTCGGTTGATAAAAACTGTTACGACGTCAGCATCGGCGACCATTTGACGTCCTTGTCTTTGAAATGCTATAGAATTATAAGCGGGCCAATTAAAATCAAGGAAGCGACCTGCGCATTAGCGGGTTAATCCTATAGTAATCTGTAGACGAAAGAATTGTTTACAATTATTATAATAAGGATATTTTTTTGTTTTACTTGAATACTTTTTATGTTGCTCGACGCTTAAAATCATGAGGCTGATCAATTTTATTTCAGCAGAATTAAATATTTAAATTAACTCGAATTTATAATTTTGGTAGAGTATTTACCGGCGTATAAGACGCACCAGGTGATTTGAGAAATCAAGATCTCTGCAAATTATTCAGGTCTACCACGATAGATGTGTCTCCCCAGTTATAATAGCTGATTATTGGATACAGCTGAACGCTTGTATAGTATATATATATTATATATATATATATATATATATATATATATATATATATATATATATATATATATATATATATATATATAAAAAAGTGAACATAGAAGTCAACACTTAGAGGCGACAGTCTGTTTCATGCTAGATGCAATCGTTTTATATTTACACACGCTCTATCTCTGATATTGAGCAATTTATCCCATAAATATAGCACATCATAGGACTATATTTCTTCATTTTTTTATTTTTATTTTTTTTAAGCTTATCACCCCAAGCAAGGCTGGAGGCCACTAGCACGCAAGGGGTTACAGAAGGTTTGGAGGAAGAGCAGATAGGATTGGTAAAGGAGAGGATGTGGAGAAAGACAGTGGATCGATCAAGGCAAGGGGGTTACAGAAGATTTGGAGCGAGAGCAGATAGGAATGAAAGGTGAAAGGATGTGGAGAAGGGAAGTGGATAGATCCAGGAAACTGGAGATGTCGATTGACGTTACACTTAAATAGTTGGAGATTGTATTTGTCAGGGAAACAGGAATAGGGAAGGGAGTTCCACAGGCGAGATGTGCGAGACATGAAGGTATTGGAGTAGAAGTGACGTCTACATCTAACAGTTTCAACGGTGAAGGGGTGGGAACCGAATGCCAGCCTCGTAGGACGTTTAAATTCATGAGGCCTAGGGACCAGAAAAAGCAGCTCCTCGGAGCAATTACCGTGAAAGTATTTGTAAAAAAGACAGAGCAAAGCAACGTCGCGTCTGTGAGAGAGCGACTGCAGACGAGATGACAGATCAGGGCCAATTACATTGCATATCTGTTGTGGAGTTATTTCCACAATAGAACTTGTAGTTGGACTAAATGCGTCCTAAATGGGGTAAACGTACAAAAACGTTAGGAACTTGTAAATAAGTGTTACGAAGAGTAATCGAGTTGTGGTCGCTGATAACTACTCCTCTCTCGACTACCTATTGACTCCTACTTATAATAGGTGGGAGAGTCTATTCTCTAGACCAGGTGTCTTTTACTATAACACGCCCCTCCTAAAACTTTACTCCGTAGGAGTAAAAAGTTTTAAATTTTTTATTTTATTTTATTTTATTTCTTTTTTAAAGAAAAAAGGAGAAGAAAAAACAAAAAAACAAAAAAACTTCATTTTTTTAGCGTATCTCCTACGTTTTGGATCCATTTTTAAATGTCAGTTGCCTTTCTTTTTCTCTTGGATCGGCGTAACATCGTTACTGGTGTTGGAAGATCAAACGTATCAAAAATCATCTCCATAGGTGTTTCTTCATCTGGAGCGCTGTCAACCACGTCTGAAGAGCGTCGTCTGATCTGGTTAATGTGCCGTCTGCACGTGAATTTTTCACCTTTCAAGAAGTACATCATGTTGCCAATCCACTTTTCTATTTTTCCACTCTCCCAGAATGATTTATTCTGTTTATATACCTTAAAGTATACTTTTTCACCAGGATTGTATTTCTTTACTTGAATAAGTTTTTCTGTACTTGGCTTTGTCTTTTTCGGTAATAACTTGTCGAAGACAGATCTTACCCGACGTGCAAACATCACCTCGGCTGGCGATTGTGAGGCTGGTGTTGCGTTATTTGGGGTAAGTCTGTATACTTGTTGAAACTTCTGTAGAGCTTCATCTGCAGGTATTTCCCTAGCTTTCTTTAAAGCTCTTTTAAGGGTGTCCACACATTTTTCCGCTACCCCGTTTGATCTTGGGTGATATGGAGCTGTGGTAATGTGTTCGACATTATATTCCTTACAGAAATCTTTAAATTGTTTCGACGTAAATTGACTTCCGTTGTCCGTAACAATTGTGTCTACTACACCAAACCTTGCGAACAATTCCAGCAGGAAGTTCTTGCGTCGTCGGATTTCTTATTCTTTGTATCTCAGGCCATTTTGAGAAACTATCCACTACTATGATGTAATGGTATCCATTCAGTGGACCTGCAAAATCCACATGCAACCTAGACCATGGTAGGTCTGTTTTTGGCCAGGGATTAAATTTTACTGGTGGTGTCTTTGCAGCCAAAGCACAGCCTTTACATCTTGTTACTGCGATCTCAATGTCCCTGTCCATATTCGGTCAATAAACAAAACTTCGCATTAGGCTCTTCATCCTAGTGCTGCCTGGATGACCAGTATGGAAATCATTTAAGATTTGTTTTTGAAGTGTGTATGGAATTACCACACGTTCTCGATATAACAATACTGAATCGCAAAGCGAAAACACATTTGTTATGTATTGGTCCCTCTTGGCTATTTTTTCTTTTACTTTTAAGATATATTCATCCCTGGTGGCTTCTTCTTTTATTTTTTCTAGAGTTACCGGAAGTTCCCGAACTGCATTACACACAGTAAATTTCAGTTCTACTTCTGATTTTAGTGAAGCAATTACCGTGTCTTCTAACGGTTCGCTCCTTTTAGGAATTAACCTGGACAGCCCATCAGCATAGCCAAATTTATTGGATGGTATGTACTCTATGCTGAAGTTATAATTTAGCAATATTGTAGCCCATCTTTGTAGTCAGTTTGCTGTATGCTTCGGCAAACCTTTTTTCGATCCAAAAATCGAAATTAGAGGCTTATGATCGGTTTGTAGCTTAAAATGTCGACCGTGGAGAAAACGGTGAAATTTCGCTACTGCAAATATTATTCCGAGCCCCTCTTTCTCTATCTGAGAGTAATTCTTGTCGGCCGGAAGTAGTGCTCAGGAAGCATGAGCAATTGGTTTTACTTGACCATCTGTCATTTTGTGTAAAATGCACGCTCCTATACCATACGCACTAGCATCGCAAGCTACTATGATTTCTAAATCCGGATTGTAATGGGTTAGAAATAATTCCGAGGTTAATACTTCCTTTATCTTTTCAAATGCTTTCTGGCATTCATTAGTCCACTTCCAGGGTTTTCCTTTCTTTAGTAATTCATTTAATGGTTGCCGCAGATCATACATTTTAGGGGTGTACATTTGGGAATAATTAGCTAGTCCCCAAAAAACTTTTAAAGTTGTAATATCCTTCGGAGCCGGCATGTCTTTTATAGCCACTGTTCGCTCTGGGTCTGGCCTTCTACCATTCTTATCGATGATCTGCCCCAGATATTTTACTTTGTCCATGGAAAACTCGCATTTAGTTTCCTTGAGTTTAAATCCAAACTCCTGTATTCTGGAAACTACAGCATTGACATGTTTCACGTGTTCTGCAATACTTGTACTTCTCATGAGGATGTCGTCAAGATACGCTACTGCGAAATCCAAACCACCCAACATCGAATCCATTACTTGTTGAAAAATGTCGGGGGAGACCTTAATCCCAAAAGGTAGTCTGTTAAGTTTATACAGACCCCGATGTGTATGGATACACAAAAGTTTAGACGTTTCTTCCTCTACCGGTATTTGCAGATATGCATCGCTGAGGTCTATTTTCGAAAATACAGTACCTCCATTAAGCTTTGCAAATATTTCTTCTGCTGTTGGTAGAGGATAGTTATAGTCTTTGAGTGCCGCGTTTAACCCCGTTGAAAAATCTGCACAAACACGAATGTCTTTAGACTTTTTCTTCACGTATACCGTCGGAGCTGCCCAATCACTATAGTCAACTTTTTTGAGTACACCGGATTTCCCTAATCTGTCCAATTCTTTATCAATCTGTTCTATTGAGGCAAACGGAACACTACTTTTCTTTTTGAATACCGCCTGAGCGTTTTCTTTTAAAAAGAATTTTGTCTCCATCTTGGTACACGTTCCCAAGCCCGGATAAAAAACAGTAGGAAATGTTTCCTTTAGTTTCTCTATTAATTTTTCGGCTTCGGAGTTTATGCTTTTTACCTTGTAAAAGAAAGAATTTATCGGTAGATCCCATAATTGAAACTCCGTTATCCAATTAGTACCGAGTAAATTCGTGGTATTTTCCATGACAAATAGTTTAACTTTTCGCGTTTTTTATTTAACGTGACGTTTGTAACAATTTCTCCAACAAATTGTATTTTTTCTCCCGTCACTGACTTCGCGATTTTCTTTGTCTTCATTAAAGTTGGTTTCCCCAACTTCTTCAACGTATGCAAATTTATGATAGAGAGATCCGAACCAGTGTCAAGTTGCATTTATATTTTTTTATTATTTATTTCGACGGTAACGAATTTTCTAGTTATTCCATCGTTTATCTTGTTGGATTTTAATTTTCTTATTTTATTGCCCTTATTTTTTGAATGGCAATGCGAGTGTTTGTGCCCAACTCTTCCACAGTTGAAACATTTTTTATTTCTAAAATTGCAATATCTGTACCAGTGTAGTTCACCGCAAGCAAAACATGGCTTCGGGCGCTTTTGTTTGTTTTTTCCTGGTATTTTACTTTCTGCTTGATTATCTGCAATTTTATATTTCTTTTTGTTCGACTGACTTTCTTTTTTGTACCGCATTTTCCTTACATGCGAAACGCCAGACTGTTCTATCTTTTTAGCGTCTTTTTTTACGCTAAAATATTTTGTGCATTCTTCTGCCAGATTCTGTACCGTAATACTTGGAATACTTTCCAATTTCGCCAGTACTAATTTTCTTAACTCTGCATCTTTTTCCGCTACCAGACCTTGAATAAACACTAAGCACTTAAAATTGTCTACGCTTAGCTCTGCTAGCTTGAATTCTTCACAATGCTTATTCACAATGGCTGCGTACGTTATATAGTCATGTTCGTCATCTTTAATCAAATTTAAACATATCCACCTCTTGTGGAACAAAGATGTCTTTTGACTAAATAACTCGCTTAATATATTTAACGCCTGGGTAAATGTTAATTCACTAGTTTTTTTCGGTAAAATGTAATTTACCAATTTGTTATGCTCAGCAGTTCCTAATTTACTTAAAAGAAGCCCAACCTTCTTTCCTTCAGACCACAAATGGCAGTCCTCGTTATATACGTCTGTATATTTTTTAAAATATTCTTGAAAAGTTACCTCTTCATCTAGACTGTACGTAAATATTTCAATTGAATTCCATATTGTATTCTCTGGGAAGGAATCATTTTGTAGACTTTTCTCTTTCCTGTTCTCGGTTATTTCCAGAATTTTTCTTTGAAACTCCTCATGCATTAGTTCCATTTTCTGTTGGAATTGCATCTGTCTATTGAAAGTTTCCTCCTGTAACTGCATCTGGAATGTATTCTGTTGTTCTAATATTTTAACGTGTTGTTCCAACTGGAATATAAAAAAATCCTGGAGTAGAGTTTTGCAGTCCTCCATTTTTTTTTCAAAGTGTAAATCCGATACTTTGTCGCCCACGTTATTTGTGGCGAAACAAAATTGTTCTTCCTCCCTATGAGTACGAATTTCGTCGTCAAAACTACTGTGGCGGACGAACTTTTTATTCCTCCTGATGAGTGCAAATCTTCGCTGCCAAAAGTTTTATTGGCGAACGAATTTTTTTTCTGCCTCTGTATGAGTTCGAATCTTCGTCGCCAAAAGTTGTTTTGGCCAACGATTTTTTTTCTCCCCCGTATGAGTTCCAATCTTCGTCGCCAAAAGTTGTTGTGGAGTTATTTCCACAATAGACCTTGTAGTTGGACTAAATGCGTCCTAAATGGGGTAAACGTACAGAAACGTTAAGAATTTGTAAATAAGTGTTACGCAGAGTAATCGAGTTGTGGTCGCTGATAACTACTCTTCTCTCGACTACCTACTGACTCCTACTTATAATAGGTGGGAGAGTCTATTCTCTAGACCAGGTGTCTTTCACTATATCAATATCCGTCTCTGGATCTTATCAAGAACCCTGAGGCAAACAGCAGGCGCTCCAGACCATATATGGCAGCAATACTCCATGCAAGAGTGAATGGTCGATTTATAGATTTGGAGGATCGATTCCGGGGAGAAAATTTCTTGGCTCGGCACAGGCAACCAACTTTCCTTGCGGTGGATGATGCAACTGACTCGATGTATTTGTTCCATCTCAGATCAGCGGACAGCGTGAGACCGAGCAGCCGCATAGAGGAGCTCTCGAGAAGTTGGTCTTCAGACATTCTAATGGGATGCAGGGATGGATCCTTGTGGTGGTTAATAGAGAGCAGTTTTGTTTTAGAGGCGTTAAAGTTAACCATCCATTTCTCACCCCAGATCACAACTGATTGGAGGTCCTTTTCAATTTGAGCTGCCAGGTTAACTTTGTCCGCCTCACTAGATTTGTGTTTGAGGCAGGAGTAAATAGTGGTGTCGTCAGCGTAGATGCCGACTTGGGAGTCTATGGCGTCAGGATATATATATATATATATATATATATATATATATATGTGTGTGTGTGTGTGTGTGTGTGTATGTATATTTACATACGCTCTATCTCTGATATTGCGCACATTATCTAATAAATATAACACACCTTAAAACTATATTTCTTCATATATATATATATATATATATATATATATATATATATATATATATATATATATATATATATATATATATATTTGTGTATTTAGGCAGCAATCCTTCTTTCATGCACATTTCATTCAAAACGACTGACAAGGTGCTTTTATTTAGTTTTTTATATAATTTCTCGTGCGATATAATAAAGTTTTTCTTTTCAGAGGATAAATTATATAAAAACTGTCCGAATGTTCTTTTTATCCGAGCGCTTTCGGCTATACATTTAGCCATTTTCAATGATTATATTTCAACTGTTAGAATTAGAAATAGTTTGTTATACTTATGTTTTATAAGGTGATTCATTTTTTTGTTTCAAAACACGGTCAAGATATTATGTCCATGTTCAAAGTTGGTTTGTTTGTTTTTTATTAGTAAGTCTTCCATTATTTTTAGCCTTTTTTTGCAAGTGGATGATGCTATTATATTAGTGTTGTCGACAAGTATAT
>OZ038501.1:14317522-14325022 GCA_964036315.1 Acanthosepion esculentum | reverse complement strand
GTGCCTAAACTTTTGACCGGTGTTTATCGGCGAAAATATCTCCACAGACCAGTCAATATTAAACGCCCAATCCATTCTTCACCAAACTGCAACCAACAAGCACTATTGTTTCACTCCGTCACCTTTTTTTTCATGTATATTTTTATTCTCAAACAAATGGAAAAAAGGAAATGGCATTTCACATACGGCTTGCCGACAATCAGGAGTGTTCATAACCATTTTCGATTCTCACCCGTCGAAGTGCAGTTGAAATGCACTGAAACGAAGTTACATCTTTGTAGTGAGTAAAATGGTTTTGTCTATATGATAAAATTATAATAAATAAATAATTATCGCTGTACTATCGGTATCGAGCCCTCTTTTGAATTAATGCTGTGAATGTTGGAATTTATATATCACTTTCGTTCTCATCGCATAGGATATATATATATATATATATATATATATATATATATATATATATATATATATATATATTAGAAATATATGACAAACATTCAGGGTTTAACAGCAAATTTTCAAAATCGTAGACAGTATGGGATAATTGTCCATCCCACAAAAGGTTTAAAGGTTTAATATCTAAAAGAAAAGACACTAAACTAATTGAGTTTCATTTTTCCACGTTTTCAGATAAGATTTGTAGACAACTTGACAGCATTTCTTGTAAGAATCACTGATAAACAGTTATTCAGCTGGAAAGGAAACATTTCAAAATCGTTTTGTCTCAACCCCACTATGTCTTCCCAACTGAGTAATGATGAGAGGAAAAAGATCAACTGAGCAATGATGAGAGGAAAAAGATCATTGAAGATTTCAGTAATGGCACCTACATTCATACCCTGGTTTTCAACTTCAAAGTCCATTCAAGAGCCATCAAGAGAACGTTAAATGAGTTTTAAAAAGAGTAAAGAGGAAAACTGGAACAGGAGGTCACAGCAGCAAGAGGAATCATCATTCAAATTTAGAGCTAAATACATTGGTATTGTTCAAACTGGAATTCAATAGTGTTGTAAAAACCTCGCGGAATTCCAGCAAGAAATATCTAATCATTTCTAAGATGCGGCGTTTCAAACATTAATCTAACAATTGGACAATTTTGCTGTTACACGATTTGGACAGTTTTGTTGTTACTCTCGGTGTATGAACAGTCTAGGAAAGAAAGCAACATTGATAGATAAATGTTTTTAATAGCGGTTCATATAATACAAGGCCCAAGAGCAACTCAAGAGAGAGCGTTAATAAATCGGGTTATTGTACGGGACGTCAAAACGGGAAGTAAGTGTAGATTACGAGAACAGGTAACGGTTGATCTTTGACATGAAGAGGTTAAGATTGTAGTGGTCCGGCAAGCATCCTCTCAGAAGTCTTTTCCATAAAGTTTCCCCTCCTGGGAAAAAAAATCTGTCCGAATTGAGAACTCCGTGATACCACTGGAATAGGGATGGTTTGTCCCCGCGTCTTTAAATGTGATCGACTGAATAGGTGAAACACGGGATTGCAGCTTGTCAGAACATTTTCCAATGACATAACGACGGAGTAACGATAGGCTTAGGTCGTTTCGTCTGTTAAAATGTGGTTCTGAGGTGGACAATAATTCACCGCTTTACAAAGCTGCGTATACTCACTTGAACTCTGTGAATGCGGGAAAGTAAGGATTGGCCATATCCGGCCCAGATATGGCACTGTATTTGCTCTGATTTGAGTCTTGTAAACAGATAAATATATATAACAAGACGCATGGACATTCCATTCAACGTGATAACATTAATTCTTTTTTGTTTTCTTTATATTTGTATCTTCCATTGAAAATTCGTTAGGATAAACACATACACACGCACTCGGACTTTGTAACATCAAGTCAATAATTTAACCACGTGATCGCCGGCCAGTAAACATCAATATCCAATAAGCGATTTCTAATTTATCCCAGATTGGAGGGGAAGAGATAGGTGATTAAATCCCATCCTTGGCCGCTCGGTCGTAACGGTTCTGCGCCAGTGACAACCTCAGCAGACGCTGATGGCTTAACAGGGAAGAAGAGAAGAAGGCGCGCTACAATCACTGGCAAGATATGGCCGTTGGGTTGGGCGTGTCTTATCGAGGAAAAATAATTCGTTTTCTCAATACATGAGGAGTTCAAATACTCTTCACGGGTGGGAGGGTGACTTTTAATTTTTTTTTTCAATTATGTTTCGATTAAGAATCATTGAGAAAAAAAAAATTTGTTGCATCGATTTTTCATCTTTAATTTAATTTCATATTTATCTTAATTTTCGCTAAAATTAATCTTTTTCTCCCCTTCTTATTTTGTTCATATATATATATATATATATATATATATATATATATATATATATATATATATATATATATATATATATATATATATATATATAAAGACATTTTTGATATAGATACAAGTATTTAAGCAAATGCTCTGTTTATAATAAATACTTATATCTATAAAAAGAACGTTAAACATATCAAAAATGTCTTTAATAAATTGTCGGACTATGTCCAATTCAAATATATATATATATATATATATATATATATATATATATATATATATATATATATATATATATATATATATATATATATATCACGATCTATGTCATTTTGTTCATATATAAGTTTACACATCTCTTTCTATTTATACTAGCCTACACAAATCTGTCTCTCATTCTTTTTATATCTATCATTCTGTTCATATCTATCTATCTGTTCTTACTTCCTATGTATCTAATATATATATATATATATATATATATATATATATATATATATATATATATATATTTTTATATATATAAATCTGTTCATATCTATCTATCTATCTATCTACATCAGTCTGTTCGTATCTATATATATCTATTTCAGTCTGTTCATATCCATCTCAGTCTGATTGTATCTATCTATCTATCCCAGTTTGTTCGTATCTATCTATCTATCTATCTATCTATCTATCTACCTATCTATTTCAGTCTGTTCGCATGTATATATGTATGTATGTATCTATCTATCTATCTCAGTCTAATCGTATCTATCTATCTCAGTTTGTTAGTATCTATCTATCTATCTATCTATCTATCTATCTATCTGCTGTTTTGTGTTACTTTATGAAAATGTATATCACCGAAGATATTATTTGAATGAAAATTCTTCCAAATTTCGAAGATAAGCTGGACACATTCACGTATACAAAAGTTTATAACATGCGACACGTTGTGGGCCGCATTTTTAGGTTTGGGTTACCGATTTCTTCTAAAGACTTTACATTATCTTTCACATCCAGTAGCCCTTTGTGTCTTATAGGCATATTCGCTTTTCTTGGATTGAATTGATTAAAATAATATCCAGGTTGGAAATCTCCAGACCTTACTTTCTCGTTTACCAGGCCTTGTGGGAAAATCTGAATCTTTACTCTATAAACCCCTGCCCATACATTCTACATAGAATGCCTATCGTTATATCGAAGGCAATGAGGTTTATCCATCATTTCCTTTTTAGGATTGGGTTACCGATTCCTTCTATAGTCTTTTCATTCACTTTCACTTCCAGTAACGTTTTGTGTCTTAGAGGCATTTTCGCTTTACTTGGGTGGAATTGATTAAAATAATATCCAGCTTGTAAATCTCCAGTCCTTACTTTCTCGTTTACCAGGACTTGTGGGAAAATCTGACTCTATACTCTATACACCTCTGCCCATAGATGCTACCTAGAACGCCTATCGTTATTTCTAAGGCAATAAGATGTATCCCTTGTTTCCTTTTAGTTAGTTGCTAGTTACGAATTATGGTGAATGTAGTAAGAAAGTAAGTAAGAATGCTTTTTTTTGTTACAAAAAATATTGGTATATATTTGGGTCAGTGTTTGTGGCTAGCTAAGTTTAATGTTAAGACAGAAGAAGAACGTCTTTTCCCCTCTTCCCCATTCTCCATCTTGGCCTTGTGCCACATTTTGTCAATAATTACAAATAAATATCGCTCTTTGCTATGGTATCTAGAGTTTTGAATTTAAGCGGAGCACGAGAATGTCATCGAGATCAATTTACTGTTGAGCTGACTAGATGTAGCCGTAAATTCTATGCTAACTGTATCTTCCCTTATACTTCTCGCTTGTGGAACTCTTTTCCGGCTCCTTGCTTTCCAGCTAACTCTAATCCGCAAACAGTTAAATGCAAATACTACGACGAAATATGTGTGATCCGAAAGATCTTCTTTTAAAATTATGCTATTTATTGACATTTAAATATGTTTCGATCGACACATATTTCGTCTCAGTGTTTGCCTATGTATGGGGAAAAAATTCACCCTGAAAATGACAGTTGGAAATTGTTGAATGTACTTGTTATGTGTCTTCCATGTGACAACTATTTATACTCTACCAATTGGATTATATTTAAGACCATTTCACTTCAACAGATAAAGACATATAAAAAGAAAATTTCGTGGATTTATAAATTTTCAAAATACAAACAAAATTATCACTTGATTTGAACAAGAAATCTAGCGCCGCGGCATCGCACGATCCAAAACATATATTTAACTGTCAATAAATAGCATAATTTAAAAATAAAATGCATCTTTCGGTGTAAACATATTTCGTCTTAGTGTTTGCCTATGTAGGACAAAAAAAGGTGCTCTGAAGATGACAATTTGAAATTGTTGAAAGTACTCGGAATGTGTCTTCCATCTGACAACTTGAATATAAGGATCTTGCTAATTAATTATTTGTATAAATTATCTTTTTATGATATAATATAAAATCTGCACACACTAATATATGTATATATATATATATATATATATATATATATATATGAAGAAATATAGTCTTAAAGTGTGCTATATTTATGGGATAAAGTGCTCAATATCAGCGATAGAGCGTGTGTACATATAAAAGTGAACATAGAAGTCAACACTTAGAGGCGACAGTTTGTTTCATGCTAGTGCAATCGTCAGGCAACATGACGATTGCACTAGCATGAAACAGACTGTCGCCTCTAAGTGTTGACTTCTATGTTCACTTTTATATATATATATATACATATATATATATATATATATATATATATATATATATATATATATATATATATATGAATATATATATATATATATATATATATTCATCTTATGCAGTGTTACATTAGAGCATGCGCATATCCACTACAAAATTGTACATTTTTGTTTCAAAGTAAAAAAAATGGGGAAAACCTTTCTTAGACGTCTCATCAGGTGGGAAATCACGGTGTTACTAAAAAATTTTATCCAGAAATACAGTTATCGAACAAATATCACCCACTTCCGTTCTTTGGAAATTTTCGTAAATGTTGGGGCGCACCCACCTTCAAAACCACAATAGACTGATCCTATTATTATAAATAGAACAGTAGTTCTAGAGATTGGGAGTAGTGTAGCAGTGTAGTGCAGTGCAGAGTGAGACTTCTGTAGTCATCAGTTACATTTCCGTTTCTCGACCGGAAGATACCGTTGGACTTTATTACTATTACTTATTGTTACTACTAACCTACGTTCGTTCTACTACTAATCTCTCTGATGTAAATACCTCTCTGAATATACCAGTATTTTTCCCTACGACTGCGTATGTTCGTTATTACCATATACTCACGTGGAAACACTCAACATCTCAACAGTAAAATGTCTTGAAGAATTTACATATAGAGATGGAAGTGAATCTAATGCATTAAGTAGTCGTGGGTAGACGAAAAGAAAGGGAAAACGAAAAAAAGGGGAAGGACATAGAAAGAAAGGGGCCATGGGAAGAGGATGAGTCGATAAGAGCTAAAAGGAGATCAAATCTGGCCATAGAATTTCGTTAGAATATAGAAGTTGAACATCAACGGTCTCCTAATTTCATTATATAGGTGTTTCAAATAAAATTAATTTGCAGCTAGAGACAGTTAAGGTAAAGGTTAAAATATAAGGTATCTTTTTTTTATCCTTCATATTATTTTGTGATAAAACATTATCAAGGAGAAAAATAACTCGAGTAATATAATTTTTTAATATTAGGTAAGAAATAGGCGTTAAATTCCAGACAAAAATAAATCACAAAATAATATTAAATTAATACTAACTTTCCATTTCTATTAATGTAGGTTGGAAAGGTGAATCAATATTATTTTATATAGGAAGGTAGTTATTAATAGATAACATGTATATGAAATGTTTTGCGTATAAAAATCAACACTCATGTTGATTGTAACTTTCACACCTCAAGATATATATATATATATATATATATATATATATATATATATATATATATATATATATATATATATATATATATATAGGTAACTATACTCGTGTCGTAAAACCTTCTTGATCTAACAATAACCAAATCAATCTCGAAGGGAAAAAACGGTTTTAAAAAAGAAAGAGCCAGGAACATGAAAGTCTGTCGAAAATAATCGCACAGATACAGGTTCAAGGCCCAAAGAAAAAACCCCGATACGAGTAAACAACTAACTAAAGACCTCGATACAAACGTAGAGCAAACCTAGTCAAACCTAATGAGCCAGACACACCTACCAAGGTTTCACTTAGGCAGCTGACCCTGACGATCTGCCCAAGTGAAACCTTGGTAGGTTTGTCTGGCTCATTAGGTCTGACTATATATATATATATATATATATATATATATATATATATATATATATATATATATATATATAAAATATATAATTCATATATAGATATATATGAATTATCTTGAAATACCTGTATAAAATGTTGTTTATCATGAACATTCTATGTCGGAATCAAAAAGGTAAACATTCGAACACATTACATATATATTTTTCTTTTGTCTGTTCACAGACTTGAAAAAATCAATGATGTCCTCAAAAAATGTACGAAATTACCTTTTCAATTAATTTCTTTTAAAGTAAAAAAAAACAAAATACCAGATATCGATTTCTGGGATATTTTTTCGAAATTGGCACCTGCAACATTTACGCAGTCTAAATATTACGCCATTTTAAGCTCATTGCCTTTTCTAAAAAATCATGAATTTTATTTTTTAATCTGGTATATGTTTCTTGTATCAAAAGTTATTTTTTGTATATATCTATATCTGAGTATACGTTCTATTCTATTTTTAAACAGAATTTATATCGCCTACTAGCTATTAATAAAGGAAGTATGCCCTTCAGCAGGATTCGAACTTGCTTCTAGGTTTCAGGCGGATATACCTTTGTATATAGCGTACTTTGTACGCCTCGGAGGCCAGTAGAAGGAATAAAGACAGTCGAAAATGCGGACAAGTAAAGATTGATCAGTGCTTGCTGAAATACATGTAATTGCTAGAAATTATTATTTGAAGTAACAATAAAAAATCATTCTTTCTCCCAAACATCTTTCGAAACTTTGCAGCGAAGGTGCATTCCACTACCACGTAAAACGGGAAGAATTAGAAACCTTCTTCATTCCTGTTGTCTAAGGCTACATATATATATATATATATATA
>OZ038501.1:14240022-14312522 GCA_964036315.1 Acanthosepion esculentum | reverse complement strand
TAACATTTTTTTTATCGAGATTTACAAACTCTATGTTTCGTTCAATTTCGCAAACCGATCGATGAAATTTAAATAAGCTGATTTGTTTGCAACAATGTCTTGAAAAAGAAACACTACTTTTTAAATTCTAGTAAAACGAACTGTACTTTGTACCCACTTTTCTGTTTGGACGTCTCTCCAAATTTTGTTTTTTATCGATCAATGTACGGCTCTTTTAGAGAGTGTGAGGGACGCACTAACGGAATCACAGAATTTTATATATAGAATTTTTGCAACACTCTAATACGTGTTGAAGTCGTTACAATATTTAATATTGTTGAAGTTATCGCTAATATGTTTTGTTGCGATTTACAAACTCTACTCCCCCTACTGTATTCATATTAACAGTGCTACAACAGTGCGTTCTATTTTACTAGAATGAAATATATACACCCTTGTACAAATCATTTAAGCTAATCGAATAATTTAGTTATTATTTACATTTGTTTCGTTTTTTTTCCTCATGAAACATGACCCAGTGCGTATGTTAGGACTTCGTATGTTCTTTCCACGATGTCCGTTTCAATTTCAGTCGGTTAGTCTTTCTATGAACGTTTATTTGTACGCATATATGTTTTTTTTTCGATAACAAACCTAGAAATATTTATAAAAAATTTTTAAAAAAAAAATATTTATTATCCAATTTAAGAAATTTGAATAAAATTTTCTAAGGATCTGATTCATTTAGGGTTTAAAAAATATTTTGTGTTTGTCTTCAACATTCTGAGATCATCACTCAGATTAATGTAGGAGTAACCCAGACTGATTGATGGAGGAATTTATTATTCCAATGTCTTATTTCGAAGTTAGTAAATTCTATGTGTATATCTTGTGCCTCGTCAGTTATGTATCTTCCGATACATGATCGCCTAAGCGTGTATCACGCATGGCACATAAGTAACTGAATGATGGTAATGTCTTATTTCGAACTTAGTCAAATTGTATGTGTATATCTTGTACCTATGCTTATATCTACATTAAATGGCATAAGTAAGTCACTCAAGCAAAACAAAAAAAGACTTAGGCATATATTAGGTTGAGATATAAATAATTTCCTTTTTGTTTATCAAGTTTATTCTTCAAAAACGAAAATAATATTTCATTTATTCAATTATATATTCAAAATAATATATATACATCCTAGTGCAAATTAATGGAAACAAAACGAATAATTCCGTTATTATTTACTTTTTCGTATTTTTCCAGTGAAACAAGCCCCACATTTTATTACTTCGTATGTCAATTCTATGAAGTCTGTGGTTTTATAATAGTATATTTATAATAGATTCCTTTTAAATACAGGAGTCATCAAAATGACTTCAAATACTGGCACAGTTCAGTTTATATTGCTTTCCTATTACCCATAGGTTGTTAGCAGACGAAAAGTGAAATTGGCTCTCGAGACGTTAATGTCCGTTTCAATTTCATTCAGTTACACTTACTATGTACGCTTATTTGTACGCATATTTGTTTTGTTTTGTTTTTCTTTTTTCGATAACAAACCTAGAAATATTTATAAAATATTTTTAAAAATTAAATTAAATTATTTAATTATTATCCAATTCTGGAAATTTCAATAAATTTTTTTAGGATCTGATTCTTTTAGGGTTTAAAAAATATTTTGTTTTTGTCTTCGACATTCTGATTGATGTAGGAGTTCCCCAGAGTGACTGATGAAGGAATTTATTATTCCAATGTCTTATTTCGAAGTTAGACAAATTGTATGTGTATATCTTGTGCTTATGCTTATGTCTACATTAAATGGTGTAAGTCACTCAAGCAAAAAACTTAAGCATATATTAAGTTGAGCTATAAATACTTTCTTCTCTTGTTAATCATTTTTATTCTTCAAAAAGGAAAATAATATTACATTTTATTCAATTATATATTCACAATAATATATACATCTTTGTGCAAATTAATTGATGCAAAACGAATAATTCCGTTATTATTTACATTTGTTTCGTCTTATTTACAATGAAACCTGACCCAGTGCACATGTTAGTACTTCGTATGTACATTCCACGAAATCTTTCCTTACAGATTGAACACAGATAGTCGACTGGATTTAAATCAGGAGGTATCTGGGCCAGTTTTTAATACTTTCATTTGCTAGTATGTTCCTGCAACGTTACAATTTTCGTACGCTACCTTGGAGTAACGTCCATCTCAGACAATGGCCGTAGGACAACTAATCGACAGTCGAGACAATAATGTCTGGGCGTGATAAAAATCTGATGCAATCACGGATGACACATTTTCAAGGCCAAATCAATTTCATCATACACCCCTAAAATAGTTTCATACTAATATTACATCTATAAAAGATATGCAAAAATATTACATTTTTATTAAATAAGTATTTGTTATTTTAACGTCCATCTCAGACAATGGCCGTAGGACAACTAATCGACAGTCGAGACAGTAGTGTCTGGGCGTGATAAAAATCTGATGCAATCACGGATGACACATTTTTCAAGGCCGAATCAATTTCATCATACACCCCTAAAATAGTTTCATATTAATATTACACCTGTAAAAGTTATGCAAAAATATTACATTTTTATTAAATAAGTATTTGTTATTTTAACGTCCGTCTCAGACAATGGCCGTAGGACAACTAATCGACAGTCGAGACAATAGTGTCTGGGCGGGATAAAAATCTGAGGCAATCACGGATGACACATTTTTCAAGGCCGAATCAATTTCATCATACACCCCTAAAATAGATTCATATTAATATTACACCTATAAAAGATATGCAAAAATATTACATTTTTATTAAATAAGTATTTGTTATTTTAATCATTAAATTGTTGTACTTTACATACCCCCTTGAGGTGCAACTGCTAAGACAAAAACTATGTGTAGCTACGCATTACTGAATATTTCTTTTGTTTTTATGTCGTATGGATGACGGTTATACTTTAGCATACATTAGGACGTGAACGGTTATCGATTATGAATTTTTTTCTGTTATGCTGAAATGTCATGGTTGTGCGCGGATTAAAGCGTGAAACACGTTCTTTTTATAGATATTTTAGAACATTATTGCAGTATTTTGTATGTTAAATGATAAAACTTCTAATTTTTGCAAAAACAAAAAAATAAAAGTTATTGTACTAATCTACACACCTCAGGTCGGCCGGCCTGCAGTTGGAGATTCATCTTCAGATGGGCAGAGAGTCTCGTCTCGGGAAATACGGGGTCTACGGGGAATTTTTGGCTGAGTCTACGGGCTCGCGAATCCCACATTAAATTCGGCCTTGTGCCACATCTGACTGCGTGGGGCAGTTGGTAGATACCATCTACACATATTAGTAAAAATCAACTGTACTTTCTATCTCCTTAGCTGGTTTGGATTTCTCAACATGGCTATTCTAGAGGGTGTCACTAACAGAATTCACAGAATTTTATATATAGATTATTGCCGATATTGCTGTCGAGTATTTGTTCGATATTTTTAGCGATCACATTTATGAACAATCGGAACAAGCTATGTATCAGTCCAACTAGGGTTTCTTAAAAATCATTTCACTCCAAGAGACGCAGGAATGCCACAGGTACGCCTGGAGTTACAGGGAGTGAAAGGGAAAGAGAACACTGAGGATAAGGAGGATTGAGGAATGGACAAAATATAAACCTGGTTCAAGAAAAAAGAAAATGGCGATTGATGTCACATTTAAATTTTTGAAGATTGCAGTTATCGGGGAAGCAAGGAAACGGAAGGGAGTTTCACAGGTGGGAAGGACGAGAAAAGAAACTGTTGAAGTAGAAGTTGCGGTTGCATTTAACTATTTAAACAGTAAAAGGATGGGACCTAAATGCCAATCTAGTAGCACGCTTAAATTCATGTAGTCGGGGCACTAGAGGAAAAGGCTCGTCCGAGCATGAAAATATTTGTAGAAAAGACAGAGGGAAGCCACGTCACGTAAACGTCGATCGAAACTCTACAACGAAGGAAAAATTCATTAGAAATACCGAGAAGAATGAGGTACTTTTATGTAACATCACACCTCCGATAAACAGTAAAAGCAAGATAATGAAGAGAAGGCTGAAAGAAACTAGAGAGGGGGATGCTGGGAATGTCATGTGAGTGAACGTGGGTATTTTTAAGAAGATGACAATAAAAAGTAAACATGTACTCAGAAAAAGCTGAAATATTAGGTACACATACTGAGGAAAGAAGGCTAGGAGAATCTGGCACTCATAGAGCATAATGCAACACAGACTGAAGTCAACAACCAATAGCTGAAGTAAGAAACTTGTATAAATGCATGGCAGACATAAGGACCGGGAGCGATAGGGACCGGGAGACGAATGCTACATAGAATTAAAAGGATAGGAAGCTGTGGAGAACAGGACAAATTGGTTAATGGATAACTAAGTTCCTTACTCTCTTAAATTTTGGGATGAGGAGTTATCAGTATTTACACTATTTACGTTAGGATTATTGTCTTCATACATGTTGTTGCTATTATAACGTTTCAGTCGTTGTGCCTACCGGCCTTCGTCAGAAGTATATCCATCCGATTAAACTGCAAAGAATTATGAAATGATGCCTTTCTTTTAATCTAAGAGGGTAATCGCTTAGGACAAAATCGTATTAAACCGTTGATTCGTGAAAGTTAGTTGTCAGTTCAATCCCTGTGTCGGGCAGTGCGTAATTGGGATAATTGGAAACGGGAGAGCAATAACTGAGCAGGACTAAAAATGAGAACTACACGAGATATCCCGAGACATGGGTAGTCGAACGAGATCAGTCTAATCCTTTAGTTTAAAGAAAGGGTTCAGGTCAGAATTGCCTGTAGGTTACCCGGTTAGATATACACCAGAGGGTAGAAACATTGTACTAACAAAGATGAGGACAATAGTACGATTGTAAATAGTGTAAATAATCAAAATTATTTTTTGTTTCTAGCCATATTACTTATTCCCCAGGTAATAATGTTCATATTTATGAGTCAATCGGTTGGAGACTGTATTAAATCGGAAAGTTATATTTCACGCTGCCTAAACATTAATCTTCTCTTGATCGTCAATTGGACTACTTGAGCATTTGCAAAGAAATACGAAGGAAAACTAGATTCATTTACCGAAAACCAACTAAAATATCTAATCGCTCTGTGTTTTATTGATTATTGCAAAGCGTTTGATAAAGTAAGACGCAAAGATCTGTTGAAACTCCTCGGTAACCTTGACATATTTGATAAAATTTTTTGAATAATCCAGTAACTATACTGGCAGATAAAACCGCCTGCATACAGATAGAAAATGAATTCAGTAAATATACAATAACAGAAAGAGTGTAAGACAAGGATGGGTCTTCTCACCGGACTTATTTGAAATTACACAATGACGGTACTGTAAGACAATTAGAAGCCCTACTAGAATTCATTATTTGCGGCAACATTTTTAGCATCATAAGATATGAGGATGGTATTGATATTGCAGATAACATTCATGACATTGAGTTTATAGCAAACACAGAAAGGAAACTAGAATATAGAAACCACATATATATATATATATATATATATATATATATATATATATATATTGAAGTCAAGACTTAGAGGCGACAGTCTGTTTCATGCTAGACACAATCGTCAGGTGGCCTTATATATTTACACACGCTGTATCTCTGATAATGATCACTATATCCCATAAATATAGTATACCTTAAGAGTATATTTCTTCATATATATATATATATATATATATATATATATATATATATATATATATATATATATATATACATAAGTAATAGAATGTAGTGAAGGAGAGCGCGAAGAATGGACTAAAACAATTGCTAGGAGATTTAATATGTGACCTTCAGTAAAATAAAGAATCCTACATGCAAATTATAAATAGGAGAAATTGAAATGAAACTAGTACAAAGAGAAAAATATCCGGGAAACATTTTTACAGAGGACGGAAATACGGCACCGAAATCCGAAGATTCATTGGAATAGCGAAATGATGCCTTCCAAAAGCTAAGTAAAGTATTAAGAACGTGGAAGATTTCGTTAGAAACAAAGAAATGTTTACTGAACTGTTATTTAATAAAATTCCTCCTATATGGCAGTGAATGCTGGCCAATCAGCTCACAGATGCAGAAGAGACTTGAAGCAACAGAAATGTGGTTCTACAGAAGAAATGATGACAAGTCTATGAACTGAATGTATGTTCAGCAATGAAGGTTTAGAGAAAAGGAAATACAAAAAATGGTATGTTTATATCGGAAAGAGGCAGTTGAAATTTTTCGGGGGCATAAGGAATAAGGAGGGCTTAGAAAAATCGACACGCCCAGGACATATTGAAGGTAAGAGGAACAGCGGAAAACAGCGCTTAACTTAGTAAATGAGCTTGTGTAAATGGATGGCAGGACAGGGTGTAGGAGAAATAGAAAGAAGATTACATTTACTAAGAGCTACAAAAGACAGGACATTGTGGAGAACCAGGATCGGCAACACCCTGAAGTGACACAGTACATAGAAAACATGGAAGAAGAAAGAATACGAATAATAATAATAACACGACGACGACGACTAAGAAGAAAAGAAGAGGCAAAAGAAGAAGAAAGGAAGAAGAAAACGACGACGAAGAAGGTGACGAAGAAGTGAACGAAGAAGACGACGGCAAAGAAGAACAAAAACAAGAATAAGACGAAGAAGCAGAAGACAACGACGACGAAGAAAATGACGACGACGAAGAAGAAAACGAAGAAGAAGAAGAAAACGAAGAAGAAGAAGAAGAGGAAGAAGAAGAAGAAGAAGGAGAAGAAGATGACAGCGAAGAAGACGAAGAATAATTAGACGACGAAGAAGAAGAGAACGAATAAAAAGACGAAGAAGACGACGAAGAAGAAGATGAACAGTAAAAAGCAGGAAAAGAGGACGACGACGACGGCGGAGAAGACAGCGAAGAAGAAAAAGACAACGAAGAAGAAGAAAACGAATAAAAAGACGAAAAAAAAAAGAAGAAAAAGAAGAAGAAAGGGCCCACTCTTTATTAATCTCCCGATTACACTGAAAACTAACTGGACATGTGCCGTGATTTGATGAGCTAACACCTTACAAAATAAGATTCCTTTACTTCACGAAGACTAACGCAACACGCTTTCGAGGAAAACCTCGAACATCCATCGTATACACATTGAAAGAACATCAAAAGAAGCAGCAATAAGATGTAATCATTTTCTGTGAAAACATCGAAGAGCTCTGAAGACCTGAAGCTTTTTCCTGAATTAGCAAAGAACATAGGAGTTTGGAGAGGATTGATAAGAATTATTTAGAAAGTGCTTGAAGATGAGAAATCACAATGATGTTCGGTATGCCTTCACTTCGAATTTGCTCAGATGATATTGATTTCCCACTCGTATGTTGGGCATAAAATGTTGTTTATGTTGTACAAGGCCCAAAAGCCACTCGAGGCAGAGCGTTACAAAGTAAGAGTCACCATTTTAAATTATGTAATCTTAATGAAAATTCATTAAATTAAGTATGCCATGTATGCAAAACAAATAATGTAACGAGGCTTTTTTAATCGCTGTTGCATGATGATTCTTTCTCTTCTAATGTCATTCTCAAACTTTTCCGCATTTCATTTTGCTTTTGTTCTTGAAATTTTTTAAACGAAAGACACTTTTTTTAAACCCTGCGTGCGTTATTGCAATCGTCATAGCTGAATGCTGGTTTTCTTTCCATAAAACTGACAAAATGTTCAATAACGTTTTTCAATTTCAGTCCAGGTTTCAACCCAATCAGTTTTTTATTTCCTTATTGTGACAATGTGCACGCTGGAGAATAGTTTCTTTGGAAGATTTTATATCATACAATGTTGACTTTCCTCTGTTGAAGTCAACCATTAGTTACAATGAACTTTCACCAGCGTCTAGTCTGTTTAAAATTTCCACTTTTTGCGATAACTCCAAAGTCGTTCTTTTCCTCTTATTCCCATCATCTTTTGCACCAATACACGCCATTAGGGTGAAATAAGCATAAGCAATTATCCAAAGTAAATTTCCTGAAAAACAGAAATTTTAAATCAGTTACATATCACCCAAATAGTTCAAATATACACATCAAAATCATCTCCGGATATGCGGGATTCCGGATATGCGGGATTCCGGATATGAGGGATTCCGGTTATGAGGGATGCCGGATATGAGAGATTCTACTGTATTGTATGTATATCGAACTAGTATTCATTCTGATAACAATGTTAGATTTTCTTTTGGGCCCACTGAAACTCTTTGCCAATTTTGTTGCTATCTTGTCGCAGATGTGTCTCGTTGTCATCCTTTCCTCTTATTCCCATCATCCTTTGCACCAATACAAGCCATTAGGGTGAAATAAGCAATTATCCGAAGTACATTTTATGAAAAACAGAAATTTCAAATCAATTACATATCACCCAAATATTTCAAATATACACATCAGAATCATGTCCGGATATGCGGGACTCCAGATATGATGCACTCAGGACCAATAATATTGCAGATTCTTCTTGTTTGGGGTGATTCCGATTAAAAAACAAAAATAATTTTTTGATCAACGTGATGCGGCTGTAAACTGAAAATGATTCCCTGGAAAGTCATGATTACCTATGGTTCTTGTATGGAAACGGTTACCATGTCTGATAATCTTTGTAGAGTTTCATCCGGCTGGATAATTTTTCCCGGGGTTATTTGTGCGAAAGTGAACGTAAGGAACTCAACCATAATTTGAAACCTTTCCGCCGATTTCTATTTCCCAGCCGTTAAGCATTACCCTAGCGGATTCATCCACAGTAATAAAAAAAACCCCAAAAAACAAAAACCAAAAAAAAGTTAACATGTATTAATTTGGCCTCTGAATTTCCCGTATAGTAATAATGCTTTCCGCTGAGGCGATTGCGAAAATGGTGTTTCTCGCTAATAACTGATGTCTCGATTTTTATGACTGTTGTGAAAATGGCTATTGATGTGATTATAAAATTCCAGCCGACATTAATAACACAGCGTTTGGAGGCGTGCGACTTATTGGAGGTATCACTCGTTATTTTCAGTGAAATCGTAATTAACCTGCTTGTCTCGAAGAACCTCGGAGAATTCGTTTAACCTTTTTCGGGTCCAATTTTGCATCAGCATGTACCTCACATGCTGTACCTCTCTTAAGTTGTCTATTGCAGTCAGTGTTTCTGTTGTGGATTCCGGGAATGGAATCCTGCACAAATAAATAAACAACGCCAGTAATTGAGTTAGAAAAATAAGTGTATTAAACGTAAGAATATAGACTTGAAATGAAGATTAGTAGTCCGGGAATGAGGGTTAGCAGAAAGTATATGTACAAGTCTCTGTAAGTGAAGCCGTAATTATCTCTCTCTCTCTCTCTCTGGACACTCTTTTAACTCTCTGTGAACACCCTGTGTACTGTCTCTGTATCTCTCACCCTGACTCAACGTATCTCAACCCGCAGGTATTCTCTCTGTCAGTAAAAGTATACTTTGGACGAGTCCATCTTGTGTAAAAGGGGTCTGCCCCACAACAGTTGCTAAGACAGTTTTTTTAAAATTTAATCATTTTACCCCAAGCAAGGTAATAAAGCCACTAAGACACAAGAGGTTACTGAGAATATAAGAAAAATATACTGCTAAGGAGAGAAGACAATAAAAGAAACAAGAATGATGATAGACATTTCAATAAATTTTGAAAATCAAAGTTGACAGGGAAGCAAGAAGCCTGAAGAGAGTACTGCAAGAGAGAACTGTCACAGATAGTTAATACCTTGTCCCACATATAGGGTATTACATCACGAATGTAGTGACCTCTCGCTGTAAGATCAACGTGGCATGCTTTGCTAATTATTGTAACCCCACCAAAAACAGGTGTAACAGCTTCTCATCAGTTATACCTCTCTGATAGTCCAATTTCCTCATAGTTGTCGTTATCAACACAACATTCCAGTCGATGAACTCGTCGGCCTTCTTCAGGTCTTCGATCAAAGTAACCTCCTGAAACTTTGAATTGAAAAGTATACACGCGAAATCGTCTTTTCTTTTTTTTTTTTAGTATTACTGCTCAGGCACGTTCGCATTCTGACCACGAGACCCGTGTTCGAATCTCATCATGGTCGATTTGTCAAGAAGGAAACTTCCTGATGTTATCGGACCGGAGGGATCGATCCCCGCGTTCGGTAGTTTTTGAAAGTGACTGAAAAGTATACCACAGGTTGACCCAAGCCCCGTGAATGAAACTGGGTACACGGAACGCTTGGGGCGTTGATAGCACGAAGTCACAAGTCATCGTGGTCGAGGGCTTGAGCGTGCTGGCCTTGTTCAAATTGTTGATCATGCTAGATAACACGCTATTTCCCAGAGACTGTAACTAAGGTCTGCTCAGCATAGTTGCGGTACAAACCACAGGTGGGCTCTGTGGGTGTGGAATAAACAGATGCGTCTGAGCAAGCGTTTGCAATAGGGATTGGTTTGCCGCCCTAGTAGACGGATATCCTCGAATACGAGTGGTCAGCTATACTATTGCTGCTTAGTTATTGGTTGCCTTTTTTACCCTGAGTTGGAGTTTGTATTACCTTGTCCAAGGATTGAACTCACAATTATTATACCCTGACTTTCAGGATACAATATTTTAATCATTTAGATTATAACTTGACAGTGTTTCCACTACCTTGTTCAGGGACTGAAATCACATTTTCTATGCTATCAAACTCACGAAACAACGCTTTAATCATTTAAGTTATAATTTGTTAATAAGCGCTGGTGTCGGATACGAGTACAGGGAACATGGTTTCATGCATTTCGAAAGTGTATACAGTGATTTTATTATATGTAATGGCATGTTATACAATCTAAACTGATTTTATTCAACTTATGCTAATTCCAGATTAAGGTAGATGACGCCATGATAACCACTTTGGGAATGGTGTTTATTTCTCTTCCGGTCGTAGGGAACACCAGAGCTTTTCGCCAGTCAGATCCAGACCTCTCACTAAACGCGATGAAATTCAAACCAGACCTCAAGTCGAACTCCTACATACAATCCAACGCTAAAGATGCTGTAAAAACGGTCGATTCGTTGTACCAGGAATTACCTGACAACTGACCCTACATTTACAAAAGCCATATCGGAACCCAAAAATAGAGCAGAACAGACATAATATGATCAGAGATATCCCTAAGTTTCACTTCCAGTCTCGATGGGGTCCAAAATCGACTCCGCGTTTTTGTGGGTGACGAATTATGTTCATCCCACAAGCGATTTCTCACAGAGGAAACGTGGTAATGTTCTCGCTGCTTTATCGCCATTTTGGTACTTTTAGTAGATAGATAGATAGATACACTCACACAGACACACACACACACACATATATATATAAATATTAATTTGTTCATATCTATCATAATTTATTATAATCCATCTATCTATCTATCTAAATCTGTTCATTATCTATCAGAGTCTATTACCATCTATCTATCTATCTATCTATCTATGTTCATATCTATCTTATTCTGCTCATATCTATCTATCTATCACAGTTTTTTCGTTTTTGCCTTAATTTGTTCATATCTATCTGTCTATCTACCTTTCCTTATTTGATAATATCTATCTTAACTTGATCATATCGCTTTGTCTATTTATTTCAGTCTGTTCATTATCTATCTATCTATCTATCGCAGTCTGTTACTATCTATCTACCTATCTATCTATTTATCTCAGTCTGTGTCTATCTATCTCAGTCTGTTTAAATCTGTTTGTTCATATCTATCTATATATCTAATGTATTTACCTTCATTCCTTATCTCCTCCGTATCTATCTATCTATCTAGCTAGCTAGCTATCTAGCTATCTATCTAATTTCTTTACCTTCATTCCTTATCTATCTATCTATCTTAATTTGTATCATCTTTTATCTGCTCAAAACTACTAAACGTAAACCCCTTATCTCTAAGCATCATGCAATTTTTCACTGATTCATCACTTCCTGAATTATTCTCGCCGTTCCTAAGAGGTCTCCTTTCTGTATCAGCTCCACTTGGCAATGAATTCCAATTCACTTTCATCCACGGAGTTTCGTTCTGGCAATAAACAACTTCCAAAGATAAACGAATTCAAAATTAATGGGTCCTAGTTGGTTACTTTCGATTTTTCCTTTTGCTCAAGCCCCCCCCCCCTATGAAAATGACATCATGGATTAAAGATTAAGGAAGATTAAGGATTAATTGATATTAGCAGCAGTAGAAATTTGTAAATGAAGTACTTTCGCTATTGGAGATTCATTAATAGTTTTCCTTTGATTTATTAGTGTCGATTTTAAAATGAAATATTTTTACCAGTCTTTGTTATTTTCGAATTTCCTCAAGAAGATTGAGAAGAAACAGTTTTACTTGCAAAACGAGAATATGTGCTTCCATTTCTCATTGCTCTAGCAGGAAAAGTAAAGTGTAACCCATTTACATGGAAGACGGTGCTTACAGAAAAGCATATATATATATATATATATATATATATATGGTAATACTCGTTTGAAAAACCTCGGATAGCTCAAATTGTAATAGAACAAATCGGTGCCCGAAGAAAAAATTGGGAGTAAAAAAGAATGAAAAAAGAACATTAACACAATATGAAACCAACCGTCAAGTGCTTAAACTCCAAGTCCAAAGATAAAAACAAACAAACGAGTAGAAAGACTAAACGTAGAATGCTCAATACGCTAAGTAGAGCTATAAACTAGAATAATCCTCAGGAGGCATGCAAACCTATATAGGTTTCACCTAAAAGGATCTTCAGGGAAAAAGTGAATATATATATATATATATATATATATATATATATATATATATATATATATTATGAAACAGACAAAGTCCGACAATTATTTAAAGACATTTTTATGTTTAACATTGTTTTTAAAGATACAAGTATTTAAGTAAATGCTAAGTTTATAATAAACAATATTAAATAACATTTACCGGCCTGAATGATACTTGTATCTATAAAAACAATGTTAAACATAAAAATGTCTTTAAATAATTGTCGGACTTTGTCCATTTTATAATGTGTGACATCATTTGTTTACATTTGATACGCCATGAGCAGTTATGAATGTACGTGAGAGAATCATGGAAGATTGAAGTTTATAAGCAGTAAATTCGACCTTGCCAACAAAAAGATCCTTAGTGGACCAAACGGTTAAGGCACGTCAGGCTATATGACGGTTCCGTATAGGATACAGGTTCGAATCCTGTCGGAGGACGAAAATTTGATATGAAAATTTCTCGGACATTCATTTCCGGTAAATGTTGTTTAATACTGTTTATTATAAACAGAGCATTTACTTAAAATATTTCTGTCTATAAAAAGAATGCATAAACATAAAAATGTCTTAAAATAATTGTCGGACTTTGTCCATTACATAATATATATATATATATATATATATATATATATATATATATATATATATATATATATATATATACTTCGAATGGAGAATGCTCGAATAAAAGCAGATGTTTGAATACAAAATGCTTAAATCGGAAGTGAAATTCGAAAGCTGAATAAGCACATTGGAAAAAAATGTTCCAATGCGTGATGGTCAGAAATGTAAATTTTCGAATTAAAATGATTAAATATAAAATATGACGGGTGTTCAAATAATAAATGCACAAAAAGAAGAGAAATTGTAAAAAAAAAAGAATGTTTAAATGGGGACAAAGATTCGAATGTGAATTCACAATAAAGAACCTATGTTCGAATAGGAAATATTCAAGAAAAAAGAAATTCGAACGCCGAATACCGAATGATTGTCGAATGCCGATAACACAAATACGAAAAGAATGTCGAAGACAAAATGCGCAGACGAGAACAAAATTTCGATTGTAGAATGGTTAAGTAAGAACAGAAGTTCAAATACAAAATGCTTAAATTAGGACCAAAAAATAACAACAGACTTTAAAATATCGAAATGTTCGAATAAATATATTATTTTGAATGCCAAATTAGAGAATTTTGAATGTCGAATTCTCAAATAAGAAAAAAAAAACTCGAATACCTATTTCTCAAATAACAGAATCTCGAATGCCTAATTCTCAAATGAGTACAGAATGTTCAATGCCGAATTCTCAAATAAGAACAGAATATCAAATACCGAATTCTCCAATGAGAACAGAATGTTGAATGCCGAATTCTCAAATAAGAACAGAATCTCGAATGCCGAAATCTCAAATGAGAATAGAATGTTAAATGCCGAATTCTCAATTAAAAACAGAATAACGAATAGCGAATTCTCAAATAAGAACAGAATCTCGAATGCCGAATTCTCAAATGAGAACAAAATGTCGAATAGCGAATTCTCAAATAAGAACAGAATCTCGAATACCGAATTCTCAAATGAGAACAGAATGTTGAATGCCGAATTCTCAAATAAGATAATTTCAAATACATATTTCTCAAATAAGAACATAATCTCGAATACAGAATTCTCAAATAAGAACATGACCGCTAATTCGTAATTCTCAAATAAGAACAGAATTCCGAATTGTTCCAAACTGAACAGAATGCTGGTTGTCCAAATACGAACAAGATTTTGAATGTGAAATGCACAAATTAGAAGAGAATTTCGCAAACTGAATGAAAAGCTAGATATGCTTTGACTGTTTGAATTATTTACAATATCATCCACATTCTCATTCCTCATCTCATTGGAATCTGGCCCTGAGTTAAATAAAGTATTTTTTCTGTACATGTATGAACGATTTATTTGGAAATTCTTGCACTATTATTTTTCTGGATTATAGAATTTGGTAAGTTCTAAAGAATTATGGTGTAGTCTGATAACAGCAGGTATTAAAAAGAAGCAGAAATTCTTTGATAGGAGACCGTTTCTACCTTTTGGCTGAGTGGCCTTTAGCGTCTAAAAGGAGAGTCGAGCACATTCCATCTCCCCGCTGGGTTATTAAGGAAATTATACTCATCACACTTTCATATTACCTATAAAACT
Source organism: Acanthosepion esculentum (assembly GCA_964036315.1). Lineage (NCBI taxonomy): Eukaryota > Metazoa > Mollusca > Cephalopoda > Sepiida > Sepiidae > Acanthosepion > Acanthosepion esculentum. Next base: position 14,297,478 of record OZ038501.1, on the reverse strand, counting down.
ATAATGTAGAAAATAATATATATATATATATATATATATATATATATATATATAGAGAGAGAGAGAGAGAGAGAGAGAGAAAGAGAGAGAGAGATAGATAGATAGATAGTTAGATGTTTGAGTCTGTGTATATGTGTGTGTCCTGAGATGAAAGAAAAACGAGGAAAGGAGGAAGCAAAAAAATGATAGGTAACTTAGCAAGAAGAGGGGGTGACAGTATCTATCTATCTATCTATCTATCTATCTATCTATATATATATATATATATATATATATATATATATATATATATATATATTAATTTGTTCTTATCTATATATCTTAATTTGTTCATATCTATCTTAATTTGTTAATAAATATCTTTCATAATTTTTTCATATCCTGAATGAACTATTGTTTGTGGGATGTCTCCCAGCTATTGGGCTTAATAATATTTCAATATACAAAAATAATGTGGTCTTTATGGAATATATCCAAACCCCAAAGGGTACGGAAAATGCCAATAAGACCGAATTTAAAATTGAGGTCCCACACGGATATTGGATCAGAGGACCAAATATAGTTCTATCTACTTGGCACTTTTGAGGTGTCTCAACCTCTTTCTCGAAGAAGGGTCAATGCCAGCGATGATGGACCACCTAAGCTGAAATTTAACCCTTTGAACCCTGCGTTTCTCAACAATTTTAACCCTTCTATCTTAGATCCTGAATCAAAATTCGCAAATAATTGGTGTAATGTTTCATGGTTGATATAAAAATAGTTAGAAGTGTTTACCTGCCGTTCAACCGGTGGCTGGACATTAAGTCATTTTTCTCTACAACTGTTCAACCGGTAGCTGGGTATTACGTCATTTTTCTCTACCACCGCTAAAGCGGTGGTCAGGGCTCAAAGGGTTAAGAAAGAAATATCTTTTTTTCTTGACCACGGAGGAGACGGAAATAAGGAAAGAAAAATTAATAAGATTGATTAACCGTTTGAGCGCATTCTACCTGAGCTCTTGAATCAAAATTCGCAAGTAATGTTTCACGGCAGATATAAAAATAGTTACAAGTTCAAATGACTTAATGCCCAGCCACCGGTTGAACGGTGGCCGGGTATTACATCATCTTTCTATACTACCGGTAAATCGGTGGTCAGGGTAAGAAATAATAGCGAAAAGGAAAGGAGGAAAAGAAGGTGGAAAATAAATGTCCTCATCATTTCTTGACCACGGAGGAGACAAAAATAAGGAAAGAGAAATAAGAAATATTGATTAACCCTTTGAGCCCTGAGTCCCTGAACAATTTTAACCCTTCTGCCTGAGCTCCTGAGTCAAAATTCGCAAATAATTGGTATGTAATGTTTCACGGCAGATATAAATATAGTTACAAGTGTTTACCCACCGTTCAACCGGTGGCTGGGCATTAAGTGATTTTTCTCTACCACCGGTAAAGTGGAGGTCAGGGCTCAAAGGGTTAATGTTGCGGCTTAAACATTTCCACGTAGTTTCTTATATCTTTTCAGATTTATTCCACTTGCTTGCTGAAGATAAATAATTAGCATACAATTCCTTAAAGATCAAAATTTAAAATCGCGGTGGTTCTTTTATATTCATTTTCAATTATCTCTTTCGTGGCGTTTATCAATAAGCGATTATATTTTTCATGTATCTTAGAAGTAAATTGTTTCGTTGTTGAAACAGTCATTTTCTGTTCTGAAAATATTCTCTTGTATTTTATTATTTAGTTGAATTAAACGGAACCTCGTTTCATTTTCTTGGGTACGAGGATATTAAATATCAAAGAAATAAGACCTATGAAATAGCGAAAGAACTTTTGATATATCTATTAATAACTAAATAAAATATGTGACTCAATAAAAACACCGTGGAGAAGGCAACGAGGCACTACTCCACTATCAATCCCAAGAATCTTATAGCAATAAGTCATTTTCTGTTCTGAAAATATTCTCTTGTATTTTATTATTTAGTTGAATTAAACCGAACCTCGTTTCATTTTCTTGGGTACGAGGATATTAAATATCAAAGAAATAAGACCTATGAAATAGCGAAAGAACTTTTGATATATCTATTAATAACTAAATAAAATATGTGACTCAATAAAAACACCGTGGAGAAGGCAACGGGGCACTACTCCACCATCAATCCCAAGAATCTTATAGCAATAAGCAATATAAATATTAGAGATAACAGCGTGATGAATGTCAATTCTACTGAGATTAAATGTTAGTGATTGGGGTCATTTGGCCGTCATCCAGCGATTGTTCGCAAATCCGATATAAACAATGGTTGAATGGCTTGTAGAACGGGGTTATGGGATGGATGTACAAATCTTGCTAAGAGCTACAAGTGATAGAAAGTGGTGGAGAGCAATAATCGCCCTCGACCTGAAGGGGCACGACACATAGTAAAAGAACCAAAGGGAAGCAAACTTTTTAAACAGTCTTTTATTATTATTTAAATGTATTGTTTTATTTAATTTTAATATTTCTTAAATATTTTATGAAAAGAAGCAAAAGGGAATTTAGTCATCTTTTAAATATTCATGATCAATTAAATTTATTTGAATTAATTTTGATATTATTTAAATATTTTAAATATTTATTTTGTATTAATAAAATTATTATTATTGGAAACATGCAGGTAAGTGTGTCGGGTTATTTCCTCCTAATTCACGAAACCGTTACTAGGGGACGCTCTCCGATACTTTTTTAAAAGCATTTCACTCCAAACAAGGCGGGTTACAGAGTGAGAGCGAGAGTAAAGAGGCGTGATGATGGAAAGGACGAAGAGAAGAACAGGGAATAGGTCAGGGCATCTGGAGATGTCGATTGACATTACATTTGAATAGTTGGAGATTATAGCTATCAGGGAAACAAGTAATAAGAAAGGAATTCCACAGACGAGATGTGCGAGACATGAAGCTATTGGAGAAGAAGAGACGGCTACTTTTACCGTTTCGACATTGAAAGGGTGGGACCGTAATGCCAGCCTAGTAGCACGCTTAAATTCATGCAGTCTGGGAACTAGCGAAAGTAGCTCGTCGGAGCAGTTACCATGAAAGTATTTGTAGGAAAGACAGAGGGAGGCGACGGCATGTCTGTGAGAGAGCGACTGCAGACGAGATAGCAGATCAGGACCAACCACATTGCTTATCCGTCTCTGGATCTTGTCGAGGGCCTTAAGGCGAAAAGCGGGGGCACCAGACCATATATGGCACCAGTATTCCATGCAAGGGCGAATAGTTGATTTATAGATTTGAAGGATGGACTCGCGTGAGAAAAACTTTTTGGCGCGACCAAGGGAACCAACTTTCCTTGCGGTGGATGAAGCTATTGATTCAATGTATTTGTTCCATCTTAGGTCAGCGGACGATCGCAAAGAGGTGCTCTCGTGGAGTTGAGTATCAGATATTCTAATGGGTGGCAGGGATGGTTCCCTGTAGTGAGTAATAAAGAGCAGTTTTGTTTTAGAGGCATTAAAGTCAACCAGCCAATTCCTGCCCCAGTCTACAACCGATTGGAGGTCCTTTTCGAGACTAACGGCCAGGTTAGTTCTCGTCCTCTTTTTCTTATTTCTCTGTTTAGACGTCAACATGTAAATTTCTAGCGGAAGAACGTGTTCTCTTTTTGGGACACACATGAACATTACACGCACGCACGCATGCACGCACGCACGCGCACACACAGACGCGTACGTACCCACATTCACTCCCGTCACATACACTTTGGATCAAAAAATTCCCACATTCATTGTTACACACATTATTGTCTTTGTCACTTGTAAACCTTTGTTAATACAATTTAATTTACACTATTTACATTATTCGGACAATTGCCCTCATCTTTGTTGCCATATTTATTACAATGTTTCGGCAGTTGTACGTTCCGGCCTTCTTCAAGTCGTTGGAAAGTCGAACTGGAACCTTTATTTCGCTCACTGGAGTAGACTGTTCTAGTTCCACGTGCCATGTTTAATGGATATCAGTTATCTCCTGCTTAATCCCCTCTCCAAGTTCTCCACCGCCTTAACCAAGGGTTCAGTTCTACATTCCAACCACCTGAACAAGGCCGGAGTGTAAAACGGCCGAAACATTGTAATAAATATGGTGACAACGTTGAAGACAATAGTCTGAATAATGTAAATAGTGTACATAATATCTCATCTCAGAAATATAGACAGATACTGAAAGGCCGAAACGTTGTAATAAATATGGCGACAAAGATGAGGACAATAGTCCGAATAATGTAAATAGTGTACATAATACCTCATCTCATAAATATAGACAGGTACTGAAGGGCCAAAACGTTGTAATAAATATGGCGACAAAGATGAGGGCAATAGTCCGAATAATGTAAATAGTGTACATAATACCTCATCTCATAAATATAGACAGATACTGAAGGGCCGAAACGTTGTAATAAATATGTCGACAAAGATGAGGACAATAGTCTGAATAATGTAAATAGTGTACATCATACCTCATCTCAGAAATATAGACAGATATTTTAATTTTTTTATACATATATATCAGTTCATGTTATTCTTGACATTTTTTCTGCTGGACTCATACTTCGAGTCTACCATGTTTGTTGTGGGCATTTCAGGAGACACACGGTTTATCTCACAACGTCTATACATCGGCCAGAAACAAATGTAATAATCGAAAAACTTAATTTTAAAGTCGTTTCAGACAGTAGAAGAGACATACAGAAAATAACGGAGACCATTTGCTACTATAGTCAAGACTTACAATTGAAGATGTCTAGTCATAAAATGGAATACTGAAAGAGGGACAGTTTCACTCATTCACAAGCCGCTGTGAAAAAGAATATTTTCGTATGTTCAGACGATAGAACAGCGGTTGATTTTTTTAATGGATGACTTCGTGTGGATTTATTCTGGTAGTATAGATTTACTTTCCCTTATAAAAGACGATAACTTTTGAGTTACTTGCTTTGTCTTGAAAGTCGAACGCGACACTTCTGAATTAAACACTATGACAAGTCGACACACACACACACACGTTTCGATCCAAACAAATCCTTACTGTTTTCGGGCAGTAAATGAATAATTTTATTATGTGTGAAAATACACTTGTCTTTGATTTTCATGTGTTTTTCTTCATTCTAACAGCCTCGGATCTAACAATCGAAAATTTAGAAGAAATGTATATAATTATTTCAAAAATATTTTAAAGTGCATTTTTTGGTACCTACTCTGATTACACAGCCAGTAGTCTTACTATTGACGTAGGAGTACTGCCTCAATAGTAAGACTAAATTAATTTGTTCATATCTATCTTTCACAGTTCATCATATGTAACTTAATTTCATTCAATATCTATCTAGCTATCAATCTATTTCAGTTTGTCCATATCTATCTATCTATCTATCTATTTTAGTATATTTCTATATTTCTGAGATGAGGTATTAGGTATACTATTTACATTATATCCTTATCTTGGTCACCATATTTATTACAACGTTTCGGCCGTTGTACGCTACGGCCTTCTTCAGGAATCAGTACATATGCTAGGCCACAAAAACCTCCTGGGCCGAGCAAGCATAGAAATGGATACAATATGGGAACCAGTAATAAGGAGTGCCAGAGAAAAGCGATAATAACAACAAAAATTGCAATATGAGCTCTGGTAAAAATATGTAAGGTAACAGCAAAAATTGCAATATGAGCACTGGTAAAAAAATAAATACTGAAGACATTAGGTGTATAATACCCAGAAATTCATACGCATATGTCCTCAAGGACACATGGCTCACTGGATAAAGGCGTTGGTTAGATCCAGTGACAGTATGAGTTCAATATCCGGTTAAGGCAGTGGAAAACTTTTCAGAGGGAAATTAACAGGAGATAACTGATAACTGACATCCATTAAACATAGCACGTGGAACTAGAACAGTCTACCCCAGTGAGCGAAATAAAGGGTTCAGTTCGACATTCCAACGACCTGAAGATGGCCGGTACGTACAACTGCCGAAACGTTGTAATAGGTATGGCAACAAAGATGAGGGCAATTGAGCGTTCAACGGCCGAAACGTTGTAATAAATATGTCCGATTAATGTAAATAATGTACATAATACCTCATCTCAGAAATATAGACAGATATAAATAAATATGGCGACAAAGATGAGAACAATAGTCCAGATAATATAAATAGTGTCTATTTATTTTATTATGTATCTGATTGTATATGCTCAAAACAATTAAATCTAAACCCCCGACAAGGTCAAAATGGCAGCCTATATTAAAAGCGACCTCAAGTGCGTCGTTAACTGTGGAAAAAATGGCTTCCTAATTTTAACGCCTCCAAAACTAAACTTCAATTAATCATCTGAGAAACCCTTCTCTGCCTTACCATGGTTACTGTTAACAACCACGAAAGTGAATCGTTGCGCTTTCTCGAGGCAACGTCCTCAGCTGACATGAAGTGGAAAGACTATATTGAATCTATTACAAGGTAAGCTGCTAAGGAATTTTTATTCACTGAGTCTTGTGATCTACTGTCTTTCCGATTATTGCTTCCTCTTCCCGTCCATTAATAATGTTTCTATTCCTATTTCTTCCACACAACCTGAAATCCCTTGTACCTGAATGCATTACTTTTATATCTGTTTTAATTTGTTCATATTTATTATAATCTAACTATCTATCTATCTATCTAAGTCTATTCCATATCTATCTAACTATCTAAGTCTATTCCATATCTATCTATCTATCTATCTATCTATCTAAGTCTATTCCATATCTATCTATCTAAGTCTATTCCATATCTATCTATCTATCTAAGTCTATTTTATATCTATCTATCTATCTAAGTCTATTCCATATCTATCTATCTATCTATCTAAGTCTATTCCATATCTATCTATCTATCTATCTAAGTCTATTCCATATCTATCTATCTATCTATCTATCTATCTAAGTCTATTCCATATCTATCTATCTATCTATCTATCTATCTAAGTCTATTCCATATCTCTCTATCTATCTAAGTCTATTCCATATCTCTCTATCTATCTATCTATCTAAGTCTATTCCATATCTATCTATCTATCTATCTAAGTCTATTCCATATCTATCTATCTATCTAAGTCTATTCCATATCTATCTATCTATCTATCTATCTAAGTCTATTCCATATCTATCTATCTATCTATCTAAGTCTATTCCATATCTATCTATCTATCTAAGTCTATTCCATATCTATCTATCTATCAGTTTTTCATATGCATCTTAATTTGATTTAATGATATCTATCCCGCTGTCTATCTATTAGGTCATCCAATAAGTTCTGTCCGAATTTTAACTTTTTGTTAAAATGAACGAAATTTAAAGAGTATTTTATAATGTCTAATGGAGCTGAACATTATTGTCATGTTTAGATGCATTTAAACTGATCAAATTTTATTTCAGAGAACAATCAAATTAAATTTTGTTTGGTTAAAACCCTGCTAACATGGAAGTACCCAAGAATCATTTGAGGAACATAATGCTTTATGAGTTCAAGAAAGGAATCTCAGCAGCCGAAGCGGCTAGAAACATTTACTCAGTTTATGGAGAGGTATGTGTGAATGAAAGAATTTGCAGAAGATGGTTTGCAAAATTCAGAGGTGGAGATTTCACCCTTGAAGATGAAGATCGAACCGGACGTCCAGTTGAGTTTGATGTAAAGCTTCTTGAAGCAGCCCTTGAAGAAAATCCCGCTTTATCAGTTGAGGAATTGGCAGTGGTTCTCAGTTCAAACCATACAACTGTTCATCATCATCTTCAACAACTTGGAAAAGTTCCAAAACTTGGAAAATGGGTGGCTCATGAATTGTCTGAAAACAACCTCAAATCCCGAGTTGACGTCTGCTCTTCTCTCCATTCTCGCCAAATTGTTTCACCTTTTTTAGATAGAAAAATGAATCTTTTATCGAAATGTTAAGCGTCGTAGACAGTGGCTTAGTAAAGGGGAAGGACCCCAGCCACAGAAGGGAACTTCATGGGCAAAAGGTTCTTCTTTCAATCTGGTGGTATTGCCAAGGAATAATCCACTTTGAATTCTTGCCACCTAATGCAAGAATTAATGCTCAAATATACTGTCAACAATTAGAGCGTTTGAACCAAGCTTTGAGGAAAAAGACCTGCTCTAGTGAATCGAAAACGGGTGATGCTTCATCAAAACAATGCGCGACCACACAGAGCAAGAATCACGTCACAAAAGATCGAAGAACTTGGTTGGGAGAAAATTTCTCATCCACCTTATTCTCTTGACCTAGCTCCTTCAGACTACCATTTGTTTCGTAGCTTACAGTATCATTTGGAAGAAACAGCTTTTGTAACACAGGAAGAGGTTAAAACTGACATTTGTGAGTTCTTCGAATCAAAGCCAAAATCGCATTTCGACTCCATGCGTTCCCGCCAACGTTAATCTGAAAGAATTTAAATGCAATAGCAATCGCTATCTACTGTTCTCATGAATAATCTTGCCTCTTTTTTTCGTTACTAAAGTTTTATTCCTAATAACAAAGGCAAGAGGAAAGTAGGAAGCAATCGACCCAACGAGCATTTTTAAATGAGTGACATGACAAGGATTGCGAAGGATAGATAAAAGGACAAGGATTCGGAAGGATAGATATAAGACAAGCATTGGGAAAGATAGATAAAAGGAAAAGGATTGGGAAAAATAGATAAAAGAACAAGGATTCGGAAGGATAGATGAAAAGATAAGCATTGGAAAGGATAGATAAAAGGAAAGGATTTGGTAGGATAGATAAAAGACAAGGATTGGGAAGGATAGATCAAAGGACAAGGATAGGGAAGGATAGATAAAAGGAAAGGATTTGGTAGGATAGATAAAAGACAAGGATTGGGAAGGATAGATCAAAGGACAAGGATAGGGAAGGATAGATAAAAGGAAAGGATTTGGTAGGATAGATAAAAGACAAGGATTGGGAAGGATAGATCAAAGGACAAGGATTGGGAAGGATAGATAAAAGGAAAGGATTTGGTAGGATAGATAAAAGACAAGGATTGGGAAGGATAGATCAAAGGACAAGGATTGGGAAGGATAGATAAAAGGAAAGGATTTGGTAGGATAGATAAAAGACAAGGATTGGGAAGGATAGATCAAAGGACAAGGATAGGGAAGGATAGATAAAAGGAAAGGATTTGGTAGGATAGATAAAAGACAAGGATTGGGAAGGATAGATCAAAGGACAAGGATTGGGAAGGATAGATAAAAGGAAAGGATTTGGTAGGATAGATAAAAGACAAGGATTGGGAAGGATAGATCAAAGGACAAGGATAGGGAAGGATAGATAAAAGGAAAGGATTTGGTAGGATAGATAAAAGACAAGGATTGGGAAGGATAGATCAAAGGACAAGGATTGGGAAGGATAGATAAAAGGAAAGGATTTGGTAGGATAGATAAAAGACAAGGATTGGGAAGGATAGATCAAAGGACAAGGATAGGGAAGGATAGATAAAAGGAAAGGATTTGGTAGGATAGATAAAAGACAAGGATTGGGAAGGATAGATCAAAGGACAAGGATTGGGAAGGATAGATAAAAGGAAAGGATTTGGTAGGATAGATAAAAGACAAGGATTGGGAAGGATAGATCAAAGGACAAGGATAGGGAAGGATAGATAAAAGGAAAGGATTTGGTAGGATAGATAAAAGACAAGGATTGGGAAGGATAGATCAAAGGACAAGGATTGGGAAGGATAGATAAAAGGAAAGGATTTGGTAGGATAGATAAAAGACAAGGATTGGGAAGGATAGATCAAAGGACAAGGATAGGGAAGGATAGATAAAAGGAAAGGATTTGGTAGGATAGATAAAAGACAAGGATTGGGAAGGATAGATCAAAGGACAAGGATAGGGAAGGATAGATAAAAGGAAAGGATTTGGTAGGATAGATAAAAGACAAGGATTGGGAAGGATAGATCAAAGGACAAGGATTGGGAAGGATAGATAAAAGGAAAGGATTTGGTAGGATAGATAAAAGACAAGGATTGGGAAGGATAGATCAAAGGACAAGGATTGGGAAGGATAGATAAAAGGAAAGGATTTGGTAGGATAGATAAAAGACAAGGATTGGGAAGGATAGATCAAAGGAAAAGGATTGGGAAGGATAGATAAAAGGAAAGGATTTGGTAGGATAGATAAAAGACAAGGATTGGGAAGGATAGATCAAAGGACAAGGATAGATAAAAGGAAAGGATTTGGTAGGATAGATAAAAGACAAGGATTGGGAAGGATAGATCAAAGGACAAGGATAGGGAAGGATAGATAAAAGGAAAGGATTTGGTAGGATAGATAAAAGACAAGGATTGGGAAGGATAGATCAAAGGACAAGGATTGGGAAGGATAGATAAAAGGAAAGGATTTGGTAGGATAGATAAAAGACAAGGATTGGGAAGGATAGATCAAAGGACAAGGATAGGGAAGGATAGATAAAAGGAAAGGATTTGGTAGGATAGATAAAAGACAAGGATTGGGAAGGATAGATCAAAGGACAAGGATTGGGAAGGATAGATAAAAGGAAAGGATTTGGTAGGATAGATAAAAGACAAGGATTGGGAAGGATAGATCAAAGGACAAGGATTGGGAAGGATAGATAAAAGGAAAGGATTTGGTAGGATAGATAAAAGACAAGGATTGGGAAGGATAGATCAAAGGAAAAGGATTGGGAAGGATAGATAAAAGGAAAGGATTTGGTAGGATAGATAAAAGACAAGGATTGGGAAGGATAGATCAAAGGACAAGGATAGGGAAGGATAGATAAAAGGAAAGGATTTGGTAGGATAGATAAAAGACAAGGATTGGGAAGGATAGATCAAAGGACAAGGATTGGGAAGGATAGATAAAAGGAAAGGATTTGGTAGGATAGATAAAAGACAAGGATTGGGAAGGATAGATCAAAGGACAAGGATAGGGAAGGATAGATAAAAGGAAAGGATTTGGTGGGATAGATAAAAGACAAGGATTGGGAAGGATAGATCAAAGGACAAGGATTGGGAAGGATAGATAAAAGGAAAGGATTTGGTAGGATAGATAAAAGACAAGGATTGGGAAGGATAGATCAAAGGACAAGGATTGGGAAGGATAGATAAAAGGAAAGGATTTGGTAGGATAGATCAAAGGAAAAGGATTGGGAAGGATAGATAAAAGGAAAAGGATTGGGAAGGATAGATAAAAGGAAAGGATTTGGTAGGATAGATAAAAGACAAGGATTGGGAAGGATAGATCAAAGGACAAGGATAGGGAAGGATAGATAAAAGGAAAGGATTTGGTAGGATAGATAAAAAACAAGGATTGGGAAGGATAGATCAAAGGACAAGGATAGGGAAGGATAGATAAAAGGAAAGGATTTGGTAGGATAGATAAAAGACAAGGATTGGGAAGGATAGATCAAAGGACAAGGATTGGGAAGGATAGATAAAAGGAAAGGATTTGGTAGGATAGATAAAAGACAAGGATTGGGAAGGATAGATCAAAGGACAAGGATAGGGAAGGATAGATAAAAAGAAAAGAATTTGGTAGGATAGATAAAAGACAAGGATTGGGAAGGATAGATCAAAGGACAAGGATTGGGAAGGATAGATAAAAGGAAAGGATTTGGTAGGATAGATAAAAGACAAGGATTGGGAAGGATAGATCAAAGGACAAGGATAGGGAAGGATAGATAAAAGGAAAGGATTTGGTAGGATAGATAAAAGACAAGGATTGGGAAGGATAGATCAAAGGACAAGGATTGGGAAGGATAGATAAAAGGAAAGGATTTGGTAGGATAGATAAAAGACAAGGATTGGGAAGGATAGATCAAAGGACAAGGATAGGGAAGGATAGATAAAAGGAAAGGATTTGGTAGGATAGATAAAAGACAAGGATTGGGAAGGATAGATCAAAGGACAAGGATAGGGAAGGATAGATAAAAGGAAAGGATTTGGTAGGATAGATAAAAGACAAGGATTGGGAAGGATAGATCAAAGGACAAGGATTGGGAAGGATAGATAAAAGGAAAGGATTTGGTAGGATAGATAAAAGACAAGGATTGGGAAGGATAGATCAAAGGACAAGGATTGGGAATGATAGATAAAAGGAAAGGATTTGGTAGGATAGATAAAAGACAAGGATTGGGAAGGATAGATCAAAGGACAAGGATTGGGAAGGATAGATAAAAGGAAAGGATTTGGTAGGATAGATAAAAGACAAGGATAGGGAAGGATAGATAAAAGGAAAGGATTTGGTAGGATAGATAAACGACAAGGATTGGGAAGGATAGATCAAAGGACAAGGATAGGGAAGGATAGATAAAAGGAAAGGATTTGCTAGGATAGATAAAAGACAAGGATTGGGAAGGATAGATCAAAGGACAAGGATTGGGAAGGATAGATAAAAGGAAAGGATTTGGTAGGATAGATAAAAGACAAGGATTGGGAAGGATAGATCAAAGGACAAGGATTGGGAAGGATAGATAAAAGGAAAGGATTTGGTAGGATAGATAAAAGACAAGGATTGGGAAGGATAGATCAAAGGACAAGGATTGGGAAGGATAGATAAAAGGAAAGGATTTGGTAGGATAGATAAAAGACAAGGATTGGGAAGGATAGATCAAAGGACAAGGATTGGGAAGGATAGATAAAAGGAAAGGATTTGGTAGGATAGATAAAAGACAAGGATTGGGAAGGATAGATCAAAGGACAAGGATAGGGAAGGATAGATAAAAGGAAAGGATTTGGTAGGATAGATAAAAGACAAGGATTGGGAAGGATAGATCAAAGGACAAGGATTGGGAAGGATAGATAAAAGGAAAGGATTTGGTAGGATAGATAAAAGACAAGGATTGGGAAGGATAGATCAAAGGACAAGGATAGGGAAGGATAGATAAAAGGAAAGGATTTGGTAGGATAGATAAAAGACAAGGATTGGGAAGGATAGATCAAAGGACAAGGATTGGGAAGGATAGATAAAAGGAAAGGATTTGGTAGGATAGATAAAAGACAAGGATTGGGAAGGATAGATCAAAGGACAAGGATAGGGAAGCATAGATAAAAGGAAAGGATTTGGTAGGATAGATAAAAGACAAGGATTGGGAAGGATAGATCAAAGGACAAGGATAGGGAAGGATAGATAAAAGGAAAGGATTTGGTAGGATAGATAAAAGACAAGGATTGGGAAGGATAGATCAAAGGACAAGGATTGGGAAGGATAGATAAAAGGAAAGGATTTGGTAGGATAGATAAAAGACAAGGATTGGGAAGGATAGATCAAAGGACAAGGATTCGGAAGGATAGATAAAAGGAAAGGATTTGGTAGGATAGATAAAAGACAAGGATTGGGAAGGATAGATCAAAGGACAAGGATAGGGAAGGATAGATAAAAGGAAAGGATTTGGTAGGATAGATAAAAGACAAGGATTGGGAAGGATAGATCAAAGGACAAGGATAGGGAAGGATAGATAAAAGGAAAGGATTTGGTAGGATAGATAAAAGACAAGGATTGGGAAGGATAGATCAAAGGACAAGGATTGGGAAGGATAGATAAAAGGAAATGATTTGGTAGGATAGATAAAAGACAAGGATTGGGAAGGATAGATCAAAGGACAAGGATTGGGAAGGATAGATAAAAGGAAAGGATTTGGTAGGATAGATAAAAGACAAGGATTGGGAAGGATAGATCAAAGGACAAGGATTGGGAAGGATAGATAAAAGGAAAGGATTTGGTAGGATAGATAAAAGACAAGGATTGGGAAGGATAGATCAAAGGACAAGGATAGGGAAGTATAGATAAAAGGAAAGGATTTGGTAGGATAGATAAAAGACAAGGATTGGGAAGGATAGATCAAAGGACAAGGATAGGGAAGGATAGATAAAAGGAAAGGATTTGGTAGGATAGATAAAAGACAAGGATTGGGAAGGATAGATCAAAGGAAAAGGATTGGGAAGGATAGATAAAAGGAAAGGATTTGGTAGGATAGATAAAAGACAAGGAATGGGAAGGATAGATCAAAGGACAAGGATAGGGAAGGATAGATAAAAGGAAAGGATTTGGTAGGATAGATAAAAGACAAGGATTGCGAAGGATAGATCAAAGGACAAGGATAGGGAAGGATAGATAAAAGGAAAGGATTTGGTAGGATAGATAAAAGACAAGGATTGGGAAGGATAGATCAAAGGACAAGGATTGGGAAGGATAGATAAAAGGAAAGGATTTGGTAGGATAGATAAAAGACAAGGATTGGGAAGGATAGATCAAAGGACAAGGATAGGGAAGGATAGATAAAAGGAAAGGATTTGGTAGGATAGATAAAAGACAAGGATTGGGAAGGATAGATCAAAGGACAAGGATAGGGAAGGATAGATAAAAGGACAAGGATTTGGTAGGATAGATAAAAGACAAGGATTGGGAAGGATAGATCAAAGGACAAGGATAGGGAAGGATAGATAAAAGGAAAGGATTTGGTAGGATAGATAAAAGACAAGGATTGGGAAGGATAGATCAAAGGACAAGGATAGGGAAGGATAGATAAAAGGACAAGGATTGGGAAGGATAGATAAAAATTATTAAGGGCTACAAAGAAAAGAACCACTTGGAGAGGCATGATCATTCGCCCCTTGAAGGCACACGGCACATAGAGAGGAAAAATGTGAAGTTGGAGAGCTTGTAGAAATGTCTTTTTTTGTTAGTTGGGTAACCTAGTATTTAAGATAATTTCGCATGTTTTCCAAGCGAGACATTAGGTAATATGTTTACCGTTGATATTCTGACGATCTTTCCCCCGCCCGAGATGAAAAATTGGTGCTAGGCACTCTTGTGAGAACATAAGATCAACCCTTAATGTTAGACGAAATCTGGTTTAGTAAGTAAGTTCGACGAAAAGAAAGACAACCAATCAAATAAAACAAATCAATGACAGTCGCGCGGGAGAAACACCAGATGACCTTCAGTATTTGCGCCTGCTAGTTTCCTTCGTCCGCTTGCATTCATCTCTCATGGCAATCTAATTTTCTTCCGCGATTAAGCCTTTAGTTTCTTCTTTTGGTATCTATGCCAATTTTCATCTAATTGTGTCGTTAGCTATTTTTCTTGAGTACAGGTTCACCTTTTCATACAGTCTACACCGCACTGGCGTTATCAGAATTTATTTCTGTAAAGCATATGATAACCAGTGGATTGACTTCTAACAAAAGAACACCAACCGGTGTATTTTAATTATTTGCTGACTGTTGCTTAGTTGTGGCACAAGGCTTCAGGTATGAAACATCCATTGATGACCTATGATTATACAACTTGTATTAAACAGCATACAAATAAGTCCTTGCAAACTTAATAGTGTCTGCGACCAAACTTATCTGCTGAAGAAGAGTCGATATTTTCGCCATCTACGGACTCTGTGGTGATAACGGTGTAAAGCTGGCTGGTTATGCAAGTATTTATTTCGTAGGTCTTATCAAGAGTGAATGTTCTTCAAAAAGAGGGAGAGGTAGGAACTGTAAACTGATTGGCTAGCCTTAAACTGCCAATGGCAGATAATCATACCTCTTATTTCTCAAATATCTTATGTATATGACAAAAGGCCGGAAGAATGGAACAACCAGTGTGGATTGAACACACTACCTACTCAGAATTGTTCGAACTTGTTAACTATCACACAAGGTCGAGGTCCGCCTAACACCATATAATGGCAACCAATTAGTTTTTTCGTGTCCACGTTATGCTTTGTGCTGAGATGACTGCAAAGTAGTGTTCTGTTAGTATTTATTGGGATTAGCGTTTTGCTTACTATTCGGCGAGCCGAGGTCGAATTCTAGTCAAGTTCATTATAAAGTTACGAAAGTAATGGACCTCCCCCTCTTCTACCCTAGAAAACCTTAACTCACAGGCGTATCAGACAGACTCGCATTTTTTAAAAATATGTATTTCGTAATGTTTTGCCCAATATAAGTTTCGAGGGACACTCAAGTTAGACGATATCTAAGTGAGATTATTGCAAGGCGTTCATTGATTGACTTGTTTTTTTTTACGGGATATCAAACTTTAAGCGGTTATTAAAAGCCAACAATTATTTCTAGATTGTAAGATTGTTTTAGAGATGATGCTAATTTACCGATACAACTTTTACTAATTAGACCCTTAGCTGGGGGAGATTAGCGGTATTTCCTTAGGATATTTGCGTGTAGATAAATATACCGAGCACAACCGCAAATCAAGCAAGTACAGTATTTTAAATATCCAACACATATTTAACAGAGGTCGGGATATGCGATAGTGAAATAATAAGGCGCGTTCGGAGAGCGATAGATTTCTTCAAAAATGTAATGCAAAACCTTTAAGAAACAGGAACTTTTCATTAGTTATGTGACGTCAACGAACACTCGTTGCCACTTTTGCGATGGCAACGAATATTCCTTGTCACTTTCGTCTTGATCGTTGTAGTAGAGACTTTGTAATCGCAGATACACCTATAGTAACGCCGCTGAACAATACTGGTGTCAGACGTCTTCGAATATCACTCGCACAAATAAAACTTGCTCGATAATACTCGCTCGAATAGTGATCTGAATAATTATCCGTATAGTGATCAGTATAGAGTATAGTGAATAGTATGGAGAAATAGTATAGGGAACAGTATAGAGAATGACGTAGAAATAGTGATCTGTAGATTAATAGAGGATAGAATAGAAATGGTGATCATTTAGTATCACGCGATCTACTCATTCAAAATGTTTGCTCACTGGCGATCTACGTTCAAACTACAGTGTCGCCAGCGAATTTTTACTCCTATACAACTAAGAAACGATTACTAAACTACCAAACAATGTCGGTTCTCTCATATGACATTGAATGCTGCACAATATCTTCAATGGCTAGATGGAACCGTAAGTTCTATGCAAGTTGTTTCTTCTCTCGCAGTTCGCATTTATGAAACTCTCTTCCCCCTTCTTTGTTCAAATTTGTATCTGTCTATATTTCTGAGATGAGGTATTATGTACACTATTTACATTATTCGGACTATTGAATAATCTTTGACGCCATATTTATTACAACGTTTCCAGCCTTCTTCAGATGGTTGGAATGCTCACTGTGGTGGACTGTTCTAATTCCACGTAATGGATGTCAGTGATCAGTTATCTCCTGTTAAGTTCTCCACCCACTTCACCAGGTATTGAACTCTTTGAGTCCTGTCACTGAATCTAACTAACGCCTTTATTCACTGTGCCATGTGTCCTTGAGGGCATCTGTGTATGAATTTCTGGGTATTATAAACCTAATGTCTTCAGAAACTGTTTTTACCAGTGCTCATATTGCAATTTTTGCTGATATCAAATCATGTTTTTACCAGAGCTCATATTGCATTGTTTTTGTTATTATCACTTTTCTCTGGCACTCCTTATTACTTGTTCCCATATTGTATTCATTTCTATGCTTGGTCGGCTCAGGAGATTGTTGTGGCCTAGCATATGTGCTGATTCCTTAAGTTCACGAATTTTCCAATGGTGTTTTTTGTCTGTGATCTCAACCTGATCCCACAGAGGGCGGTGATCTCCCTTTTCTCTCCATATGTGGTCAGCCATGCCTGATTTTACCCCTCGTGTTACATCTTTCTGGTGTTCTTGACGCTTTACCTTAAGGAGGCGTCCAGTCTCCCCTTTATATTTCTTTCACAGGATAGCGTACACACTGTATTTAGTCATGTTCTCTTCTATGGAGAGTGTCTTACTCGGGAGAGATATAGGCGAAGTGTCGTCGGTGTTTGAAAGTTGTCCTGATGTTATATGGACCGCAGAACCCTTGTATTTTCTCTGATGACCCCATCACATAAGGCAGATAGACTGTTTTCTGAGTGTTGTTGTCCTCCTTTTGTACCCGCCTATCCCAATTTTTTGGAGCTGCTGCCATGTACCCAGGGTAGTTGTTACATTGTAGGGTACTACTTATACTGACCAATTCTTTATCTAATGTCTCTGGGTCGCCACTTATGACTTTTGCTCGGTGTTTTAAGCAGCGGACGATCCCTTTCTTTACGTTGTATGGATGGTGGGAGTTGAAATTGAGGCACTGTCCGGTGAATGTCGTTTTACGGTATACAGATATCTTGAACCCATGCTCTGTTCGAGATATTAGAACATCCAGGAAAGGGAGTGTGTTGTTACTTTCTTTCTCCATCATGAACTCTATCGAAGTTCTTATTGCATGGTCCAGTAAAACGTGAACATCTTCCTGGTGTGGCCAGAGAATAAAGGCGTCATCTACGTACCTTACCCATAGAGTTGGCTTTGGAGATATGGATTCTAATGCCATTTCCTCAAAGTATTCCATGTATATATTCGCGATTGCTGGTGACAATTTCACGATTTAAATAGGAACGACTGGATCAGCTCAAAAAGGTTCCCGAAAATACCGTAACTTTTCAGTTTGTGGCAAAGTCCTGATAGCCAGACCATGTCAAAGGCGTGCGAGATGTTCAAAGCTACATCCTGGGTTTCACCGTTTTTCTCTGGAGCACAATAGACTCTTTCCGCAATTCAACTTCAGTTGATCTGGAGAATCGTAAACTGTATTGCTTGTCTGAGAGAAGGCCCTTCAATGAGAGATGACGAACCAATTCCGCGTTGATTAAAGCGTCTAGAAGTTTCCCCCAAAGGGTTAGACTGCTAAGAGGACGATAGTTTTCAAAAACTGGAACAACAGACGAGGACTTCCAGCGAGCAGGAAAGCAAGAGGCACGTGGTATTTATTAATACAGTTTGGAGAGAACAGGAACCAGTTCGGGAGCACACTTCTTAATGACTATTACAGAGATACCATCAGGGTCCACATGATTGCACGGATGAAGGTTAGAGATGATAGCAGAGACCATGGAAGGGGTTATATGCATATCACTCAGCAGAGAACCAGTTCTAAGTGGGAAGTTAGGCCGGGTTACTCAAGATGAGTCAAGAGTAGAGTTTGTACAGAATTTATGGGCATTCGTTCAGCTTTATCAGCAGAGAATGATAACATCTCAAATCGATTGAAGAGAGGGGAATAGAGACATTGAAGTTATTTAGTACCCTATTTCAGAGACCCCGAGAGAGCCAAAGTTTTTCGAGACTATGTGGTGCCTCATTCTCTCAGCAAACAGGGACTTAGCTGCTTCAAGGACTCGCTTACAGTTTTAACGAGCAGTAACAAACAGGCGCTTGTTTTGATGCGTGCTGTCATCCTGGTATAGCCGGAAATAATGGTTCCTATGTGCTATGGCGGCCGAGAATGCTTGTGTAAACTGTGAAGCAGATTGCGGTTTCACCCGGTATTTCCAAGAAGGGAAGAAAGAGTTCATGCCGTTTTTGACCCAAGAAGAAACCTCAATGGCGCAATTTTCAATTGGAGTGTAGAAGATATCAGTCCAAGGGGTGTCACGAAGACAATCCCTGAATGATTCCAGATCAGAATTCTGCTAAGGGAAAGCAATCTTATGGATAATGAGTTCCTGTTTCATGTATGCTTGGAAGGTGATATCAATGGCTACCCCAGAGTTGTCTATGTTACCAAGAGGGAAGTATTGCGAAGCTCGGCAAGGATTAAGGAAAGGAGGTAAGAAATAGATCCAGTAGAGAAGCCTGTTGCTCGATTTAGCTACGGAATCCAGTAGGGAAATCCTTTTGAGTGATGACTGCGTGTAGCATGAAACAGCCTGTCACATCTAAGTGTTGACTTCAATGTTTACTTTTAAAGAGAGAGAGAGCGAGAGTATGTCACAG
Source organism: Acanthosepion esculentum (assembly GCA_964036315.1). Taxonomy (NCBI): domain Eukaryota; kingdom Metazoa; phylum Mollusca; class Cephalopoda; order Sepiida; family Sepiidae; genus Acanthosepion; species Acanthosepion esculentum. The sequence goes on along the minus strand of OZ038501.1, from coordinate 14,277,724 downwards.
CAAAATTGTCCAAATCTTGTAACAGCTAAATTGTCCATTCGTTAGATTAAGCTTTGAATCCCTGTATCTTAAAATGATTAAAGATATCTTACTGGAATTCTCCGGGGGTTTTTATAACACTATTGAATTCTACGTTTGAGCAATAATAATGTATAAGTACTCTCCAACCTTAACGGAAGAATCGTTAAAATCGGACATGTTCATTATTAATAAATCAAGAATTGGAAGCTCAAGAAGGATTGAATGTTCATATATATTTATATATATATATATATATATATATATATATATATATATATATAATTTCGTTATCATTTTCCAACTTATTCAAGATGATATTCGCCCTCTCCAACTTTCTGTGCTGAAGTAACAATATGCCTCACATGTTTCACGTACGATCTCATTTTCAAGTATTTTTCACTGCTCTTTGGATTGTCGTGGGTGAAATTCCTTTCTCATGTGCTAAACGTCCTATGGATTGAGTTTCATTTTTCTAATCGATCTCTTGAAATGATGATCTCTCTTTCTGTTGTGAACTCCTGATCCAGTTTTCTTCTCTACTGTGTTTTTAAAACTTATTCACCGTTTTCTTGAATGGACTTTGAAGATGGAAGCCAGTGTATCAATGATGGTACCATTACTGAAGGTCTGAATTATTTTTTCTTCTAGCTAGTGCTCAGTTAGAAAGACAAAGGAGCTGGCGCAAATTGATTTTAACCTGTTCTCTTTCTAGCGGAATACACAAAGGGTGTTTTCAGTGACCCTTACAGCGAATGGTGTCAAGAGGTCATATCTGAGAACCCGGAAAAAAGAATTTCAATTATCTGTGGGATAGACAATTACACTATTACACAATTTGGACAATTTTGCTCTTACAACCGGTATACATACATACATACATATATATATATATATATATATATATATATATATATATTTTGAACGATAAAAATTATTAAAAAAATCAATTAAAATCTTCAGACATACTGGGTTGTAGATTAATATTCTTATGCTTTTATTATTATTATTTCATTTATATTCCTCGACTAGTTTCGACCAACATGGCCATCATCGGGAGAGAAAAATGTTCATATATATATATATATATATATATATATATATATATATATATGTGTGTGTGTGTATATATGAAAAATGTTTATATATATATATTTAAAGACATTTTTATGTTTAACATTCCTTTTTATAGATACAAGTATTTAAGTAAATGCTCTGTTTATAATAAACAGTATTAAATAACATTTACCGGCCTGAATGTCCGAGAAATTTTCATAGAAAATATTCGTCCTCCGACAGGATTCGAACCTGCATCCTATACGGAACCGTCATATAGACTGACGTCCCTTAACCGTTTCATAAAACGAATGAGATGGAAAGCCCACTTTTTAAATCAGGACCTTCACAATAAAAATACACTCAAGGAAAAAATACGGCTTCAAAACAAAAAAATGCCCTCCACAACAAAAAGAATTAGATGACTTCAAGAAAGACATAACTGACCTAGTTAGAAACATAAAATTCCATAAAAAACAAGATGCATTTTAAAAAAAAAACTAAAAGAAGATATGACTAAAATAAATAATTCAACAAATGTATTTATTGCAGCTGACAAAACAAGAAATTGATACAAACTAAGCCCTCCTACACACAATAAATTACTCAAGAACAAAAACATACAAAAATCACCAAAAACAATAGAACACGATATCAATAAAAAAGCTAAAGCAATCGCCCAAAAAGTTGACCGAGATGACCGAATAAGTTGCATCAGCACGGCGCAAGCCTTTATCACACTAAAAGACCACAAAAAAAATTTCAAAACCAACCTTGCATGCAGACTCATAAACCCAGCCAAAAGCGAACTGAACTAGGTAAAATAAGTAAAACGATACTAGAAAGAATTAATTCTGAACTTAGGAAGAAGTTAGGAGTAAACCAGTGGAAAAACACAAAAGCAACTATTGACTGGTTCCACAGCATAAATAACAAACAAAATTGCCACTTCCTACAATTACACGTAAAAGAATTTTACCCATCCATAACAGAACGCATGTAAGATAAGGACATCAACTTAGCTCAGGAACAAATAACAATAAAACCAAACGAAATCGACATCATTAAGCACTCCCGTAAATCATTACTATTTCACCATGAAGAAGCATGGATAAAGAAAGATAGGATATTTGACACTACAATGGGAAGCTTTGACGGAGCTCATGTGAAATCGTAGGTATTTACTTACTACACGAACTAAGCAAAATAATAGATAGAAATGACACAGGACTCTACAGGGACGACGGTCTCATAATCTTAAGGAACTGCAACAAACAAAACACAGACAAAACTAGAAAAACAATAATAAAGATTTTCAAAAATAACGGATTCGACATAGATATAAAAACTAACCTAAATGAAGTAGAGTTTCTAGATGTTACCTTCAACCTAAGAAAAGGCACATAAAAACCATACAGAAAGTCCAATGATAAACAACTCTGTATCCACACATCTTCCAATCACCCGCCTTCTATAATTAAACAGATACTAAAATCAATTAACCGCAGGATTTCCGACAATTCCTTCAATGAATCTATATTTTAAAAAGCTAAGAAAGACTACGAAACAGCCCTAAAAGATAGCGGATTCCAAGCAACACTCACATACACACCACAGAACACAAAAAAGGCCACCAGGAAAAGAAATATCATATGGTTCAACCCACCGAACAGCAAAAACGTAAAAACATACGTAAGAAAAATATTCTTCAAACTTTTACACAAACACTTCCCGGAATCAAGCACCCTACATATTCAACAAAAACACATTAAAAATTATCTACAGTTGCACCGAGAACATGGCACAAATAATAAAAAAAGCACAACAGGAAAATTATTAACAAACCACACGAACAAATTCAACCCACGTGCAACTGCAGAATAAAACACGAATGTCCCTTAAACGGTAATTGTTTACAAAACAACGTAATCTACCAAGCCACGATAAAATCACCAGATAAGAGTAACTGAAGGACCCTGGAAACAAAGAAATTATGTACACAAAACATCTTTCACAAATAGTAAATATGCGAACAGCACAATGCTTTCTAAGTATATCTGGGAAATAAAAAAACAAAACGCACACCACACCAAAAATATCTTGGAAAATAAGGAAAAAATCATCAACCTACAACAACCTATCAAAAGCTTGCAAACTTTGCTTGGAGGAAAATAGCTATCATTACCTTCCCAGACTAAAATAAATTATTAAATAAAAGATCCGAGCTAATCTCAAAATACAGACATGAAAACAAATATTTACTACGTAACGGAAAATTCGAAAACGGAAAAAATAAATAAATACATAAACAAACAAAATGACAATAAAATAAGCAAAATAAATTAATCCAAACAAATTACCAAATCAGACCTGTTAGAATAGACGAAATAGAATAAAAAATAAGGAACAAAATCAATAAATAAAAAAATAATAAACAAATTAGCAAATTATTATGACCAAAATATTAGACTATAAAAAATCAAAACAAAAAATCGGACGAAAAATAGCTATAACTGTTATATAACGATGAAAAAAATAATAAAAAATAATATACTGCGTTACTTAAAAATCGAAAACCAAAAAGAGAAAATATACAGTGTAAAAAATAATTAACAACAAGTATAATAAATTGATCTAAATACATCCAAATATATAAATAAACTAACAACCGATACCGATAAACTAGCCGTTTAGAAAAAACAAATAAAGATTATCAATCCAAATAAATAAATTAAAAACTATTCCCGCCAAAATTATAGTCAGAACAAACCACCACAATCAACCCCAAAATTTAACAAATAGCTTTAATTATCTTCCCAAACAAAAACAAAACTATTAAATAAGCTATATAAACAAATTTTCATTACGTTAATAAAAACACCGATCAAAATAAAAATAAATAAAAACAAGCAAAATAATTTGACCCAAATAAATAAACAAATAAACGACTTCCGGTAAAATAACCGCCAAAATAGACAACCCACAATAAGCTATATAAAAATTACTACGTTAATAAAAACACCGATCAAAATAAAATAAAAATATATAAGATAAAAAATAAAAATAAAATTAAATAAAAACAAGCAAAATAATTTGACAAAAATAAAAAAATAAACAAATAAACGACTTCCGATAAAATAACCGCCAAAATAGTCTACCCACAATGTACCACTGCCTGTATATATAAATATCCGAGAAAAATAACAGCACTCGTGGCCTGACGATTGCATCTAGCATGAAACAGACTGTCGCCTCTAAGTGTTGACTTCTATGTTCACTGTTATATATATATATATATATATATATATATATATATATATATATATATATATATATATAACTTAACTGTGTCTTTATATTTTCTCATTATTTCCTTTCTTTCGGGTTGAGTGTAACAATATAATGTTGGAATTTATTTCCCGGGTTAAGTGATGACTTAAAATTAGCATAATATTCAAGAATATCCTGGGGTTTTCTAAAGTTTTTAAAATATAGATGGATTCCCTTTATTTTTCAATTATTTCTTGTTTAAATAATTAAGCAAGAAGCGCCTCGTCTCACGCTGTTCACTGACCTGAAGTGGAACAACTACATTGAATCTATAGCTTCATCTACCACAAGGAAAGTTGGTTCTCTGAGTTGCGCCGGAAGATCTTTCTCGCCTGAATCCATCCCGCAAATCTACTAATACACCATTGCTCCTTTCATGGAATACTGCTGCCATATATGGTCTGGTGCCCTGCCGTTCGTCTGTAGGTCCTCGACAAAATCCAGGTCCTGTTCTGGCATCTAGTGTACAGTCACTTTCTCACAGACGTGCTGTGGTTCCCTCTGTCCTTTCTACAAATATAATCATGGCAACTGCCACTATCCAACAGCTTCTTACTGGCACTTCCCGACAGTGGAACTCCCTTCCTCTTACTTGCTTCCCTGATAGCTATAATCTTCAAATATTAAAATGTAATGTCCATCGACATCTTCTGATGCCTTGATCTTGATCCCCGTCTGTCTCTTTATCCTTTACTCAAACACCAGGTTACTCTAACTCTCACTCTCTATAACCTCTTGCTGGGGGGATATGCCTAAAAATATTTAAATGGCAAAGATAATATTTGTTATTATGCCTGCGGTTGTCCATTTTTCATTTTTCTTGTTCAACAGTTAATAGATTTTTTTTAGAAATCCCTCTATACAAACCCATCTCTGTCAGTTTAAGATTTCTCTTCATTCATGAATGAACTGTACCTCAAAGTGGTATAACGGTTAGCAGGCTTGTCTCGCTAGAACAATTATGACTGTGTAATGTGTTCGATCTTCACTGGGTGCCCCCTACTTTCGGCCTTGTGTCACACGTAAGCTACGCTGAGAAGATCGCCATCTGCGAGGAAATGTTCACCATGCTCTTTCATATATGAGCACGGATATTACACAGCGGTTTTTCTTTATTTCTAAGATGTTCCTGTATCTTAATACTTTGCTTATCATGTTGAAGGCATCTTTCTCCATTTCAATGCGTCTTTGTGTCTATGTGTTGCATTCTACTTCGTTTGTTATAACACTTATTGCAGTCTTAAATTCCTGTCATCGCCTGATTTATTACATATCCAATTCCTAAGACGTATCTTGGAGTGTTCTTTTGACTAAAGACCACGCATTCTGTTTTAGATCAGGGAAATTTCTAATTACTGACTACCTGGCAAGGGGTACGCCTACGTTAGGATCTGTGCCACTGCACAAAGGTGAAGAAAAAGACAAGGATATACTTTTTTGTAAACCTCGTTTGTTTAAAATGTCGATTAGTCGCTTTGCTATTATGTATATGCACTACAGCCAGCGATATACGCCTGCGTTTGTAGCACAAAGTCACTGTAGTAACACAAATAGTTTTGATGCGGGAGATTGGATAATGACATTTCTTCTAAGTATAAACTCAGATAATTCTACTCTATAATACTGAAGCGTAAGATTTCTCTTTTTGTTTATGAATGAGGGCGTAATTTTTGGAATTGTACGAAAATCGCAATATGTGTTTGGTTTATTTTTGTCTATTAGATGAGAATCGTCGCTTTCTTTCACTAGCATTTATTATTCAAGCACATTTAACAACCTTTGCCGTTGATTTTATTCTATGGCGATCATCATCACACACACATACACTTATACAAATTCAAATTTTCAATAGCAATCATTCATTGGACAGGAATCAACGCTGCTATCTTATGCGACAATTTTGAAATCGCCATATTTTCATATAGTAGATTTTGTGCACTTTTGGGAGAATCGGCACCCAGAAGTCTCCCCAAAGCTCATGCACTGATTGGTCAGTATCGACCAATCAGATTCTCTGCACGTGGAGAAAGATTCTTCCCGCGCAGTTCTCCTGATTCAATGATTACCTATAAAAGCAAGAGAAAAGAGGAGACGCACTAGTGAAACTTTAGCTGTCGCAGAAATCCACGACAGTTGAAGCTATGCGCCCATATCCTCACTCAAAACTCACAAACTGCATATTCCTTCACACTTAGATAATTGTTCCTCTTGTACAGCATATCTTTTAAAAAACAATTATAACCAACTTCTTTCAGAGAACTTCAATAGATTTTGATATTCAAAGAGTGACAACTCTCGTCTTACTCACTGCATGCTTTGTCGTACATATTCTTTAATGTACGCATTGTTGAATACAGTTTTTATATATATTGATACCTTTGCCTTGTCCCTTTCTTCACATCAGTTTGGTTTCCTAATCAAAATTAAATAAATGTGGTGGAAGTCCGCCACAATTCTTTTTATGGACAAGGACATATTCTCAATTTTATAAGAAAAGCATTTCTAGCTGTAACGTTAATTTATTTGCTTTTTTCATTATTTATTCCAATCAGAATTTTTATCGCTTATTATTTTTCTTTTCAATATTTTTAACAATTACAATAACAAAAAAATGTTCACATATATTAGATGATAATTTTATACTGTCATTATTTTCTTATTTCGTGGCTGTCTTCTAAATCTCTATCTATAAAAGGCAGGATGTGTGTGTGTGTGTGTGTGTGTGTGTGTGTGTGTGTGTGTGTGTGTGTGTGTGTGTGTAACAAATGCACGGCCGCAATTTTCCGACGGATTTGCACCAAAATTTACATGCACATGCTGCAAGTTAGGGAAAAAAGTCAAGACCAATTTTGCATTTGCCAAATCCCATTGATAGTGAAAATAATCGAAATTTCATGCTTCTACGGCAGTTTTCATGGAGTTTGCGGCCATTTTCTACTGGCCAGAGTGAGAGCCTATAGCTGGCTGTCATGAATAGGCAGGAAGATTCTATTGGCCAGCGTGAGTGCCAACAGCTTACTGACACGAATGTTAACTAGCATGCTTGCATGCAAAAAAAATCCATAGCTGCATTCGTCACAAGTAGGAAAAATTTAAATCTGCATGGCACTTTATTCCAATTGGCTCATTCGCTTGCTTAAACTCGACGTTGATTCTGATTTCGCAGAACTGGGTTGGGTGTGAAAAAGTATTTGTTGTTAACATTTTTTTCATTCTGTTTTTCCAGTTACGAGTCCTTTTTTTAAAGCTGATCGTTTAGTGTTCATTTTGTTTAGTTCTTTTTTCGTAAAAGATTTAAGGTTTAGTATAGAGCTTAGAAAAAATTCGCAGTGTGAGATAGGCAAGAAGTAAGGCATGTAGCAACATCAGCACGGCAAAGGGCACTCCTTTAAAGGCAAGGAAGGGCAAAAATATTTGAAGTCGAGTGATAGCGATTGCTGTATGAGTCGTACGATTTTTGAATCAAGCACGGGCAATGCCGGGTCATGCTGATAGTTAATAATAATAATAATAATAATAATAATAATAATAATAGAAGAGCAATGACAAATACAACCGACCAGGTACAGAAACAATGGCTAGATAAACGGCTTCCTGGCCAATACTCTGCCCGTACCAAACAAGCTGACGTAGACAAAACCCGAACCCATCAGGTGCTACGTAGTACAGGGTTGAAAGCTGAAACTGAAGGTTTTATCATTGCTGCACAGGACCAATGCTTGTTAACTAGAAATTATCAAGCACATATACTAAAATACTGTGTTAGCCCAAAATGCAGATTCTGTGATAAATATCCAGAAACAATTGATCATCTTGTATCAGGTTGCACGATAATGGCACCCACTGAGTATAAAACCCAGCATAACAGAGTGGGCCAATACCTACACTGGAAAATTTGCAACTCCTACGGGAAGGAAACTGAAAGAAACTGGTACGAACACCACCCAGACCCGGTTACGGAGATAGGACCTGTTACAATTCTATGGGGCTACATAATACACACTGACAGAACGATCAAAGCCAATTGCCCAGACATTGTTACTAGAGACCACAAAAAAGTGCCTACTTAGACTGCAATGTATCTTTGAAGATATTCAAAAAGCTGTCAAAATACAAGGACCTTGAAATTGAAATCTCAAAAATGTGGCACATGAGAACATCAACAATCCCTGTTGTAGTTGGAGCCCTAGGATTAGTCGGAAAAGATCCCAGTAGACTAATTGAAGGGATTCCTGGAAGTCCATGCCTCAAAGAAATACAAAAAATTGTTCCCACAAATACAGCCCACACTTTACGAAGGGCTTAATCTATGTAATTTTTTTTTGTCAGTGGAAAGGGTCATGCCATTTCTAACCTTAGTTTGCTGGCCGGGACACAGAAAAAAATGTCTACTCAGCAGAAATCAACGGAAATAAAAATAATAATAATGTGGTAATTTTTACTCCAACATCCAGCGTAAAATATATATGTCTGTTTAATCATGTATCTTTATATGTTTGTACCTTTGATTGTCGCTCCATTTCGTGGTGGATATATTTCTATAGTCCAATGACTCTGGGAGCGATGTCCTCACGAGTTCAAAACTCGTGGTAGGGCCACCATTGGCGGCAAGGTCGCAGTCGAGTATCCGAAGCGCGACCAACACTAAAGACCACAACCGTGAAACAAACAGAAGTCAACGGCTGAGCCAGTGAACGACGAGGGCTACGCATGACGGACATGTTACAGAAGGCGCCACATGAAATTACAAGATTTAGCGGCAGTCCGTTGCCTTTTTATAACTGGATTCTGGATGCCTCAAAGGAAAGTAATGAAATGTGTGGGTTTTTTTTTCTGGCAAGATGAGGTCAACCTTAAACAAATTCAAGCCATCGGCACTTTCTTCTACTCACCTAAAACGAAAATGGGCAAAGCCAAACGCCGATAGGGAATGGATAACGCGGACATGTCTTGGTGAAAATAGAAGCTTCTAGTTCGGAATCTGCGCGTTGATGGCGAATTTAGTTATCAACGCCATCAGCATAAAGGAAGCGATCAGCAAGAAGAAATTATGTTGTTGGATGCAAGAAAGAAAAACCGAATCGTAGAAAGAAAGAAAAACCGAATCGTAGAAAGAAAGAAAAACCGAATCGTAGAAAGAAAGAAAAACCGAATCGTAGAAAGAAAGAAAAACCGAATCGTAGAAAGAAAGAAAAACCGAATCGTAGAAAGAAAGAAAAACCGAATCGTAGAAAGAAAGAAAATCCGAATCGTAGAAAGAAAGAAAAACCGAATCGTAGAAAGAAAGAAAAACCGAATCGTAGAAAGAAAGAAAAACCGAATCGTAGAAAGAAAGAAAAACCGAATCGTAGAAAGAAAGAAAAACCGAATCGTAGAAAGAAAGAAAAACCGAATCGTAGAAAGAAAGAAAAACCGAATCGTAGAAAGAAAGAAAAACCGAATCGTAGAAAGAAAGAAAAACCGAATCGTAGAAAGAAAGAAAAAGGTGACGAAATATTACTCGGATATATATTATATATGAAACTTGGACATGGCAACATTTAATGCTTTTATTTCAAGTTCTCATAAAGAAGAGACAAGTTGGAGTGTAGAGACTGGGGGACTGTTTCGTTTTTTACGGGTTATCAATCCTTTGCAGGTTATTTAAAGCCAGAAAATATTTTAGATTTTAAGCATTGTTATTATTAAGATAATAATGATTTAGTGACACAGGTCTTACTAAAGTTGCAACTAGGTGGATGAAGAAGAAATGGGTTCATACCTTTCCCAAGAATATTTAAGCGTGAATGCAATGAACTGAACTGGAATTGGAAAATCGCTCTCCGATTAACAATTCCGAGCCATTATCGATTTTATCGCCTGCACATACAAGCTTACTGCATCTGATATTCACAAACGGTCAGCCCTCAAAGTACTGACAAGACTCGACGTTGCTTAACTTGGGTAATGGTTTAACGGTAAAGTGTATCCTTATACTACTAATAAAACTCTAAATGTTTAACACAAATGTGCATATGTATATATACGTATGTGCGTACATCTATCTATCTATCTATATATATATATATATATATATATATATATATATATATATATATAAAAATATAGTCTTAAAGTGTGCTATATTTATGCTCAAAATCAGAGATAGAGCGTATGTAAATATAAAAGTGAACATAGAAGTCAACACTTAGAGGCGACACTCTGTTTCATGTTAGATGCAAACTGTCGCCTCTAAGTGTTGACTTCTATGTTCACTTTTATATTTATATATATATATATATATATATATATATATATATGCATGACATATATATATATATATATATATATATATATGCATGACATATTTCAGGTAACTCCTGCAGCCAAATCGGCCACAAATGTAATGCTCTATATTCCTTCGAATCATGTCAATACGGCCGAGAGAGGAAGGGCCTGTTGTTTGGACAGCGTACAGCTTAAAATATGCCATCAACCACTCCTGCACGCTAGAAAAGTAAGCCCATTCTCGCCACCAAGGGACAGAATTTTTATCCAACAGGGCGCCGACTTTAACTTAATCTCGCAAGCTAATCCGATATACATACATACATATCTATATATATATATATATATGTGTGTGTGTGTGTGTATATATGCGCGCGTGTGTGTCTGTGTGTGTCTGTGCGAGAGAGACAGAGTGTGTCTGTGCAAGTGTGTTTGTGAGTGTTTACAATGATGTTCAATATCTACAAGTCACGCGAGTCACTCGTGGTAGAGTGTTACGGAATAAGAGACTCAGTTGATGCGGATATGTTGAGAAGATTACTGTATAACCAGGCATTTGAACAAGTTAAGATTGCAGTAATCGATGAAGCATCCACTTGGGAGTCGGTTCCACGAGGCATATATACACACACACACACACGCACATATATATATATATATATATATATATATATATATATATATATATATGTATATGTGTGTGTGTGTGTGTGTGCGTGTAATCAAATCATGAGTTGATGGATTCCAAATAAAATGAAAACAGACGTCTTTGAAAAATAGTGTTATTTAAAATTCAGAATGAATTCTTATCCGGATGGCACCCCCATATTTGGCTGACAGGTCACGTATCCCCCAGATCTCTTACCATAGATACATCACTGTCTGGAAGCCCACACTTATGTCTAGATTCACAGGTTCGCACTTCCTCTTACCATCTATTTTGTTCCTTATCTTTTCTTTTGAACCTTCTCCTCCCATGTCCCCCCTCCCTCTGTGTCTCTCTTCTTCTTCTTTTTTTATTTTCTCATCCCACCCACTTTTCGTGTTATTAGCTTCTGATCTACCCACGCCCCCTTTCTCTCCCCATCCTCTTCTGTCAACAATTTCCTCCACCTTTTACACCCTTGTCATGCACTAAATGTTAGTACATTAGGCGTTTCCATTTCCTTGTCTGCTTGCATTGTATCTCTATGTAGGTGTATATACAACCTGGAAAAAAGAATGCAGTATTTATAGACAGCATGCAGACTGTTTAGGGCCTGGAAAGAAAAGAAACAAAGAAAAATAAATAAATAATATTATATAAAATAAAAATAAAAATGTGCAACCAACTTCCAGAAAAACGCAAGGAATATAAACACCAGTGTCGATTTTAAGAAATCCACAGAAGAGTCACTAAGTCGATGACCTAATAGCAGCGAATGGGAGATAGAAGGGGATGAAAAAAAGACAAAGGTTAAGATAAATAATGTCGACTAGAAATCGACCAATCAATGAGTGGGAGAACAAGATGGAGGCACAATGCTAGTGCGCATGCGCGATAAAGGAAACGCTGCTAAAAATGAACATGACAAGGCGACACGAAGAAGTGAGTATTGAAAGGAAATAATGGCTGCATTGATGAATGAAAGAAAATAAAGAAAGAATGAAAGAAAGGAGAAGAAGTAATATCGAAAGAAGGACTGACGAAAATCAATGAATTTGGACGAAAGATAGATTTAAAATTAAAACAGAAATTAGAATAACAAAAAAAAAACAATGATTAAAAATAACCGTAAATGTTTATGTGCAGAAAGAAAGATTTAGTTCTTTCTTTTAATATGTCGTGTCCCTTCTGGACGTAATTTATCACGGCTCTCCACTTATCCTATCCCTTGTAGCTCTCAATACGTTTCGTCCCACTGCCAACACCCCGAGGCCATGTTCTGTCATCCACTTGCTTAAGCCCACCAGGTATGACATGCGTTACTTTCCCTTGTATCTCTTTCGACCTGTGAGTATCAGATTCTCCAGGCCGTTCTTTCTTGTTACGTCTCCCAGAAATTTCCCCTGCCTCTTCCTGATGTTGTGTATAAGTTTCTACTTTGATTGTATCCTCTCCAAAACCTGATCCTTGCACGCACACTCAGTCCATGATATACTCAGCATCCTCCTGTGGAACTACATCTCCTTTACCTCGAGTTTCTTCTTCATCTTTGAGGAGACCGTCCAACATTCGCTGCCGTAAAGGAGGACAGATGTCACGTAGCAGCTCAGCAAGTGAAAAATGAAAGAGACCGCATAAAAGAAAAAAAAGAAAACGAAGGGGAAGAAAAAAAGAGGAAATGAAAGAAAGCACCAATGAAAGAAAATGAAGGTGAATATTATGCGTGGTTAATATAAAAGCTAATTAGGAAAGAAAGAAAGAAAGAAAGAAAGAAGAGGCGAATAAAAGACTGAAGCAAGAGAAAATGAACAAAGGAAGAGAAAATGATAGGAAGGAAGGAAGGAAAACAAAAGTTAGAAAGAATGAACCTAAGAAAAACCGAATCGTATGAAGAAATAGGAAAAGAATGAATGAAGTTAAGGAGGAGCAAATGCTGAAAAGAAAGAAAGAAAAAGAAAGAAAAAGAAAGAGAAAGAAAGAAAAAGAAAGAGAAAGAAAGAGAACGAAAGAGAAAGAAAGAGAACGAAAGAGAAAGAAAAAGAAAGAAAGAAAGAAAGAATAAATAAATAAATAAATAAATAAATAAATAAAAATATAGCAAATGGAAAACAAATGGTTTGGTTTGCTTTGTTTTGTTTTACGGCATATCAACCTCAATGGGTTATTTAATGCCGACAAGATTTTTATTGCTGGTTTGGTTTGGTTTGTTTTGTTTTACGGCTTATCAACCTCAATGGGTTATTTAATGCCGACAAGATTTTTATTGCTGGTTTGGTTTGCTTTGTTTTGTTTTACGGCATATCAACCTCAATGGGTTATTTAATGCCGACAAGATTTTTATTGCTGGTTTGGTTTGCTTTGTTTTGTTTTACGGCATATCAACCTCAATGAGTTATTTAATGCCGACAAGATTTTTATTGCTGCTTTGGTTTGCTTTGTTTTGTTTTACGGTATATCAACCTCAATGGGTTATTTAATGCCGACAAGATTTTTATTGGTGGTTTGGTTTGCTTTGTTTTGTTTTACGGCATATCAACCTCAATGGGTTATTTAATGCCGACAAGATTTTTATTGCTGGTTTGGTTTGGTTTGTTTTGTTTTACGGTATATCAACCTCAATGAGTTATTTAATGCCGACAAGATTTTTATTGCTGGTTTGGTTTGCTTTGTTTTGTTTTACGGCATATCAACCTCAATGAGTTATTTAATGCCGACAAGATTTTTATTGCTGCTTTGGTTTGCTTTGTTTTGTTTTACGGTATATCAACCTCAATGGGTTATTTAATGCCGACAAGATTTTTATTGCTGGTTTGGTTTGGTTTGTTTTGTTTTACGGTATATCAACCTCAATGAGTTATTTAATGCCGACAAGATTTTTATTGCTGGTTTGGTTTGCTTTGTTTTGTTTTACGGCATATCAACCTCAATGGGTTATTTAATGCCGACAAGATTTTTATTGGTGGTTTGGTTTGCTTTGTTTTGTTTTACGGCATATCAACCTCAATGAGTTATTTAATGCCGACAAGATTTTTATTGCTGCTTTGGTTTGCTTTGTTTTGTTTTACGGCATATCAACCTCAATGGGTTATTTAATGCCGACAAGATTTTTATTGCTGCCTTGGTTTGCTTTGTTTTGATTTACGGCATATCAACCTCAATGGGTTATTTAATGCCGACAAGATTTTTATTGCTGGTTTGGTTTGCTTTGTTTTGTTTTACGGCATATCAACCTCAATGGGTTATTTAATGCCGACAAGATTTTTATTGCTGGTTTGGTTTGCTTTGTTTTGTTTTACGGCATATCAACCTCAATGGGTTATTTAATGCCGACAAGATTTTTATTGGTGGTTTGGTTTGCTTTGTTTTGTTTTACGGCATATCAACCTCAATGGGTTATTTAATGCCGACAAGATTTTTATTGCTGGTTTGGTTTGCTTTGTTTTGTTTTACGGCATATCAACCTCAATGGGTTATTTAATGCCGACAAGATTTTTATTGGTGGTTTGGTTTGCTTTGTTTTGTTTTACGGCATATCAACCTCAACGGGTTATTTAATGCTGACAAGATTTTTATTGCTGCTTTGGTTTGCTTTGTTTTGTTTTACGGCATATCAACCTCAATGGGTTATTTAATGTCGACAAGATTTTTATTGCTGCTTTGGTTTGCTTTGTTTTGTTTTACGGCATATCAACCTCAATGGGTTATTTAATGCTGACAAGATTTTTATTGCTGGTTTGGTTTGCTTTGTTTTGTTTTACGGCATATCAACCTCAACGGGTTATTTAATGCTGACAAGATTTTTATTGCTGGTTTGGTTTGCTTTGTTTTGTTTTACGGCATATCAACCTCAATGGGTTATTTAATGCCGACAAGATTTTTATTGGTGGTTTGGTTTGCTTTGTTTTGTTTTACGGCATATCAACCTCAACGGGTTATTTAATGCTGACAAGATTTTTATTGCTGGTTTGGTTTGCTTTGTTTTGTTTTACGGCATATCAACCTCAACGGGTTATTTAATGCTGACAAGATTTTTATTGCTGCTTTGGTTTGCTTTGTTTTGTTTTACGGCATATCAACCTCAATGGGTTATTTAATGTCGACAAGATTTTTATTGCTGCTTTGGTTTGCTTTGTTTTGTTTTACGGCATATCAACCTCAATGGGTTATTTAATGCCGACAAGATTTTTATTGCTGGTTTGGTTTGCTTTGTTTTGTTTTACGGCATATCAACCTCAATGGGTTATTTAATGCCGACAAGATTTTTATTGCTGCTTTGGTTTGCTTTGTTTTGTTTTACGGCATATCAACCTCAATGGGTTATTTAATGCCGACAAGATTTTTATTGCTGGTTTGGTTTGCTTTGTTTTGTTTTACGGCATATCAACCTCAATGGGTTATTTAATGCCGACAAGATTTTTATTGGTGGTTTGGTTTGCTTTGTTTTGTTTTACGGTATATCAACCTCAATGGGTTATTTAATGCCGACAAGATTTTTATTGCTGGTTTGCTTTGCTTTGTTTTGTTTTACGGCATATCAATCTCAATGGGTTATTTAATGCCGACAAGATTTTTATTGGTGGTTTGGTTTGCTTTGTTTTGTTTTACGGCATATCAACCTCAATGGGTTATTTAATGCCGAAAAGATTTTTATTGCTGGTTTGGTTTGCTTTGTTTTGTTTTACGGCATATAAATCTCAATGGGTTATTTAATGCCGACAAGATTTTTATTGCTGCTTTGGTTTGCTTTGTTTTGTTTTACGGCATATCAACCTCAATGGGTTATTTAATGCCGACAAGATTTTTATTGCTGGTTTGGTTTGCTTTGTTTTGTTTTACGGCATATCAACCTCAATGGGTTATTTAATGCCGACAAGATTTTTATTGCTGCTTTGGTTTGCTTTGTTTTGTTTTACGGCATATCAACCTCAATGGGTTATTTAATGCCGACAAGATTTTTATTGCTGCTTTGGTTTGGTTTGTTTTGTTTTACGGCATATCAACCTCAATGGGTTATTTAATGCCGACAAGATTTTTATTGCTGGTTTGGTTTGCTTTGTTTTGTTTTACGGCATATCAACCTCAATGGGTTATTTAATGCCGACAAGATTTTTATTGCTGGTTTGGTTTGCTTTGTTTTGTTTTACGGCATATCAACCTCAATGGGTTATTTAATGCCGAAAAGATTTTTATTGCTGCTTTGGTTTGCTTTGTTTTGTTTTACGGCATATCAACCTCAATGGGTTATTTAATGTCGACAAGATTTTTATTGCTGCTTTGGTTTGCTTTGTTTTGTTTTACGGCATATCAACCTCAATGGGTTATTTAATGCCGACAAGATTTTTATTGCGGGTTTGGTTTGCTTTGTTTTGTTTTACGGCATATCAACCTCAATGGGTTATTTAATGCCGACAAGATTTTTATTGCGGGTTTGGTTTGCTTTGTTTTGTTTTACGGCATATCAACCTCAATGGGTTATTTAATGCCGACAAGATTTTTATTGCTGGTTTGGTTTGCTTTGTTTTGTTTTACGGCATATCAACCTCAATGGGTTATTTAATGCCGACAAGATTTTTATTGCTGCTTTGGTTTGCTTTGTTTTGTTTTACGGCATATCAACCTCAATGGGTTATTTAATGCCGACAAGATTTTTATTGGTGGTTTGGTTTGCTTTGTTTTGTTTTACGGTATATCAACCTCAATGGGTTATTTAATGCCGAAAAGATTTTTATTGGTGGTTTGGTTTGCTTTGTTTTGTTTTACGGCATATCAACCTCAATGGGTTATTTAATGTCGACAAGATTTTTATTGCTGCTTTGGTTTGCTTTGTTTTGTTTTACGGTATATCAACCTCAATGGGTTATTTAATGCCGACAAGATTTTTATTGCTGGTTTGCTTTGCTTTGTTTTGTTTTACGGCATATCAATCTCAATGGGTTATTTAATGCCGACAAGATTTTTATTGGTGGTTTGGTTTGCTTTGTTTTGTTTTACGGCATATCAACCTCAATGGGTTATTTAATGCCGAAAAGATTTTTATTGCTGGTTTGGTTTGCTTTGTTTTGTTTTACGGCATATAAATCTCAATGGGTTATTTAATGCCGACAAGATTTTTATTGCTGCTTTGGTTTGCTTTGTTTTGTTTTACGGCATATCAACCTCAATGGGTTATTTAATGCCGACAAGATTTTTATTGCTGGTTTGGTTTGCTTTGTTTTGTTTTACGGCATATCAACCTCAATGGGTTATTTAATGCTGACAAGATTTTTATTGCTGGTTTGGTTTGCTTTGTTTTGTTTTACGGCATATCAACCTCAATGGGTTATTTACTGCCGACAAGATTTTTATTGCTGCTTTGGTTTGCTTTGTTTTGTTTTACGGCATATCAACCTCAATGGGTTATTTAATGCCGACAAGATTTTTATTGCTGCTTTGGTTTGCTTTGTTTTGTTTTACGGCATATCAACCTCAATGGGTTATTTAATGCCGACAAGATTTTTATAGCTGCTTTGGTTTGGTTTGTTTTGTTTTACGGCATATCAACCTCAAAGGTTTATTTAATGCCGACAATAATTTTATTGCTGGTTTGGTTTGCTTTGTTTTGTTTTACGGCATATCAACCTCAAAGGTTTATTTAATGCCGACAAGATTTTTATTGCTGCTTTGGTTTGCTTTGTTTTGTTTTACGGCATATCAACCTCAATGGGTTATTTAATGCCGACAAGATTTTTATTGCTGGTTTGGTTTGCTTTGTTTTGTTTTACGGCATATCAACCTCTATGGGTTATTTAATGCCGACAAGATTTTTATTTCTGATTTGGTTTGGTTTGTTTTGTTTTACGGCATATCAACCTCAATGGGTTATTTAATGCCGACAAGAATTTTATTGCTGGTTTGGTTTGCTTTGTTTTGTTTTACGGCATATCAACCTCAAAGGTTTATTTAATGCCGACAAGATTTTTATTGGTGGTTTGGTTTGCTTTGTATTGTTTTACGGCATATCAACCTGAATGGGTTATTTGATGCCGACAAGACTTTTATTGCTGGTTTGGTTTGCTTTGTTTTGTTTTACGGCATATCAACCTCAAAGGTTTATTTAATGCCGACAAGATTTTTATTGCTGCTTTGGTTTGCTTTGTTTTGTTTTACGGCATATCAACCTCAAAGGTTTATTTAATGCTGACAAGATTTTTATTGCTGGTTTGGTTTGCTTTGTTTTGTTTTACGGCATATCAACCTCAAAGGTTTATTTAATGCCGACAAGATTTTTATTGCTGCTTTGGTTTGCTTTGTTTTGTTTTACGGCATATCAACCTCAATGGGTTATTTAATGCCGACAAGATTTTTATTGCTGGTTTGGTTTGCTTTGTTTTGTTTTACGGCATATCAACCTCAATGGGTTATTTAATGCCGACAAGATTTTTATTGCTGGTTTGGTTTGCTTTGTTTTGTTTTACGGCATATCAACCTCAATGGGTTATTTAATGCCGACAAGATTTTTATTGCTGGTTTGGTTTGGTTTGTTTTGTTTTACGGCATATCAACCTCAATGGGTTATTTAATGCCGACAAGAATTTTATTGCTGGTTTGGTTTGCTTTGTTTTGTTTTACGGCATATCAACCTCAATGGGTTATTTAATGCCGACAAGAATTTTATTGCTGGTTTGGTTTGGTTTGTTTTGTTTTACGGCATATCAACCTCAATGGGTTATTTAATGCCGACAAGAATTTTATTGCTGGTTTGGTTTGCTTTGTTTTGTTTTACGGCATATCAACCTCAATGGGTTATTTAATGCCGACAAGATTTTTATTGCTGGTTTGGTTTGCTTTGTTTTGTTTTACGGCATATCAACCTCAATGGGTTATTTAATGCCGACAAGATTTTTATTGCTGGTTTGGTTTGCTTTGTTTTGTTTTACGGCATATCAACCTCAATGGGTTATTTAATGCCGACAAGATTTTTATTGCTGCTTTGGTTTGCTTTGTTTTGTTTTACGGCATATCAACCTCAATGGGTTATTTAATGCCGACAAGATTTTTATTGCTGGTTTGGTTTGCTTTGTTTTGTTTTACGGCATATCAACCTCTATGGGTTATTTAATGCCGACAAGAATTTTATTGCTGGTTTGGTTTGCTTTGTTTTGTTTTACGGCATATCAACCTCAAAGGTTTATTTAATGCCGACAAGATTTTTATTGGTGGTTTGGTTTGCTTTGTTTTGTTTTACGGCATATCAACCTGAATGGGTTATTTGATGCCGACAAGACTTTTATTGCTGGTTTGGTTTGCTTTGTTTTGTTTTACGGCATATCAACCTCAAAGGTTTATTTAATGCCGACAAGATTTTTATTGCTGCTTTGGTTTGCTTTGTTTTGTTTTACGGCATATCAACCTCAAAGGTTTATTTAATGCTGACAAGATTTTTATTGCTGGTTTGGTTTGCTTTGTTTTGTTTTACGGCATATCAACCTCAAAGGTTTATTTAATGCCGACAAGATTTTTATTGCTGCTTTGGTTTGCTTTGTTTAGTTTTACGGCATATCAACCTCAATGGGTTATTTAATGCCGACAAGATTTTTATTGCTGGTTTGGTTTGCTTTGTTTTGTTTTACGGCATATCAACCTCAATGGGTTATTTAATGCCGACAAGATTTTTATTGCTGGTTTGGTTTGCTTTGTTTTGTTTTACGGCATATCAACCTCAATGGGTTATTTAATGCCGACAAGATTTTTATTGCTGGTTTGGTTTGGTTTGTTTTGTTTTACGGCATATCAACCTCAATGGGTTATTTAATGCCGACAAGAATTTTATTGCTGGTTTGGTTTGCTTTGTTTTGTTTTACGGCATATCAACCTCAATGGGTTATTTAATGCCGACAAGAATTTTATTGCTGGTTTGGTTTGGTTTGTTTTGTTTTACGGCATATCAACCTCAATGGGTTATTTAATGCCGACAAGAATTTTATTGCTGGTTTGGTTTGCTTTGTTTTGTTTTACGGCATATCAACCTCAATGGGTTATTTAATGCCGACAAGATTTTTATTGCTGGTTTGGTTTGCTTTGTTTTGTTTTACGGCATATCAACCTCAATGGGTTATTTAATGCCGACAAGATTTTTATTGCTGGTTTGGTTTGGTTTGTTTTGTTTTACGGCATATCAACCTCAATGGGTTATTTAATGCCGACAAGAATTTTATTGCTGGTTTGGTTTGCTTTGTTTTGTTTTACGGCATATCAACCTCAATGGGTTATTTAATGCCGACAAGAATTTTATTGCTGGTTTGGTTTGCTTTGTTTTGTTTTACGGCATATCAACCTCTATGGGTTATTTAATGCCGACAAGATTTTTATTGCTGGTTTGGTTTGCTTTGTTTTGTTTTACGGCATATCAACCTCAATGGGTTATTTAATGCCGACAAGATTTTTATTGCTGGTTTGGTTTGGTTTGTTTTGTTTTACGGCATATCAACCTCAATGGGTTATTTAATGCCGACAAGATTTTTATTGCTGGTTTGGTTTGGTTTGTTTTGTTTTACGGCATATCAACCTCTATGGGTTATTTAATGCCGACAAGAATTTTATTGCTGGTTTGGTTTGCTTTGTTTTGTTTTACGGCATATCAACCTCAATGGGTTATTTAATGCCGACAGGATTTTTATTGCTGGTTTGGTTTGGTTTGTTTTACGGCATATCAACCTCAATGGGTTATTTAATGCCGACAAGATTTTTATTGCTGCCTTGGTTTGCTTTGTTTTGTTTTACGGCATATCAACCTCAATGGGTTATTTAATGCTGACAAGATTTTTATTGCTGGTTTGGTTTGCTTTGTTTTGTTTTACGGCATATCAACCTCAATGGGTTATTTAATGCCGACAAGATTTTTATTGCTGCTTTGGTTTGCTTTGTTTTGTTTTACGGCATATCAACCTCAATGGGTTATTTAATGCCGACAAGATTTTTATTGCTGGTTTGGTTTGCTTTGTTTTGTTTTACGGCATATCAACCTCAATGGGTTATTTAATGCTGACAAGATTTTTATTACTGATTTGGATTGCTTTGTTTTGTTTTACGGCATATCAACCTCAATGGGTTATTTAATGCCGACAAGATTTTTATTGCTGCCTTGGTTTGCTTTGTTTTGTTTTACGTCATATCAACCTCAATGGGTTATTTAATGCCGACAAGATTTTTATTGCTGCTTTGGTTTGCTTTGTTTTGTTTTACGGCATATCAACCTCAATGGGTTATTTAATGCCGACAAGATTTTTATTGCTGGTTTGGTTTGCTTTGTTTTGTTTTACGGCATATCAGCCTCAATGGGTTATTTAATGCCGACAAGATTTTTATTGCTCGTTTGGTTTGCTTTGTTTTGATTTACGGCATATCAACCTCAATGGGTTATTTAATGCCGACAAGATTTTTATTGCTCGTTTGGTTTGCTTTGTTTTGATTTACGGCATATCAACCTCAATGGGTTATTTAATGCCGACAAGATTTTTATTGCTGCTTTGGTTTGCTTTGTTTTGTTTTACGGCATATCAACCTCAATGGGTTATTTAATGCCGACAAGATTTTTATTGCTCGTTTGGTTTGCTTTGTTTTGATTTACGGCATATCAACCTCAATGGGTTATTTAATGCCGACAAGATTTTTATTGCTGCTTTGGTTTGCTTTGTTTTGTTTTACGGCATATCAACCTCAATGGGTTATTTAATGCCGACAAGATTTTTATTGCTCGTTTGGTTTGCTTTGTTTTGTTTTACGGCATATCAACCTCAATGGGTTATTTAATGCCGACAAGATTTTTATTGCTCGTTTGGTTTGCTTTGTTTTGATTTACGGCATATCAACCTCAATGGGTTATTTAATGCCGACAAGATTTTTATTGCTCGTTTGGTTTGCTTTGTTTTGTTTTACGGCATATCAACCTCAATGGGTTATTTAATGCCGACAAGATTTTTATTGCTGCTTTGGTTTGCTTTGTTTTGTTTTACGGCATATCAACCTCAATGGGTTATTTAATGCCGACAAGATTTTTATTGCTCGTTTGGTTTGCTTTGTTTTGATTTACGGCATATCAACCTCAATGGGTTATTTAATGCCGACAAGATTTTTATTGCTGCTTTGGTTTGCTTTGTTTTGTTTTACGGCATATCAACCTCAATGGGTTATTTAATGCCGACAAGATTTTTATTGCTCGTTTGGTTTGCTTTGTTTTGTTTTACGGCATATCAACCTCAATGGGTTATTTAATGCCGACAAGATTTTTATTGCTCGTTTGGTTTGCTTTGTTTTGTTTTACGGCATATCAACCTCAATGGGTTATTTAATGCCGACAAGATTTTTATTGCTCGTTTGGTTTGCTTTGTTTTGATTTACGGCATATCAACCTCAATGGGTTATTTAATGCCGACAAGATTTTTATTGCTGCTTTGGTTTGCTTTGTTTTGTTTTACGGCATATCAACCTCAATGGGTTATTTAATGCCGACAAGATTTTTATTGCTCGTTTGGTTTGCTTTGTTTTGATTTACGGCATATCAACCTCAATGGGTTATTTAATGCCGACAAGATTTTTATTGCTGCTTTGGTTTGCTTTGTTTTGTTTTACGGCATATCAACCTCAATGGGTTATTTAATGCCGACAAGATTTTTATTGCTCGTTTGGTTTGCTTTGTTTTGATTTACGGCATATCAACCTCAATGGGTTATTTAATGCCGACAAGATTTTTATTGCTCGTTTGGTTTGCTTTGTTTTGTTTTACGGCATATCAACCTCAATGGTTTATTTAATGCCGACAAGATTTTTATTGGTGGTTTGGTTTACTTTGTTTTGTTTTACGGCATATCAACCTCAATGGGTTATTTAATGCCGACAAGATTTTTATTGCTGCTTTGGTTTGCTTTGTTTTGTTTTACGGCATATCAACCTCAATGGGTTATTTAATGCCGACAAGATTTTTATTGCGGCTTTGGTTTGCTTTGTTTTGTTTTACGGCATATCAACCTCAATGGGTTATTTAATGCCGACAAGATTCTTATTGCTGGTTTGGTTTGGTTTATTTTGTTTTACGGCATATCAACCTCAATGGGTTATTTAATGCCGACAAGATTTTTATTGCTCGTTTGGTTTGCTTTGTTTTGTTTTACGGCATATCAACCTCAATGGGTTATTTAATGCCGACAAGATTTTTATTGCTGCTTTGGTTTGCTTTGTTTTGTTTTACGGCATATCAACCTCAATGGGTTATTTAATGCCGACAAGATTTTTATTGCTCGTTTGGTTTGCTTTGTTTTGATTTACGGCATATCAACCTCAATGGGTTATTTAATGCCGACAAGATTTTTATTGCTGCTTTGGTTTGCTTTGTTTTGTTTTACGGCATATCAACCTCAATGGGTTATTTAATGCCGACAAGATTTTTATTGCTGGTTTGGTTTGCTTTGTTTTGATTTACGGCATATCAACCTCAATGGGTTATTTAATGCCGACAAGATTTTTATTGCTCGTTTGGTTTGCTTTGTTTTGTTTTACGGCATATCAACCTCAATGGTTTATTTAATGCCGACAAGATTTTTATTGGTGGTTTGGTTTACTTTGTTTTGTTTTACGGCATATCAACCTCAATGGGTTATTTAATGCCGACAAGATTTTTATTGCTGCTTTGGTTTGCTTTGTTTTGTTTTACGGCATATAAATCTCAATGGGTTATTTAATGCCGACAAGATTTTTATTGCTGGTTTGGTTTGCTTTATTTCGTTTTACGGCATATCAACCTCAATGGGTTATTTAATGCCGACAAGATTTTTATTGCTCGTTTGGTTTGCTTTGTTTTGTTTTACGGCATATCAACCTCAATGGGTTATTTAATGCCGACAAGATTTTTATTGCTGCTTTGGTTTGCTTTGTTTTGTTTTACGGCATATCAACCTCAATGGGTTATTTAATGCCGACAAGATTTTTATTGCTGGTTTGGTTTGGATTGTTTTGTTGTACGGCATATCAACCTGAATGGGTTATTTAATGCCGACAAGATTTTTATTACTGGTTTGGTTTGCTTTGTTTTGTTTTACGGCATATCAACCTCAATGGGTTATTTAATGACGACAAGATTTTTATTGCTCGTTTGGTTTGCTTTGTTTTGATTTACGGCATATCAACCTCAATGGGTTATTTAATGCCGACAAGATTTTTATTGCTGCTTTGGTTTGCTTTGTTTTGTTTTACGGCATATCAACCTCAATGGGTTATTTAATGCCGACAAGATTTTTATTGCTCGTTTGGTTTGCTTTGTTTTGATTTACGGCATATCAACCTCAATGGGTTATTTAATGCCGACAAGATTTTTATTGCTGCTTTGGTTTGCTTTGTTTTGTTTTACGGCATATCAACCTCGATGGGTTATTTAATGCCGACAAGATTTTTATTGCTCGTTTGGTTTGCTTTGTTTTGTTTTACGGCATATCAACCTCAATGGGTTATTTAATGCCGACAAGATTTTTATTGCTGGTTTGCTTTGCTTTGTTTTGATTTACGGCATATCAACCTCAATGGGTTATTTAATGCCGACAAGATTTTTATTGCTGGTTTGGTTTACTTTGTTTTGTTTTACGGCATATCAACCTCAATGGGTTATTTAATGCCGACAAGATTTTTATTGCTGGTTTGGTTTGCTTTGTTTTGTTTTACGGCATATCAACCTCAATGGGTTATTTAATGCCGACAAGATTTTTATTGCTGCTTTGGTTTGCTTTGTTTTGTTTTACGGCATATCAACCTCAATGGGTTATTTAATGCCGACAAGATTTTTATTGCTGGTTTGGTTTGCTTTGTTTTGTTTTACGGCATATCAACCTCAATGGGTTATTTAATGCCGACAAGATTTTTATTGC
This sequence comes from Acanthosepion esculentum, assembly GCA_964036315.1. Taxonomy (NCBI): domain Eukaryota; kingdom Metazoa; phylum Mollusca; class Cephalopoda; order Sepiida; family Sepiidae; genus Acanthosepion; species Acanthosepion esculentum. Next base: position 14,252,518 of record OZ038501.1, on the reverse strand, counting down.
TGGTTTCGTTTGCTTTGTTTTGTTTTACGGCATATCAATCTCAATGGGTTATTTAATGCCGACAAGATTTTTATTGCTGGTTTGGTTTGCTTTGTTTTGTTTTACGGCATATCAACATCAATGGGTTATTTAATGCCGACAAGATTTTTATTGCTCGTTTGGTTTGCTTTGTTTTGATTTACGGCATATCAACCTCAATGGGTTATTTAATGCCGACAAGATTTTTATTGCTCGTTTGGTTTGCTTTGTTTTGATTTACGGCATATCAACCTCAATGGGTTATTTAATGCCGACAAGATTTTTATTGCTGGTTTGGTTTGCTTTGTTTTGTTTTACGGCATATCAACCTCAATGGGTTATTTAATGCCGACAAGATTTTTATTGCTCGTTTGGTTTGCTTTGTTTTGATTTACGGCATATCAACCTCAATGGGTTATTTAATGCCGACAAGATTTTTATTGCTGGTTTGGTTTGCTTTGTTTTGTTTTACGGCATATCAACCTCAATGGGTTATTTAATGCCGACAAGATTTTTATTGCTCGTTTGGTTTGCTTTGTTTTGATTTACGGCATATCAACCTCAATGGGTTATTTAATGCCGACAAGATTTTTATTGCTGGTTTGGTTTGCTTTGTTTTGTTTTACGGCATATCAACCTCAATGGGTTATTTAATGCCGACAAGATTTTTATTGCTGCTTTGGTTTGCTTTGTTTTGTTTTACGGCATATCAACCTCAATGGGTTATTTAATGCCGACAAGATTTTTATTGCTCGTTTGGTTTGCTTTGTTTTGATTTACGGCATATCAACCTCAATGGGTTATTTAATGCCGACAAGATTTTTATTGCTGCTTTGGTTTGCTTTGTTTTGTTTTACGGCATATCAACCTCAATGGGTTATTTAATGCCGACAAGATTTTTATTGCTGCTTTGGTTTGCTTTGTTTTGTTTTACGGCATATCAACCTCAATGGGTTATTTAATGCCGACAAGATTTTTATTGCTCGTTTGGTTTGCTTTGTTTTGATTTACGGCATATCAACCTCAATGGGTTATTTAATGCCGACAAGATTTTTATTGCTGGTTTGGTTTGCTTTGTTTTGATTTACGGCATATCAACCTCAATGGGTTATTTAATGCCGACAAGATTTTTATTGCTGCTTTGGTTTGCTTTGTTTTGTTTTACGGCATATCAACCTCAATGGGTTATTTAATGCCGACAAGATTTTTATTGCTCGTTTGGTTTGCTTTGTTTTGATTTACGGCATATCAACCTCAATGGGTTATTTAATGCCGACAAGATTTTTATTGCTGCTTTGGTTTGCTTTGTTTTGTTTTACGGCATATCAACCTCAATGGGTTATTTAATGCCGACAAGATTTTTATTGCTCGTTTGGTTTGCTTTGTTTTGATTTACGGCATATCAACCTCAATGGGTTATTTAATGCCGACAAGATTTTTATTGCTGGTTTGGTTTGCTTTGTTTTGATTTACGGCATATCAACCTCAATGGGTTATTTAATGCCGACAAGATTTTTATTGCTGCTTTGGTTTGCTTTGTTTTGTTTTACGGCATATCAACCTCAATGGGTTATTTAATGCCGACAAGATTTTTATTGCTCGTTTGGTTTGCTTTGTTTTGATTTACGGCATATCAACCTCAATGGGTTATTTAATGCCGACAAGATTTTTATTGCTGCTTTGGTTTGCTTTGTTTTGTTTTACGGCATATCAACCTCAATGGGTTATTTAATGCCGACAAGATTTTTATTGCTCGTTTGGTTTGCTTTGTTTTGATTTACGGCATATCAACCTCAATGGGTTATTTAATGCCGACAAGATTTTTATTGCTGCTTTGGTTTGCTTTGTTTTGTTTTACGGCATATCAACCTCAATGGGTTATTTAATGCCGACAAGATTTTTATTGCTGCTTTGGTTTGCTTTGTTTTGTTTTACGGCATATCAACCTCAATGGGTTATTTAATGCCGACAAGATTTTTATTGCTCGTTTGGTTTGCTTTGTTTTGATTTACGGCATATCAACCTCAATGGGTTATTTAATGCCGACAAGATTTTTATTGCTGGTTTGGTTTGCTTTGTTTTGTTTTACGGCATATCAACCTCAATGGGTTATTTAATGCCGACAAGATTTTTATTGCTGCTTTGGTTTGCTTTGTTTTGTTTTACGGCATATCAACCTCAATGGGTTATTTAAGGCCGACAAGATTTTTATTGCTGCTTTGGTTTGCTTTGTTTTGTTTTACGGCATATCAACCTCAATGGGTTATTTAATGCCGACAAGATTTTTATTGCTCGTTTGGTTTGCTTTGTTTTGATTTACGGCATATCAACCTCAATGGGTTATTTAATGCCGACAAGATTTTTATTGCTGCTTTGGTTTGCTTTGTTTTGTTTTACGGCATATCAACCTCAATGGGTTATTTAATGCCGACAAGATTTTTATTGCTGGTTTGCTTTGCTTTGTTTTGTTTTACGGCATATCAACCTCAATGGGTTATTTAATGCCGACAAGATTTTTATTGCTGCTTTGGTTTGCTTTGTTTTGTTTTACGGCATATCAACCTCAATGGGTTATTTAAGGCCGACAAGATTTTTATTGCTGGTTTGGTTTGCTTTGTTTTGTTTTACGGCATATCAACCTCAATGGGTTATTTAATGCCGACAAGATTTTTATTGCTGCTTTGGTTTGCTTTGTTTTGTTTTACGGCATATCAACCTCAATGGGTTATTTAATGCCGACAAGATTTTTATTGCTGGTTTGGTTTGCTTTGTTTTGTTTTACGGCATATCAACCTCAATGGGTTATTTAATGCCGACAAGATTTTTATTGCTCGTTTGGTTTGCTTTGTTTTGATTTACGGCATATCAACCTCAATGGGTTATTTAATGCCGACAAGATTTTTATTGCTGGTTTGGTTTGCTTTGTTTTGTTTTACGGCATATCAACCTCAATGGGTTATTTAATGCCGACAAGATTTTTATTGCTCGTTTGGTTTGCTTTGTTTTGATTTACGGCATATCAACCTCAATGGGTTATTTAATGCCGACAAGATTTTTATTGCTGGTTTGGTTTGCTTTGTTTTGTTTTACGGCATATCAACCTCAATGGGTTATTTAATGCCGACAAGATTTTTATTGCTGCTTTGGTTTGCTTTGTTTTGTTTTACGGCATATCAACCTCAATGGGTTATTTAATGCCGACAAGATTTTTATTGCTCGTTTGGTTTGCTTTGTTTTGATTTACGGCATATCAACCTCAATGGGTTATTTAATGCCGACAAGATTTTTATTGCTGCTTTGGTTTGCTTTGTTTTGTTTTACGGCATATCAACCTCAATGGGTTATTTAATGCCGACAAGATTTTTATTGCTGCTTTGGTTTGCTTTGTTTTGTTTTACGGCATATCAACCTCAATGGGTTATTTAATGCCGACAAGATTTTTATTGCTCGTTTGGTTTGCTTTGTTTTGATTTACGGCATATCAACCTCAATGGGTTATTTAATGCCGACAAGATTTTTATTGCTGGTTTGGTTTGCTTTGTTTTGATTTACGGCATATCAACCTCAATGGGTTATTTAATGCCGACAAGATTTTTATTGCTGCTTTGGTTTGCTTTGTTTTGTTTTACGGCATATCAACCTCAATGGGTTATTTAATGCCGACAAGATTTTTATTGCTCGTTTGGTTTGCTTTGTTTTGATTTACGGCATATCAACCTCAATGGGTTATTTAATGCCGACAAGATTTTTATTGCTGCTTTGGTTTGCTTTGTTTTGTTTTACGGCATATCAACCTCAATGGGTTATTTAATGCCGACAAGATTTTTATTGCTCGTTTGGTTTGCTTTGTTTTGATTTACGGCATATCAACCTCAATGGGTTATTTAATGCCGACAAGATTTTTATTGCTGGTTTGGTTTGCTTTGTTTTGATTTACGGCATATCAACCTCAATGGGTTATTTAATGCCGACAAGATTTTTATTGCTGCTTTGGTTTGCTTTGTTTTGTTTTACGGCATATCAACCTCAATGGGTTATTTAATGCCGACAAGATTTTTATTGCTCGTTTGGTTTGCTTTGTTTTGATTTACGGCATATCAACCTCAATGGGTTATTTAATGCCGACAAGATTTTTATTGCTGCTTTGGTTTGCTTTGTTTTGTTTTACGGCATATCAACCTCAATGGGTTATTTAATGCCGACAAGATTTTTATTGCTCGTTTGGTTTGCTTTGTTTTGATTTACGGCATATCAACCTCAATGGGTTATTTAATGCCGACAAGATTTTTATTGCTGCTTTGGTTTGCTTTGTTTTGTTTTACGGCATATCAACCTCAATGGGTTATTTAATGCCGACAAGATTTTTATTGCTGCTTTGGTTTGCTTTGTTTTGTTTTACGGCATATCAACCTCAATGGGTTATTTAATGCCGACAAGATTTTTATTGCTCGTTTGGTTTGCTTTGTTTTGATTTACGGCATATCAACCTCAATGGGTTATTTAATGCCGACAAGATTTTTATTGCTGGTTTGGTTTGCTTTGTTTTGTTTTACGGCATATCAACCTCAATGGGTTATTTAATGCCGACAAGATTTTTATTGCTGCTTTGGTTTGCTTTGTTTTGTTTTACGGCATATCAACCTCAATGGGTTATTTAAGGCCGACAAGATTTTTATTGCTGCTTTGGTTTGCTTTGTTTTGTTTTACGGCATATCAACCTCAATGGGTTATTTAATGCCGACAAGATTTTTATTGCTCGTTTGGTTTGCTTTGTTTTGATTTACGGCATATCAACCTCAATGGGTTATTTAATGCCGACAAGATTTTTATTGCTGCTTTGGTTTGCTTTGTTTTGTTTTACGGCATATCAACCTCAATGGGTTATTTAATGCCGACAAGATTTTTATTGCTGGTTTGCTTTGCTTTGTTTTGTTTTACGGCATATCAACCTCAATGGGTTATTTAATGCCGACAAGATTTTTATTGCTGCTTTGGTTTGCTTTGTTTTGTTTTACGGCATATCAACCTCAATGGGTTATTTAAGGCCGACAAGATTTTTATTGCTGCTTTGGTTTGCTTTGTTTTGTTTTACGGCATATCAACCTCAATGGGTTATTTAATGCCGACAAGATTTTTATTGCTGCTTTGGTTTGCTTTGTTTTGTTTTACGGCATATCAACCTCAATGGGTTATTTAATGCCGACAAGATTTTTATTGCTGCTTTGGTTTGCTTTGTTTTGTTTTACGGCATATCAACCTCAATGGGTTATTTAATGCCGACAAGATTTTTATTGCTCGTTTGGTTTGCTTTGTTTTGATTTACGGCATATCAACCTCAATGGGTTATTTAATGCCGACAAGATTTTTATTGCTGGTTTGGTTTGCTTTGTTTTGTTTTACGGTATATCAACCTCAATGGGTTATTTAATGCCGACAAGATTTTTATTGCTGGTTTGGTTTACTTTGTTTTGTTTTACGGCATATCAACCTCAATGGGTTATTTAATGCCGACAAGATTTTTATTGCTCGTTTGGTTTGCTTTGTTTTGATTTACGGCATATCAACCTCAATGGGTTATTTAATGCCGACAAGATTTTTATTGCTGGTTTGGTTTACTTTGTTTTGTTTTACGGCATATCAACCTCAATGGGTTATTTAATGCCGACAAGATTTTTATTGCTCGTTTGGTTTGCTTTGTTTTGATTTACGGCATATCAACCTCAATGGGTTATTTAATGCCGACAAGATTTTTATTGCTGGTTTGGTTTACTTTGTTTTGTTTTACGGCATATCAACCTCAATGGGTTATTTAATGCCGACAAGATTTTTATTGCTCGTTTGGTTTGCTTTGTTTTGATTTACGGCATATCAACCTCAATGGGTTATTTAATGCCGACAAGATTTTTATTGCTGGTTTGGTTTACTTTGTTTTGTTTTACGGCATATCAACCTCAATGGGTTATTTAATGCCGACAAGATTTTTATTGCTGGTTTGGTTTGCTTTGTTTTGTTTTACGGCATATCAACCTCAATGGGTTATTTAATGCCGACAAGATTTTTATTGCTGCTTTGGTTTGCTTTGTTTTGTTTTACGGCATATCAACCTCAATGGGTTATTTAAGGCCGACAAGATTTTTATTGCTGCTTTGGTTTGCTTTGTTTTGTTTTACGGCATATCAACCTCAATGGGTTATTTAATGCCGACAAGATTTTTATTGCTGCTTTGGTTTGCTTTGTTTTGTTTTACGGCATATCAACCTCAATGGGTTATTTAATGCCGACAAGATTTTTATTGCTGCTTTGGTTTGCTTTGTTTTGTTTTACGGCATATCAACCTCAATGGGTTATTTAATGCCGACAAGATTTTTATTGCTCGTTTGGTTTGCTTTGTTTTGATTTACGGCATATCAACCTCAATGGGTTATTTAATGCCGACAAGATTTTTATTGCTGCTTTGGTTTGCTTTGTTTTGTTTTACGGCATATCAACCTCAATGGGTTATTTAATGCCGACAAGATTTTTATTGCTCGTTTGGTTTGCTTTGTTTTGATTTACGGCATATCAACCTCAATGGGTTATTTAATGCCGACAAGATTTTTATTGCTGCTTTGGTTTGCTTTGTTTTGTTTTACGGCATATCAACCTCAATGGGTTATTTAATGCCGACAAGATTTTTATTGCTCGTTTGGTTTGCTTTGTTTTGATTTACGGCATATCAACCTCAATGGGTTATTTAATGCCGACAAGATTTTTATTGCTCGTTTGGTTTGCTTTGTTTTGTTTTACGGCATATCAACCTCAATGGGTTATTTAATGCCGACAAGATTTTTATTGCTGGTTTGGTTTGCTTTGTTTTGTTTTACGGCATATCAACCTCAATGGGTTATTTAATGCCGACAAGATTTTTATTGCTGGTTTGCTTTGCTTTGTTTTGATTTACGGCATATCAACCTCAATGGGTTATTTAATGCCGACAAGATTTTTATTGCTGGTTTGGTTTACTTTGTTTTGTTTTACGGCATATCAACCTCAATGGGTTATTTAATGCCGACAAGATTTTTATTGCTGGTTTGGTTTGCTTTGTTTTGTTTTACGGCATATCAACCTCAATGGGTTATTTAATGCCGACAAGATTTTTATTGCTGGTTTGGTTTGCTTTGTTTTGTTTTACGGCATATCAACCTCAATGGGTTATTTAATGCCAAGATTTTTATTGCTGGTTTGGTTTGCTTTGTTTTGATTTACGGCATATCAACCTCAATGGGTTATTTAATGCCGACAAGATTTTTATTGCTGGTTTGGTTTACTTTGTTTTGTTTTACGGCATATCAACCTCAATGGGTTATTTAATGCCGACAAGATTTTTATTGCTCGTTTGGTTTGCTTTGTTTTGTTTTACGGCATATCAACCTCAATGGTTTATTTAATGCCGACAAGATTTTTATTGCTCGTTTGGTTTGCTTTGTTTTGTTTTACGGCATATCAACCTCAATGGGTTATTTAATGCCGGCAAGATTTATATTGCTGGTTTGGTTTGCTTTGTTTTGATTTACGGCATATCAACCTCAATGGGTTATTTAATGCCGACAAGATTTTTATTGCTGGTTTGGTTTACTTTGTTTTGTTTTACGGCATATCAACCTCAATGGGTTATTTAATGCCGACAAGATTTTTATTGCTGGTTTGGTTTGCTTTGTTTTGTTTTACGGCATATCAACCTCAATGGGTTATTTAATGCCGACAAGATTTTTATTGCTGGTTTGGTTTGCTTTGTTTTGTTTTACGGCATATCAACCTCAATGGGTTATTTAATGCCAAGATTTTTATTGCTGCTTTGGTTTGCTTTGTTTTGATTTACGGCATATCAACCTCAATGGGTTATTTAATGCCGACAAGATTTTTATTGCTGGTTTGGTTTACTTTGTTTTGTTTTACGGCATATCAACCTCAATGGGTTATTTAATGCCGACAAGATTTTTATTGCTCGTTTGGTTTGCTTTGTTTTGTTTTACGGCATATCAACCTCAATGGTTTATTTAATGCCGACAAGATTTTTATTGCTCGTTTGGTTTGCTTTGTTTTGTTTTACGGCATATCAACCTCAATGGGTTATTTAATGCCGGCAAGATTTATATTGCTGGTTTGGTTTGCTTTGTTTTGATTTACGGCATATCAACCTCAATGGGTTATTTAATGCCGACAAGATTTTTATTGCTGGTTTGGTTTACTTTGTTTTGTTTTACGGCATATCAACCTCAATGGGTTATTTAATGCCGACAAGATTTTTATTGCTCGTTTGGTTTACTTTGTTTTGTTTTACGGCATATCAACCTCAATGGGTTATTTAATGCCGACAGGAATTTTTTTTGCTCGTTTGGTTTGCTTTGTTTTGTTTTACGGCATATCAACCTCAATGGGTTATTTAATGCCGACAAGATTTTTATTGCTGGTTTGGTTTGCTTTGTTTTGTTTTACGGCATATCAACCTCAATGGGTTATTTAATGCCGACAAGATTTTTATTGCTGGTTTGCTTTGCTTTGTTTTGATTTACGGCATATCAACCTCAATGGGTTATTTAATGCCGACAAGATTTTTATTGCTGGTTTGCTTTGCTTTGTTTTGATTTACGGCATATCAACCTCAATGGGTTATTTAATGCCGACAAGATTTTTATTGCTGGTTTGGTTTACTTTGTTTTGTTTTACGGCATATCAACCTCAATGGGTTATTTAATGCCGACAAGATTTTTATTGCTCGTTTGGTTTGCTTTGTTTTGTTTTACGGCATATCAACCTCAATGGTTTATTTAATGCCGACAAGATTTTTATTGCTCGTTTGGTTTGCTTTGTTTTGTTTTACGGCATATCAACCTCAATGGGTTATTTAATGCCGACAAGATTTTTATTGCTGGTTTGCTTTGCTTTGTTTTGATTTACGGCATATCAACCTCAATGGGTTATTTAATGCCGACAAGATTTTTATTGCTGGTTTGGTTTACTTTGTTTTGTTTTACGGCATATCAACCTCAATGGGTTATTTAATGCCGACAAGATTTTTATTGCTCGTTTGGTTTACTTTGTTTTGTTTTACGGCATATCAACCTCAATGGGTTATTTAATGCCGACAAGATTTTTATTGCTCGTTTGGTTTGCTTTGTTTTGTTTTACGGCATATCAACCTCAATGGGTTATTTAATGCCGACAAGATTTTTATTGCTGGTTTGGTTTGCTTTGTTTTGTTTTACGGCATATCAACCTCAATGGGTTATTTAATGCCGACAAGATTTTTATTGCTGGTTTGCTTTGCTTTGTTTTGATTTACGGCATATCAACCTCAATGGGTTATTTAATGCCGACAAGATTTTTATTGCTGGTTTGGTTTACTTTGTTTTGTTTTACGGCATATCAACCTCAATGGGTTATTTAATGCCGACAAGATTTTTATTGCTCGTTTGGTTTGCTTTGTTTTGTTTTACGGCATATCAACCTCAATGGTTTATTTAATGCCGACAAGATTTTTATTGGTGGTTTGGTTTGCTTTGTTTTGTTTTACGGCATATCAACCTCAATGGGTTATTTAATGCCGACAAGATTTTTATTGCTCGTTTGGTTTGCTTTGTTTTGTTTTACGGCATATCAACCTCAATGGATTATTTAATGCCGGCAAGATTTATATTGCTGGTTTGGTTTGCTTTATTTTGTTTTACGGCATATCAACCTCAATGGGTTATTTAATGCCAAGATTTTTATTGCTGGTAATATTTTTTCAAAAATATATTGCAGTTAATTGTTTCAAAAATTTGTAGCTGGTAATTTTTTTTTCAAAAAATGTATAAGTTTTTACAAAATATTTCTTGTATAAAAACCTATTTTTACATTTTCATAGTGTTTCAACCCCAGTTTGGGGGTTAACATTTTGCCCATAGCGGTGAGCCTAACAGGTGCTACCACCCCGGGTCAGAGTGGACCTGGGAATACCACCGATTAAGCGGTTGTTCTACGCCCCTCAAAACCTCCTGATCTTGCTGTTGGACGTAGTTTATCGTCTTATCCATGGCGCGGATGTAGTTTATCGCCTCACCCAGGACGGGGGAAAATGAATAAAATAGCAAAAGGATGAGCCCGAAATGAGATTAACAGGTCAGGGACCCTAAAATCAAAGGGGTGCGGAAATTTTCATATCTGGGAAGTTGTTTTGGCAGAGAAAGGTATGTGCGACGCTGAGATCCGTAGACGTATTGGGATGGCCAAAGACGCATTCCAAAAGCTAGGCAGTTTATTACGAGATAAGAGGATTTCTTTGGTAACAAAGAAACGAGTACTGAACTGCTACTTAATAGCTGTCCTCCTTTACGGCACTGAATGTTGGACTATCTCATCAAAATGAAGAAGAGACTCGTGGCAACGGAAGCATGGTTCTACAGAAGGATGCTAAGGATATCATGGACCGAGTGTGTGAGCAACGATGAGGTTTTGGAGAGGATGCAAACAAGGAGGAAGCTTATACTTAACATCAGGAAGAGGCAGATGAAATTTATGGGACAAGTAACGAAAAAGTTGGGTTGGAGAATCTGATACTCACAAGTCGAATAGAGTGAAAGAGAGACAAGTTAAAACAAGGCGTGACATAATTTGCGGGCTTAAGCAAGTGGATAACAGAACAGGGTCTGGGGGGAAGTAGCAAAGGGATAAAATTTATTGAGAGCTACAAGGGATATGGAGGGCTATGATCGCCTACGTCCTGAAGTGACATCGCACAAAAAAAAAGATGGAAAGCAAAACAGTTGAAAATCTTGGAAATTTTAACACCTCCAAAACAAAAGTGCTCTCATCTAAGCACTACGGAGAAACCTTTCCGTCCTCGCCTTCTTGTATTCAAGTTTGCAACTGGCTTGAAGTGGAGTGACTACATCGAAGCCATAGCTGCCTCTACTGCAAGGAAAGTTGGCCACTTTGTCGTAGCAGAAAAGCTTTTCTCGTCTGAATAGATCTTGCACATTTATAAATCTACCCTTCGTTCGTGCATTGAATATTGTTAGCATATCTGGTCTGGCGCTTCTGTTATTGATCTCGGGGTTCTGGACAACATTCAAAGAAGGATCTGCAATATAATCGAACCTGACATGGCATCTCGACTTCGGTCACTTTTCTAATATCGCTATCTTAGAACTTCTTCAATCCCGTTCGTCACTTACCCTTTCTTCAATCCTCCCTATACTCATTCTTTTCTCTCACTTTCACTTCCTTTAAGTCCCTGCATATTAGTGAAATTTTCGCCTTGCCTGGGGTAAAATGGTTTTAAAATATAAAGAGTAAAACATAGAGCAATTGCAAGAATCATTCTGTATATTCCGGTGCAATTTTCAGCATACAAAATCCATTGGATAATAGGTAGGGAATAATCGCTTAATTAATCTCCTACTATAAAAGGCAGGATGTGTATGTGTGTAACGAATGTACAGCCGCAGTTTACGACGGATTTGCACCAAAATCTACATGCACATGCTCCAAGGTAGTTACAAGGCCAAGACCCACTTTACATTTCCCAACTCCCATCGATAGTGGAAATAATCGACTTTCTCATGCTTCTACGGCAGTTTTCATGTAGTTTGCGGCCATTTTCTACTGGCCAGAGTGAGAGCCTATAGCTGGCTGCCACGAATAGAGAGGCAGATTCTATTGACCAGCATGATAGCCAACAGCTGACTGACACGAATGTTAACTACCATGCTAGCATGCAAAAAAATTGATAGCTGCATTTGTCACAAGCGGTAAAAATTTAAATCTGCATGGCACTTTACTCCAATTGGCTCATTCGCTTGCTTAAACTCAACGTTGATTCTGATTCCGCAGAACTGGGTTGGGTGTGAAAAGATATTTGTTGTTAACATTCTTTTTTCATTCTGTTTTTCCAGTTACGAGTCCTATTTTAAAGCTGATCGTTTTGTGTTCATTTTGTTTAGTTTTTTTTTTTTCGTAACAGATTTAATATTTAGTATAGAGCTTAGAAAAAATTGGCAGTGTGAGATAGGCAAGAAGTAAGGCATGTAGCAACATCAGCACGGCAAAGGGCACTCCTTTAAAGGCAAGGAAGGGCAAAAAATATTTTAAGTCGAGTGATAGCGATTGTTGTCTGAGTCGTACGGTTTTTGAATTAAGCCGGGCCATGCTGCTAGTTGTTATATAGGATTAAGTGTCGCTGCTCACACTTATATTTGAATATAGATTGCCAGTGAACAAACTTAGCCGAACTCCTTATTGAATTGGGACGACCATAGAGAAGACGCATATGTAGAGGAAGTCGCGTGACGTCTTGCGTGTTCGCTATTTCTATTCTATCCTTTTATAATATACGGATCGTTATTTCTCCTCTACCTTCAATTACTATCTAGATGGCTATTCACTACTCTACTCACTATACGACGTTCTATTAGTAAGAGTATTATTCGAAGACGTCTGGCACCAGTATTGTTCAACA
>OZ038501.1:14227522-14235022 GCA_964036315.1 Acanthosepion esculentum | reverse complement strand
ATATTCAGGCCGGTAAATGTTGTTAATACTTTTTATTATAAACAGAGCATTTACTTAAATATTTGTTTCATGTCGACATTTTAACACTAATTCACACACACACATTCACATATATTTGTCTGTAATGTATAAACAGAAAATATCTTATATATACAGGGTTATGGCTTGACTTTTTCTAAATTAATTGATTTTCAGTATCATAATTCGATGAAACTTTATTCAGAAATAATGAAAAACAAGACATTTTTTAAATCGTATGCAAGTAAAGTGGTACTGTGAGGTACGTTGGAGTAATGGATAGCGGCTGGGATTGTGGAATCGGAGGAGCCAAGAGCGACAATCGAGTCGAATCCTTTATTTTCACTTACGTACCTAATGTCTTTAGAAAAAAAAAACACTGCTTCGTTAGTCATGTATCGTAAGGTAAATCATCGCCTAAGTGTGTATCACGCTTGGTACGTAACAGATTGAGTGTTATGACTTTCTAGAAATTCCTGAAGTTTTTAGAACATGTAAGTTTGTATATTATGCTATAACTAAAACCCGTTAAATGCGTTGCATAAGCACTCTCCAATTTTATCATTAGAAAATTGAAAAATAAAGCTTCAAAAATAGTTTGATTTTTTTACTCTGAGTGCTTCCATTGAAAAAAATCGAATTTTCGGTTTGCACGTGACCTTTTTTCAAGAACTAAAAAAAAAAATGCCTGTTTCATTACTTTTGTAAAAAAAGTTCATCGATTTAAGATAGGCACGTCCGCTTTTCGCTAGAAAAACAGCATAGCATGATAGAAAAGCGCCCCAACCTTAATAAAAACAAAGTTTTATCGTCAAAATGTTTATGTTATTATTACGAGGGAAGACCAAATTATTGTTTAATTATCTTTAAAAATTTAAAGAAAATTAACTCCAATGTCTAGTAAAGGGGGGTCATTTAAGACACTAAACAATTCATAGACTCCTATCACCTGTTTTTTTGTGTTCGTTGACCCGGAAGGAAGACTTACTAATATCATTGTTGGTATTAAGTCGATAGTTCTTAGTACATATTTCTCTTTCTTCTGGGATCACTGGGTTTGGTAGATGTTTAAGATTGCAGCTGAATTTTAAGATTTCTTGAGTTGTGGCTGCTGTTCCTGTTCGAATGGGAAAATGAATTAAGTATAGCTGTATTTCTATACCTCCGCCTACCTAATCGACTCTGCTCATATGCAAAATCTTTAAACTTGATAATAACATTGAAGATTATAAAAATGTTTTTTCCAGTCACTTCGAAAAGAACGTTGTTATAAACTGTAAATACAGATTTCCCAATAAAGAAAAGCAGAAAATTTATGACCACTGTTTTAACTTTCAGGAATAACTGACCTTGAATAAATTTCTTGAATATTCATGGCATTGAATAATCATGATTATGACTGTCACGTAATTACTGAAATCTGATCGCTTCTTTTCTGATTGATTAATTACTGCTCGATCTAGTGACTTGTCATTTAAAGGCTATTTGCTGACACCTTTCGTCTTTCGTTCTGCATTTCTCGTCACTCATTTTGAACTTCAAGTCATCGTACTTTTCAAAGAAGAACATCCGATGTGGGAATTGACGAAATGGGCAGAAATTCTCGAATCTTTCAGTCACATCAGTCGGCACCAGTTTTCAGTTCTTTCCGAACTGACTTCATTTTTCCTTACCCCCACTTGGTGTTTAGGCGTTGAATATTTAAACGTGCTGACTAATTCTAATTCGATACCCTGTCTCAAACGAATACGACTTCCTTATAAATTCAGAAACATTTTTTTGCCTGCCATCACCATGTCTGATGTTAACCTACAGGCGAGCAATACTTTGTGCCTCACTTGTGCTCCCGTATTCCACTGACATGAAGTGAAACGATTATAAGGAATCAATTTCTACGCCGACTGGTATGGAGGTTGGTTAACTGTGCCGTGCCAGAAGCTTTTTCACGTCAGAATCCAGCTTGCTTATTTATAAATCTACCATTCGTCCGTGCATTGGATATTTCCTGTTATATATCTTGAGATTCTCAACAAAATCCAAAGAATGTAATGTTATTGGTCCTCACCTAGAATCACGACTTTAATTTCCCATGGCCAAAGTTTTTTCTTATCAGAATCTATCTTGCACATTTATAAATCTGCCATTCGTCCGGGCATTGAATATTGCTGCCATATCTGATCTGGTGCCCCTGCTGTCTACCTCTAGATTCTTGACAAATTCCAACGATGGGTCTCTAATATAATCGATCCTGACCAGACATCTCGACTACAGTCACTTTCTCATCGACGTCATGTGGCTTCCCTCTGTCTTTTTTACAAATATTTTTCATCGTACTTGTCAGAGTCTATCTTGCACATTTACAAATCTACCCCTCTTCCGTGCATTGAATACGGTTGCCAAATCTCGTATGGTGCCATTGCTATTCATCTCCAGGTTCTTGACAAAGTCCAAAGAAGCCAATGTAATGGATTCTTACCTGGCATCTCGACTTCAGTCATGTTCTCACAGACGTGATTTGGATTCATTCTGTCTTTTCTACAAATATTTTCATGGCAACAATTGTGTCGAGCTTTTATTTGTTGTTCTGATGAGCTGTTCTCTTTTAGTTCTTCGGCTGTATGAATTGAAGCGTGTTACTAGATTGGCAATAAGGTCTCACCGTTTTATTGCTGATCTATCTAGATGTAAGTTATATTATAATAGCTTCTATTCTCGCATTTCTGACCTGTAGAAATTCCATCCAATTTCTTGCTTCCTCGAAATGTAAAACCTTTAAAAAATTACATGCCACGCCAGTTGCCATCTTCTGTCCGCCTGATAGCAGTTCTTTTATTGTCTTTTTCATTGTTTCTCTGTAATAATGTGTTCTCGTTCATTTTTACTCATTGTAATCCCCTGCGTTCTAGTAGAATTACCGCCTTGATTGGAGTAAAACGATTAAATTTATTTTTTTAAAATACGACGACAGAATAAAAATATAATTAAATCTATTACCGTATTTTCCAGCTTGGAGGACGCACCCTAATATTGGAAAGAAATTTCTCAGAAAAAAATGACATTCTCATACAACAACACATTCAACATGCATCCCTCACATGCTGGTGCCACGTATTGTTTAGATTTTTCACTCGTTTGATTTTGTTTGTATGATAATGACATACTAGTCAAGAGCAGAAAGGCTCCCGCCACTGCTAGTAAATAGAACATATTTAAGCATGTGGCTCGGCTCCAGGAAGGTTTATAATTTTGGAAATACTTGTAATGGCTAAGTACTGAGGTTACATCATATAAAATGTTGAATTAGATAGCTAGCTACCATCATAGTGTAATGACTCAACATACAAATCCACGTCCATATCAGTCAGACCAATTAGGTGACCGTCCAAGTTTACTTCATCCTGGACGTTAGCTTACATTCGTCTTGGCAGACGCACGCGTATTATTCAGGGTTAATTTTTTTTAAAAAAAGTACGTCATGTAAGCCGGAACATCCGGTATATCGAAGAGAAATAATAAAATGATTTTTTTTGACATTACCAGATTCCAAATGTGTTGTCTGCGTGGTAGTTAACTACAACGGAGACACAAAGTACTTGAACAAAACAGTAATAAAATATAAACTTCAGACAGTTCCTCCGCAACTTCCTGCACATCGGAAAATTGTAAAAATATAGTGAAAAAATTAAACATACCGACTTTGTCGCTTCTTTTTAAACAAACATTTTTTGATGAATACTTGTCTAAATATACATTATTCATATATATATATATATATATATATATATATATATATATATATATACACACACAAGGTAACACCAAAAGTTCTGTCCATTTTTAAAGGAAAAAAAGAAAACGCTTCACAGTATGTGTAACTTATATTTAGTCTTCGAAGTAATCGCCATCGGCATCCAGCACTATCTGTCAACATGTCTCCAGCTGTTCAATGCCCTTGCGGTAGAACTCGGGTGGGGGTGGGGTGACACAAAGAAGTCCGTGAGGGCTTTGCGCAAGTCTGCTTCCTTAGTGAAGGATTTCCCACGAAGATGATTATCCAGGGAGTGGAAGAGGTGGTAAACGGATGGCGCAAGGTCAGGCGAATAAGGTGGATGGCACAAAGTCTCCCACCCAAGTTGCTGTATGGTATCCCTGACCACTGGCGGCTTGGCGTTGTTATGGAGGAAAAGCACACCTTTGCGATTCACTAGTGCTGGCTCCTTCTGGCGCAATGCCTGTTGCACACGTTTCAATTGCTGCGAGTATAGGTCTCCAGTGACCGTTTGGTCCGTTTGTAGCTGTTCATAATGAACCACTTGACGACCTGTCCACCAGACACAAAGTATAATCTTTCGTGGGTGCATAGGTGGTCTTGCGATGTGAGGGACAGCATCCTGAGGAGACAACCAATGTCTGGAACGTTTGGGAGTTTCGTACAGAACCCACTTTTCATCACTGGTAAGCACTCGATTCAATAAGGATGCGGTACGGTGGCGAGAAAGCAGCGATACGCAGGCTGCCACTCGTTGTCCCTTGTGGACCTCCAACAGCGGTTGCAGAACACACTTGCTCAGTTTGTACGTCTTACCTCGGCGGTGCAGGTGAAGTCTAACTGTTTCATCGGAAACGTTGAACTATCTTGCAAGTTCACCACACGTTAGACTAGTGTCCTCTTCAATGGCCGCCTTCAGGACTCCGTCATTCAAGACCTGTGGTCATCCACTGTGAGGCTCATCATTGAGAGACAAATCTCCCGACTTGAATTTTCGAAACCAACGCCTTACAGTACGTTCATCCACAGAACTATCCCCAAACGCTTGACATATGCGGCGACTTGATGCAGCTGCTGATAAGCCCACTTTGAAGTCGTAATGCAAACAGCCCCGAACGAGATCTCTAGACACTTCCATCCTTCTCACAGCTGTCCGGCTTATAACTGATGACCGGGCACGGTGCGTGTGTTTTTATAACGTCTGATGTTCCTACTTCCGGCTGTCCGAATTTGAAAACAATTGCTACACGCATTTCGTATATACTTCAACTTCATTCAATGACTAATCAAAGAACGGACAGAACTTTTTGAGTTACCTTGTATATATATATATATATATATATATATATATATATATATATATATATAGTGTTATTTATTTATAATATATGAATTTTTACAGAAAAGAATTAAAACTTTGTTACTTACAATTGGATTTTCAGTGGTTTTTCTTGGAAAATAATTTATTGTTTTCATTTTTTTAATAAAAACAGCAAATTATTTTTCTAAGAACCCCCCACCCACTGAAAACGGAATTGTAAGTCACAAAGTTTTAATTCTTCTCTGTAAAAATACATATATTATAAATAAGTAACACTATATTAATTACTACATACGTTTTATCCAATCCTCATTTTAGTCTATACAATAAGGTTTTGTACAGAAGTTTTTTTACCTGTGTGTGTGTGTGTGTGTGTGTGTGTGTGTGTGTGTGTGTGTGTGTAAATAGTAAGAATAAAAACTAAAGCTTGAAATAAGCTAAAAACTTGAAATATAAAATAAACTGTAAAATCAATGCCAAAATCGACAGTACTTAAATATAGCAATAAAATTATTCCGCTACACTTGATTGCCGTTGCATGGAACTCTGGGTTGCGGATTTGGTAATATATATATATATATATATATATATATATATATATATATATATATGAAATGGAACATTGAAGTCAACGCTTAGAGGCGACAGGTTGTTTCATGCTAGACGCAATCGTCTGGCCTGAAACAGCCTGTCGCCTCTAAGTGTTCACTTCAATGTTCACTTTTATATTTACACACGCTCTATCTCTGATATTGAGCACTTTATCCAATAAATATGGCACACCTTAAGAATATATTTCATATATATATATATATATATATATATATATATATAAGAAATATATTCTTAAGGTGTGCCATATTTATTGTATATATATATATATATATATATATATATATATATATATATATATATATATGAAAACAATTTAATAATACCGATAAATTCTGTCTGTCCGATATTCTATAAAGCATTTCCAACTTTCGATTAATATGTTCTAAACTGATTTTTCATTTTCTAATGTTCATTTTTGTTTTAATCCGAATAGCTTCAACCGTCCCTACAGTATTTACAAAGATTGTGGGGTGGTTTCCCTTTGCTTACTCCAATCTTTTTAATTCAGAAATTTTTTCTTTTCCTCGATTGGTTGTCAATTAATGTTAGCTCACTGTGTTTGCTCTTCTACTTAACACGTACCTTGGGTGGGGAGAGAAAAAAATAGTGTGTTTCCTATATTATTCGTTAGTAAGTAAACCCAAACTGCCTCAGCCGGAAATTGAACTTGATTCGACGATTCCATTTTTCACGCCGTTAACCTTTAGTAAGAACGTTCATCCATATCTTCCATACGATTAAATTTTCGAATACATTTTCCACGTATTTTATTTCGGCATTCCTCCGTTCCATCTTGAATCCATTCTTTTTAATGGGACGCACTCACAAGTGAGCCGGTTTCATTCATTCTCTTTGAAGATTGTTTTGAAGAGTATCAAGGACGGACCAATTCTATGTGACGAAGACCTTCATTAAGATTCAATGATAGTCACTCCACTGAGCACGAATATTCGGACGGGAATTCACAGAACATGAATAATGAAATAATCAGGTGTCAACCATATTGGAAGAGAATTCATAATAAAATTCCCAACTGACAGCCAAGGTAGGCAATCATCTCCATCGAAATCCACAGAAGAATTTTCCTTCGCAACTTCTGCAGTGAGCCTGGCACAAGGTCACCTATGACAACGAAACCTACTGCAGAGAGTTCGATTCGCTGTTATTAACAAGGAATGACATTTACGATATATCTAATAATAAAGCTACCCGAATCCAAAAAAGCCAGTCTACTCGAGTGTTGTGGCCTGCTTAGGGGCCAGAAAGAAAGACACGGAAGACGAAGGTAGGTTGAACAAGTATATTGAAGATATATACAAAACAATAGTGTTAGTGATACAGTGTAACCCGGATATAAGAGAGTTGACGGGACCGGAGAAGTATCTTATATCTGGGTTTCTCTTATATACGGGTTTGGTCTGTTATATATACATTGACACAGGCTCTAACTTGGGACCAGAGAAAATCTCTCTTATATCCGGGTTTCTCTTATATCCGGGTTACACTGTAAGTAGATAGCGGTGTACGTCCGAACGGAGGATTAGCACTGCGTCTTCCCGCTGCCCAAAACCCGCCTCTCAACCGACTGTCGCAGTTTGTATTCATGAGAGGAGGAAGAGTTCATTCTATTGTAGGAGGGTTTACCACAACATCGAGAGGTTACCTAATCCTCATTGTAGACGCCAGCTCAGGCATCTGTTCAAACACCCACAGAACCCACCAGTGGTTTACACTGCAACTATGAGCTGATCTAGCGTGATTAGCAGTCTGAACAGAG
>OZ038501.1:14212522-14222522 GCA_964036315.1 Acanthosepion esculentum | reverse complement strand
GACAATGCCAAACGTGCTTAGTTGATTTTGATATTTATTTGTTACCCTTTTCGCATGAGAAGATAACTGCTAAAAGAAATAAACTGGCTTGAGTCTAACGTTTTATTCCTTAAGTCTGAAAGGAATTAACTTCTGTGAATCTAACGTTATCTTCCTCGAGGCTAAAACGAAATAATATCCTTGAGTCTAACGTTATAAACTTATCTTCCTTGAGTCTAAAAGGAAGTAGCTTCTTTCAGTCTAATGTTATCTTCCTCGAGGCTAAAACGAAATAATATCCTTGAGTCTAGCGTTATAAACTTATCTTCCTTGAGTCTAAAAGGAAGTAGCTTCTTTCAGTCTAACGTTATCTTCCTCGAGGCTAAAACGAAATAATATCCTTGAGTCTAGCGTTATAAACTTACCTTCCTTGAGTCTAAAAGGAAGTAGCTTCTTTCAGTCTAACGTTATCTTCCTCGAGGCTAAAACGAAATAATATCCTTGAGTCTAGCGTTATAAACTTATCTTCCTTGAGTCTAAAAGGAAGTAGCTTCTTTCAGTCTAACGTTATCTTCCTCGAGGCTAAAACGAAATAATATCCTTGAGTCTAACGTTATAAACTTATCTTCCTTGAGTCTAAAAGGAAGTAGCTTCTTTCAGTCTAATGTTATCTTCCTCGAGGCTAAAACGAAATAATATCCTTGAGTCTAGCGTTATAAACTTATCTTCCTTGAGTCTAAAAGGAAGTAGCTTCTTTCAGTCTAACGTTATCTTCCTCGAGGCTAAAACGAAATAATATCCTTGAGTCTAACGTTATAAACTTATCTTCCTTGAGTCTAAAAAGAAGTAGCTTCTTTCAGTCTAACGTTATCTTCCTCGAGGCTAAAACGAAATAACATCCTTGAGTCTAACGTTATAAACTTATCTTCCTTGAGTCTAAAAAGAAGTAGCTTCTTTCAGTCTAACGTTATCTTCCTCGAGGCTAAAACGAAATAACATCCTTGAGTCTAACGTTATAAACTTATCTTCCTTGAGTCTAAAAGGAAGTAGCTTCTTTCAGTCTAACGTTATCTTCCTCGAGGCTAAAACGAAATAACATCCTTGAGTCTAACGTTATAAACTTATCTTCCTTGAGTCTAAAAGGAAGTAGATTCTTTCAGTCTAACGTTATCTTCCTCGAGGCTAAAACGAAATAACATCCTTGAGTCTAACGTTATAAACTTATCTTCCTTGAGTCTAAAAGGAAGTAGCTTCTTTCAGTCTAACGTTATCTTCCTCGAGGCTAAAACGAAATAACATCCTTGAGTCTAACGTTATAAACTTATCTTCCTTGAGTCTAAAAAGAAGTAGCTTCTTTCAGTCTAACGTTATCTTCCTCGAGGCTAAAACGAAATAATATTCTTGAGTCTAACGTTATAAACTTTCTTCCTTGAGTCTAAAAAGAAGTAGCTTCTTTCAGTCTAACGTTATCTTCCTCGAGGCTAAAACGAAATAACATCCTTGAGTCTAACGTTATAAACTTATCTTCCTTGAGTCTAAAAGGAAGTAGCTTCTTTCAGTCTAACGTTATCTTCCTCGAGGCTAAAACGAAATAACATCCTTGAGTCTAACGTTATAAACTTATCTTCCTTGAGTCTAAAAAGAAGTAGCTTCTTTCAGTCTAACGTTATCTTCCTCGAGGCTAAAACGAAATAATATCCTTGAGTCTAACGTTATAAACTTATCTTCCTTGAGTCTAAAAAGAAGTAGCTTCTTTCAGTCTAACGTTTTCTTCCTCGAGGCTAAAACGAAATAACATCCTTGAGTCTAACGTTATAAACTTATCTTCCTTGAGTCTAAAAAGAAGTAGCTTCTTTCAGTCTAGCGTTATCTTCCTCGAGGCTAAAACGAAATAACATCCTTGAGTCTAACGTTATAAACTCATCTTCCTTGAGTCTAAAAAGAAGTAGCTTCTTTCAGTCTAACGTTATCTTCCTCGAGGCTAAAACGAAATAACATCCTTGAGTCTAACGTTATAAACTTATCTTCCTTGAGTCTGAAAAGAAGTAGCTTCTTTCAGTCTAACGTTATCTTCCTCGAGGCTAAAACGAAATAACATCCTTGAGTCTAAGGTTATAAACTTATCTTCCTTGAGTCTAAAAAGAAGTAGCTTCTTTCAGTCTAACGTTATCTTCCTCGAGGCTAAAACGAAATAACATCCTTGAGTCTAACGTTATAAACTTATCTTCCTTGAGTCTAAAAAGAAGTAGCTTCTTTCAGTCTAACGTTATCTTCCTCGAGGCTAAAACGAAATAACATCCTTGAGTCTAACGTTATAAACTT
The DNA here is from genome assembly GCA_964036315.1 of Acanthosepion esculentum. Classification (NCBI taxonomy): domain Eukaryota; kingdom Metazoa; phylum Mollusca; class Cephalopoda; order Sepiida; family Sepiidae; genus Acanthosepion; species Acanthosepion esculentum. The sequence goes on along the minus strand of OZ038501.1, from coordinate 14,220,221 downwards.
ATCTTCCTTGAGTCTAAAAAGAAGTAGCTTCTTTCAGTCTAGCGTTATCTTCCTCGAGGCTAAAACGAAATAACATCCTTGAGTCTAACGTTATAAACTCATCTTCCTTGAGTCTAAAAAGAAGTAGCTTCTTTCAGTCTAACGTTATCTTCCTCGAGGCTAAAACGAAATAACATCCTTGAGTCTAACGTTATAAACTTATCTTCCTTGAGTCTGAAAAGAAGTAGCTTCTTTCAGTCTAACGTTATCTTCCTCGAGGCTAAAACGAAATAACATCCTTGAGTCTAAGGTTATAAACTTATCTTCCTTGAGTCTAAAATAAGTAGCTTCTTTCAGTCTAACGTTATCTTCCTCGAGGCTAAAACGAAATAACATCCTTGAGTCTAACGTTATAAACTTATCTTCCTGAGTCTAAAAAGAAGTAGCTTCTTTCAGTCTAACGTTATCTTCCTCGAGGCTAAAACGAAATAACATCCTTGAGTCTAAGGTTATAAACTTATCTTCCTTGAGTCTAAAAAGAAGTAGCTTCTTTCAGTCTAGCGTTATCTTCCTCGAGGCTAAAACGAAATAACATCCTTGAGTCTAACGTTATAAACTCATCTTCCTTGAGTCTAAAAAGAAGTAGCTTCTTTCAGTCTAACGTTATCTTCCTCGAGGCTAAAACGAAATAACATCCTTGAGTCTAACGTTATAAACTTATCTTCCTTGAGTCTGAAAAGAAGTAGCTTCTTTCAGTCTAACGTTATCTTCCTCGAGGCTAAAACGAAATAATATCCTTGAGTCTAACGTTATAAACTTATCTTCCTTGAGTCTAAAAGGATGTAGCTTCTTTCAGTCTAACGTTATCTTCCTCGAGGCTAAAACGAAATAACATCCTTGAGTTTAACGTTATAAACTTATCTTCCTTGAGTCTAAAAGGAAGTAGCTTCTTTCAGTCTAACGTTATCTTCCTCGAGGCTAAAACGAAATAACATCCTTGAGTCTAAGGTTATAAACTTATCTTCCTTGAGTCTAAAAGGAAGTAGCTTCTTTCAGTCCAACGTTATCTTCCTCGAGGCTAAAACGAAATAATATCCTTGAGTCTAACGTTATAAACTTATCTTCCTTGAGTCTAAAAGGAAGTAGCTTCTTTCAGTCTAACGTTATCTTCCTCGAGGCTAAAACGACATAACATCCTTGAGTCTAACGTTATAAACTTATCTTCCTTGAGTCTAAAAAGAAGTAGCTTCTTTCAGTCTAACGTTATCTTCCTCGAGGCTAAAACGAAATAACATCCTTGAGTCTAACGTTATAAACTTATCTTCCTTGAGTCTAAAAAGAAGTAGCTTCTTTCAGTCTAACGTTATCTTCCTCGAGGCTAAAACGAAATAACATCCTTGAGTCTAACGTTATAAACTTATCTTCCTTGAGTCTAAAAAGAAGTAGCTTCTTTCAGTCTAGCGTTATCTTCCTCGAGGCTAAAACGAAATAACATCCTTGAGTCTAACGTTATAAACTCATCTTCCTTCAGTCTAAAAAGAAGTAGCTTCTTTCAGTCTAACGTTATCTTCCTCGAGGCTAAAACGAAATAACATCCTTGAGTCTAACGTTATAAACTTATCTTCCTTGAGTCTGAAAAGAAGTAGCTTCTTTCAGTCTAACGTTATCTTCCTCGAGGCTAAAACGAAATAACATCCTTGAGTCTAAGGTTATAAACTTATCTTCCTTGAGTCTAAAAAGAAGTAGCTTCTTTCAGTCTAACGTTATCTTCCTCGAGGCTAAAACGAAATAACATCCTTGAGTCTAACGTTATAAACTTATCTTCCTTGAGTCTAAAAAGAAGTAGCTTCTTTCAGTCTAACGTTATCTTCCTCGAGGCTAAAACGAAATAACATCCTTGAGTCTAACGTTATAAACTTATCTTCCTTGAGTCTAAAAAGAAGTAGCTTCTTTCAGTCTAGCGTTATCTTCCTCGAGGCTAAAACGAAATAACATCCTTGAGTCTAACGTTATAAACTCATCTTCCTTGAGTCTAAAAAGAAGTAGCTTCTTTCAGTCTAACGTTATCTTCCTCGAGGCTAAAACGAAATAACATCCTTGAGTCTAACGTTATAAACTTATCTTCCTTGAGTCTGAAAAGAAGTAGCTTCTTTCAGTCTAACGTTATCTTCCTCGAGGCTAAAACGAAATAACATCCTTGAGTCTAAGGTTATAAACTTATCTTCCTTGAGTCTAAAAAGAAGTAGCTTCTTTCAGTCTAACGTTATCTTCCTCGAGGCTAAAACGAAATAACATCCTTGAGTCTAACGTTATAAACTTATCTTCCTTGAGTCTAAAAAGAAGTAGCTTCTTTCAGTCTAACGTTATCTTCCTCGAGGCTAAAACGAAATAACATCCTTGAGTCTAACGTTATAAACTTATCTTCCTTGAGTCTAAAAAGAAGTAGCTTCTTTCAGTCTAGCGTTATCTTCCTCGAGGCTAAAACGAAATAACATCCTTGAGTCTAACGTTATAAACTCATCTTCCTTGAGTCTAAAAAGAAGTAGCTTCTTTCAGTCTAACGTTATCTTCCTCGAGGCTAAAACGAAATAACATCCTTGAGTCTAACGTTATAAACTTATCTTCCTTGAGTCTAAAAAGAAGTAGCTTCTTTCAGTCTAACGTTATCTTCGTCGAGGCTAAAACGAAATAACATCCTTGAGTCTAACGTTATAAACTTATCTTCCTTGAGTCTAAAAGGAAGTAGCTTCTTTCAGTGTAACGTTATCTTCCTCGAGGCTAAAACGAAATAATATCCTTGAGTCTAACGTTATAAACTTATCTTCCTTGAGTCTAAAAGGAAGTAGCTTCTTTCAGTCTAACGTTATCTTCCTCGAGGCTAAAACGAAATAACATCCTTGAGTCTAACGTTATAAACTTATCTTCCTTGAGTCTAAAAGGAAGTAGCTTCTTTCAGTCTAACGTTATATTTCTTGAGTCTAAAAGAAATTATCTTCTTCGGGTCTAAAGTTATCTTCCAATAAAAAAAACGTTGATATCAAGATTCGGGTCTAACGTTATTTTCCAGTATGCTAGTGTATATAAAAATTAATGTTTGCCAGCACACAATTATATACGAAGAGACATTCTTAAGAATATTTTTCTGTTTAAACTGAAATATTTTAGGGAGGTTAAGTTGAAGGAAGACAGCTAAAATAGACTATGTGCTTCAGATGTGAAAGATGAGGGTCAGCAATAAAATGGCCCCTTACACTGAATAAAGAAAATAAATGAACAAATCCAATAACTGAATCTAAAATAATAAAGCAAAGAACAGATAAAAGCCTGTAATTGAGAACTTAATCAATCTCTTTCAAAATATGTTACATTTTTTTTCAAAAGCTTTACATTCGATTTTATAAATGACAGTTCTTATTGAGGGCGGCGTTCAGCTCCACGTATTGTTTTTTGTGTTTTTTTTTCATTTTATATATTATAACAAAAAGTCAGAAAGAAAGAAATAGAGATAAACAGATTGATAAAAAAGAGGATGAGAATAGTTTCAATTAAAAGAAAAACGGATAAAAATGTCCTGGAAAATTTTGAAAGCGAAGATGTTGACTGATTTGAAAATAGCAAATGAACATAAAACTGCCTAGATTTATTATTTTCCTGTCTTTGTTGGTTCTTTTTGCAAACAACGGCAGGCAGGGCTTCAATTTATCGAGTAGCAAATTTATTCAAAAAACAAAAACGGAGAACCAAAAGAGAAATTAAATTAAAAAAAAAAAAAGAGATTCATTTAAAAATAACGTAATTGGTGGCCTGTGTTGATTAATTTAAAAAATTATTTCAGCAGTCATGATTGTAGGCACATAAAAGCACGTTTAAAATAACCTCCTTTCAGAACATACGAAATATATAAAAGCAAATAAATAAAAAAAGATCTACCAGATGTTAGCCTAATGATTTTAGCTAAAGAAAATCTGCTCACACACGTGTTGTTTCGATTACGTCCGCTAGCAAAAATGATAAATACTGAGCAATAGAAAACGAAGTCAATAAATAGTGCCCCCCCCAAAAAAGGAGTAATAATTATTTTTTTTTTAAACCTCAACGGCAGCAGTATTAAAAATAAACACAGATTGCTTCGAAAAAACAGGCCCCTGAAAAATGTTTTCTCTTCTTTTAGCGCCATTTTAGTCTTTAGTCTAGGCGACTCTTGTTAATAGCAAATCATGAGAAAACAACTGTGGTTGTTGGTAATGCAAAATTAGAAGGAAAAGAAAGACAACAGAATCAGCTAACCGGTTGTCACTCCTCACTTATTATAACTCAATCGAAGATATAAAAAAACAAAAAGAAAACAACGCATAATCGACTAAACCATAAAGATGGAAAAGAAAATAATATATTGATAAGGGTATATTTTCAGTATCTTTCTATAAAGGGTTCAGTTCGACATTCCAACCACCTGTAGAAGGCCGGAGTATACAACCGCTGAAACGTTGTAATAAATATGGCGTCAAAGATGAGGACAATAGTCCGAATAAAGTAAATAGTGGGTATATATTCATAAGCAAATCACATCCAGTCCTAACCACAATGCATTCTGTTTATATAAAGGAAAACATTGTCTTTATTTAATGAAAATTGCTTCTTTTGATTTCTGGCGTGTACATATTTCTTTCCGAGTCCCGCCCAGAAGCCTAATGTTAGAAATGGCATCATGACACTTTCCACTGACAAAAAAATATATTGTGTATAGATAAATCCCTTCGTTAAGTGTGGGCTGTATTTGTGAGAACAGTTTTTTGTATTTCTTTGAGGCATGGGCTTCCAGGAATCCCTTCAATTAGTCTACTGGAATCTTTTCCAACCAATCCAAGGGCTCCAACTAGAACAGGGATAGTTGATGTGCCACATTTTTTAGATTTCTATTTCAAGGTCCTTGTATTTTTGATAGCTTTTTGAAGATCTTCAAAGATACATTGCAGTCTGCAGGGACTGCCATATCAATAAGGAGGCAGTTTTGTTTGTTTGTGGTCTCTAATAACAATGTCTTGGCGGTTGGCTTTCATTGTTCTGTCAGTGTGTATTGTGTAGTCCCATAGAATTTAAACAGGTGCTATCTCCGTAACCGGGTCTGGGTGGTGTTCGTACCAGTTTCTTTCAGTTTCCTTCCCGTAGAAGTTGCAAATTTTCCAGTGCAGATATTGACCCACTCTGTCATACCGGGTTTTATACTCAGTGGGTTCCAATATCGTGCAACCTGATACAAGATGATCAATTTTTTCAGGATATTTTTCACAGAATCTGCATTTTGGGCTAACACAGTATTTTAGTATATGTGATTGATAATTTCTAGTTAACAAGCACTGATTCTGTACAGCAAGGATTAAAACCTTCAGTTTCAACTTTCATCCCGGCACTACGTAGCACCTGATGGGTTCGGGTTTTGTCTACGTCAGCTTGTTTGGTACGGGCAGAGTATTGGCCATGAAGTCGTTTATCTAGCCATTGTTTCTGTATCTGGTCGGTTGCATTTGTTTTTGCTCTCTTTTCATTATTATTATTATTATTATTATTATTATTATTTCTAATTATCACCTACCGTAGTTTTTGTTCTTTTTATACGTTTTTAATTATTTCCTCTTTTTTTTTTTTGGCTATAATTAAATTTTGAGACTAAGATATTTAACTTTTTCTAAATTTTTAAATACATAATCCTTCTTTCCTTTTCCAAACCGTTTCGCTTCTTTTCGCATATTTTTACAATAATATTCACCAATACAAGGCCCAAGAGCCACTCAAGCTAAAATGTTACTGTGTGGCGATGTACGAGCGCAAGGAAAAGTAATAAGTGCAGTTCATAAAGGTTATATGGGAAAGATAACTGTTAATCCTAGACTTGAAGATGTCAAGTTTGTAGCGATCGGGAAAACATCCTGCCAGGTCCTGATCCGCAAAGCAGCAATTCTTGGGATGAAGCTCTTCTCAGCAGTTTCTTTCTTTATTCATTGCGTTATACATTTGGTGTGCTTTTTGTAATGTTCCAGAACTTAAAGCATGTCGTATCTTTGCAAGAGTCAGATCGGAACCGAAATTTCGTATTACTGCTATATCTGGGTTGTCGCTGCACAATCTTCCCCTTCCAGCCTTGGCGGGCATGATATATTTTCCACCCTATAGCAGCTCCCTTTATTACAGCGTCAAAAATCTATCGCTTCTTTATTGCTAATCCCATGTCTAACGTTCAGACGAGCTTCATTGTTTAGTGCCATCAACCCAGACCTTTGCAACCATGACCCGCCAAGGGGTCTATTTTCATTCCCTAAATACTCTACTTGGTAAGAATGGAGTCAATCTCCTTCTCAAGAATCGCTACGCTGTGCAAAACACTTCTACCTGGGTACCACCAACCCCACGAAAAGAACAATATTAACCGCTTTATATCTAGAGTCAATCATTATCTATCCTCCATATTCTCAAAATCTTCACTTCCTACGTTCATATCACATATCTAAATCAGTAAGCCTCTACCTTGAGTACCTCTTGAGCCTTGTATTTTGGGAAGTTTAGTATTAAGAAACTGCTTCAAGGTTTTTCATTTATTTTTCATCGCAAAATTAAAAACATACTTTACTTTTCTATGTTCAAAAACACATACGTATACACAGATACACAACAAATATTAATATTTTCACGTACATACATACATATAGGCGTGTACACACATACCCATGCATATACATACATATACACATACATATATACACATACACACATATACATATATATATATATATATATACATACACACATACATATACACACACATACATACTTATACACAGATACATATATACACATTTACGTACATACATACATACATACGCATACGTGAACATAAACAATATATATATAAAACATTACGCATCTCCATACAAATACCTACACGCACCCATCTAAACAAATAAACAATGTGTCCCTCTATCTATCTGTCTAACTAAACATACATACGTACATATACACCCATATACAGATGTATATATATGCGTGGGCGTATATACATACCTACCTAAACATGCACAGACACACACATATAAACACATCTACATACACATCTACCTACATGTACATCCATCTATATAAGCATATATACACATATATATACACATATATACACACATATATATACACATATATATCAATATACATACACACATATATATATGTATATATTCATATATACTCAGACACATACATACACACACATGAACGCACATATACATATCTATATATAAATCAAAATGTACAAGCTAAATATTTGAAAATTAATTAAAAAACCTTAGAGACCATATCTATCCATATATACATTTAACATTGAAAAATATGCGGGTGGAAACTGAATTAATACTTCAGGGACATAGACAACGTTAAGAATATTAAAAATATTAAAAACCGACTGAGTGAGTAACGCGTATCTATCTAGCCTGGATTCTATCCTCTTGGGATTATTTTTTATACATATATGTATGTGCATGTATGTATGTATGTATATATATTTATATTTTAGATATATGATTGCATATGTATGTGTATATTTACCACTAATATTATCACTCTCTCTCTCTCTCTCTCTATATATATATATATATATATATATATATCCCTCTCTCTCTCTCTCTCTATATATATATATATATATCCCTCTCTCTCTCTCTCTCTATATATATAT
>OZ038501.1:14147522-14205022 GCA_964036315.1 Acanthosepion esculentum | reverse complement strand
ATTTAAAGTAGGCCCCGTACTTTTAACTATTATACAAATGAGCCCTGAATAAAAGGAAAAATATTATAGTAGTGAGCCATGAATAAATAAAAATATTATAGAAATGAACCCTGAATAAATCAAAAAATATTATAGAAATGAACCCTAAATAAAAAAATATAGAAATGAGCCCTGAACTTAAAAAAGATTATTTTATAGATTTTGAGCCCTGAATTTAAAAAAATATATTATAGGAATGAGCCTTGAATTTTTAAAAATATATTATAGTAATGAGCCCTGAATTTTAAAAAAATATATTATATAAATGCCCCCTGAATTAAAAAAATATATTATAGTAATGAGCCCTGAATTTTAAAAAATATATTAAAGGATTGATCCCTGATTTAAAAAAATATATATTATAGTAATGAGCACTGAATTTTAAAAAAATATATTATAGGAATGAGCCCTGAATTAAAAAATATATATATTATAGGAATGAGCCCTGAATTTAAAAAATAAGAAGAAAAAATTATAGAATTGAGCTCTGAATAAAAAATTATTATAGAAATGAGCCCTGAATAAAAAAAATATTTTAGAAATGCACGCTGAAGTGAAAAAAAAATTATAGATTGAGCCCTGAAAAATAAAAATAAAAGTTTGAGAAACACTGGACTATTGTAAAACATTTTATAAGATTTTAAATCTTATATTTAAATTAGCTGTGAATATTGAAAAAAAAAAATTAACTTCATCTTCACACAACATTCAGTATAGTATCAATTTAGTTTGATTTTTAGGTATAAAACTTGTTATATATGACTGTGAGACCTAATTTTACAGTCACCAGACAAGAGACATAAATTTACATTATTTTCGTACCAGTTTCATAATTTTATCTGCATTGGAACTTCTTTTATAGAATTGGCAAACGTCCTTATCACTCAACATTCGTGATTGTGAAGAGAAATTCTTCATTTCATGTTAATACCAATGTGGCTATGATCGCCACCTTGTCTGCAAAGACACCCTCGAAGTGGCGTTGTCTCAGGGTTATAACAGAAGGACATAGTCCATTCTTTTCTCTTTCGCTGTCTTTTGATTGAAATAGGGTCAAGACATTGCGACCTGGGAATATTTAGTCCCCTAGGGATGTAGTGTAACTCAGATACACTGTAAAACACACACTGCAATTAAGCCTATAAAATGTATGCTGCTTTTTCTGCAACCTGTGTACATATGAGAATATATTCTCTCTTTTGTGAATCATGTTTTTCATTATATAAACAAAATACATAAAAATATCTTTTTAACAATATCGTTTTGAAATGTATTAAATTTGAAAATATTGAATTCACTTTCTTCGAAACTTCTCAACCCTAACTTCGTTCCATTATAAATCTGTAGAAACACAATTCTTCTACACTTGTTTTAACATGACTTCAGACCTAAAACTTTTTTTCAGAGGATTTGAGGACTTATTATAGTAATTTTTTAGAGGCAAATTAACTTCATTTTAATACCCGTTTCAATATTCTGTCTGGTTTTAAACTTGTTTTATAGGATTGGAAACATTACTTATCGTAGTTTGGAAGATATATAAATTGATGTCATTTTGGTAACAGTTTCATTATTCTGTCTGGTTTTAAACTTGTTTTATAGGATTGGAAACCTTACTTATCGGAGTTTGGAAGATATATAAATTGATGTCATTTTCGTAACAGTTTCATTATTCTGTCTGGTTTTAAACTTGTTTTATAGGATTGGAAACCTTACTTATCGTAGTTGGAAGATATATAAATTGATGTCATTTTGGTAACAGTTTCATTATTCTGTCTGGTTTTAAACTTGTTTTATAGGATTGGAAACATTACTTATCGTAGTTTGGAAGATATATAAATTGACGTCATTTTGGTAATAGTTTCAATATTCCGTCTGGTTTTAAACTTGTTTTATAGGATTGGAGGCCTTACGAATGGTAGTTTAGAAGATATATAAATGTATTTAATTTGGTACGAATATCAATATTCTATCTTGTTTCAAACCTGTTTTCTCGGACTGGAGATCTTAACTATCAATCCACAGACGAAATTTAATAAAAATAAATTAGATTCATTTTGGTTTCAGTTACATTATTTTATTTAGCATCATTAATTTGTTTTGTAAAGGGAGATTACTTATCAACCAATAGTCGAATAATCAAGAGTCAGAATTTTTAAATATTAAGAAAAACGAAGCTAAAATAATGCAATAAAATAAGAAAGCTGTTTCATAGATAAATTTTCTCTCCTAAACAAGGAAAAAATAAATCGAAAATCTTCACTTTGCAGATCAGAATCTATTAACTAATCATTATTTTGATCTTACCTGACTTTTTTTTCTTTGATTTATCGACGAATGTAATCAATTTTCTTCTTTTGCTTCCTGATGAGTGCACCTGCTATTGGGATTTTGATAATGTTTATACGAGTTTTCTTTTCTTTTTGCTTCCTTATTCCCCGTTCCTCACAACTATATATATATATATATATATATATATATATATATATTAATCCTGGAAAGGATGATTCTGCCCAAAAGTAGAGTACTGGCATAAAAGTGTTCAATGCCTTCAAAATTTGCAGACCTTCAATATTAATTCACAACCCTATCTGGTTTTTGAATATATATATATATATATGTCACCTTGGTAGTACTAACTGTGTTTTTTTTTTTTTGCATTCTTAGTTGGGAGGGGAGAGGGGGGGCAAGGAGGGAAGGAAGAAATGGGAGTGGTGGGAAAAGAAAGCAATTAGAGTTTCTGATCATATTTCCTATGACCTACGAACGTGGTCATTTTTTTGTGGGTGGGGGTAAGTAACACTTCATATGAAAGGAAACGTTTCTTGTTTTTACTTACCTGTTATGTCAGACTGTTCGTTGAAGATGAAGGACGATCCGCGTGGTCAAACTGAGACGAAGGAAAAGGACGAGTTCGCCGTCGAGTCTTTTTTTGTATCGTCTTAGCTGAGGAGGAAGTGACGTAAGTCGGTGTTGATTGGTCAGCAGTGGCATTTATTGGCGGAGTCCATTTGTTGCGTGCTTCGCGTAGTTTGTTTTGTTTGTTTCAGGATCGCCTGCCGGAATAGTACTGTTTCGGTAGGGTCTCTTGGGCGAGCAAGTATGTTGTTGGAAGACCCGAAACTGGCCATGACTCCAAGTCATAACATCACTGACGAGGCGATCCTGAGCACTCATGGGAGTGTTTTCATTACATATATATATATATATATATATATATATATATATATATATATATATATATATATATATATATATATGATAAAAAGGCTTGAACACTGTTATATTCCATGGAATATTAGTGTTTCAGCCTTTTTATTATGTCCTTACTCTGTCATGGACATTGAGTTCTACCTGGATTCTATCTTCTTGGAATTATTTTTTATACATATATATATGTATGTGTATGTATGTACGTATATATATATTTATATATTTTTTGATATATGATTGCATATGTATGTGTCTATTTACCACTAATATTATCTATCTATATATTTATACACATTGGGTGTATCAAAAATACTTGTATAAAATTTGGAGCCAGGTTTCTCACAACATGACGAGGACAATATTCCACAACATATGTCCACAAATCGTTCGTTTTTTATTTATGATGTTCAAAGTTTACTGTAGACGCTGTTTAATGTACAATCCAAGATACAATCCAAAAAATAATGTTGCAATTTTTGAGGACGTGTTCCTGAACCGAAACATGGACACAAATCAATATAGACATATATCCCTATATACAGCAACTCATAACAAAAGTTCAAAATGTCTTCCACTTGCATATCTACACACGAATATACCCGTCGGATCATTGACTGGCGGAGCCTTTCAAATCCTCTCACACGGTGTCGAATGTTTTCGCAGGCCCCCGTGACACATTGATGAAGCGTCTCTGCATTATTAAGGTCTGCTGCATTAAACAATTTTTTAAATTTCTTTTTTAGGCGTTCCCAGAGACAAAACTCCAAAGGATTGCGCTCAGAGGAACGTGCAGGCCATGGAACCGGTCCTTCCCTACAAATAAATCTTTCACGGTAGATGTCAGCGAGTGCATCGCGAACTATTTTACTAAAATGTACTGGAGACCTACCAGACAGTTACCTACAATTCCAGCCCAGACATTAACCGTAAACTGATGCTGGTGTTTAGCCTGCATTATACCCTGGGGATACCGATCCACCCACATATGTTGGTCGTGTAAATTTGTTATTCCATCTATTCAAAATGTTGCCTAATACGAAAACAAGACTGAAGGGACAAACAACAGATTGCAATTTTGTGCAATAAACAATCGGCAAAAGTTCTCCTGGGGTGAGGGATCTGAGGGTGAACGAACCTGCACATATTGCAAATGATATTTGATGTAGGAGCTGCTTTTGAAGTACCTTCCATGCAGTACTATGAGATGCTAGGACCAATTGACATGTGCTGCTACCTGGATCATCAGCGAGAGCCTATAAAATTTGTTCTTCGTTGTCAGTCGTGCGATCGGATCACGGTTTTCCTCAATCCATAGTCTGTGGTATCACGGCTCCAGTTTCAGCAACGCGACGATAAACAGTAGCAAAAGTTGGACGACTCGGCTGCCTTCAGTCTGGAAAGGCATTCATTACTATTCTCAATGTTCGGCGTTGAAGAGAGACTAGCCCCAAAACTACACGAATGACAAATGTGATATAGTCTAAATAAGAACACCGTACCATCTACCGTAATCATTCACTTAATAACTCAAAAACAAAACATTTCCTGATTTTCTTTGGGGTGAAGAACTGTTATGGTAATTCACCCACGCACGCATGGAATCTCCCAGCTATAAATAGGAGCAGACATTTTTATGTTTATAGATACACATATTTAAGTAAATGCTCTGTTTTATAATAAACAGTATTAAACAACATTTACCGGCCTCTGCACTTTGTACGTGTGAGATTCATGGAAGATTAAAGTTTAAAGACAGTAAAATCGACCTTGCTAACCGAACGCTCCTCTGTGGCCGAAACGGTTAAGGCACGACAGGCTATAAGATGGTTCCGTATAGGTTACAGGTTCGATTCCTGTCGGAGGACAAAGATTTTCTATGAAGATTTCTCGGACATTCAGGCCGGTAAATGTTGTTTAATACTGTTTATTATAAAATAGAGCATTTACTTAAATATTTGTATCTATAAAAAGAACGTATAAACAAAAAATGTCTTAAAATAATTGTCGGACTTTGTCCATTTCTTCATTCATATATATATATGTATATATATATATAAATTCCCAATACGAAAAAAACAAATTAATTTCCATGTTGGAGGATGGCTGTATGTACCTGTTGAAAGTACTAGCAGATTAAAAAAAGACCTTATACAATTTGTAGTTATTAAAAACAGTGATTCGTATGTTATTTTAAATTTTGTCCGTGAAGGTGTTTTTCGCCATTTTCTATGATTAACTTTACTAATCTACTTTTTGTATGATTGATTCATGTAATATATATATATATATATATATATATATATATATATATATATATATATATATATGCAATTTCTTTTGTTGTTGTTTTTTCGATTAGATGGAGTCAACCGATATGATTCTTTTTGCGAAGTTCCTTGGAGTGAAATTAAAAATTAGGCAATCATAAATCTGCCCCCAAATAACTCCAAAGTCTGCGTCAATTTCATTTGGTAACCGATATTTATTTTTTGCACTTTCTGATCAACAGTACTTCAACCTATACCAAACAATAGTAAAATAGAAAAGCTGAAAGGCAAGGAAAGACGGAAAATATAAAATGACAGCAGGGTGCAGAGATAAAAAAAATCGGAAGGTCAATGTATAAATATGAACGTGAATACATGCAAAATAAAGAAATAAATAATGAAAAGACGGAATCGCAACAAAATAAAACAAAAAAACAAAATGAAATAAAAATATGGATTGAGGAAACGAAATTGTTTTTTTATAGAGAACGAAGTAAAGAAAATATTTTGGGGATAATATGGAAGTATGATTATAATGGAAACCTGTAAGGAGAAGTGATAGTGGTAAGAAATTCAACTAGTGAACTGAAAAGAAAGAACTGAATAGAAAATCCGTGCTGATGAAAAATTGATATGAAAGAAACGTGGATAAAGAAGGAAGTAGAAGAAAAAGAAAGAAAACGAAAGAAAAAAGATAAAACTGGGGAAGATTAATTAGATAATGAAGAAAAAGAAAAAAAAATATCATTGGATTTACGAAGAGGAGAAAAATCAATTTAAAAAATCGAGAGAAATAGTTGTCAAAAATACAAAGAATGGAGGTCAGACGATAAACTACATGCGAGTCCTGGTAAGACGATAAACTACATCTGTGTCCTGGGTAAGATGATAAACTACATCCGTGTCCTGGGTAAGACGATAAACTACATCCGTATCCTGGGTAAGACGATAAACTACATCTGTATCCTGGGTAAGACGATAAACTACATCTGTATCCTGGGTAAGACGATAGACTACATCCGCGTCCTGGGTAAGAAGATAATCTACATCTGTATCCTCAGTAAGACGATAAACTACATCTGTATCCTGGGTAAGACGATATACTACATCCACGTCCTGGGTAAGACGATAAACTACATCTGTATCCTGAGTAAGAAGATAAACTGCATCTGTATCCTGGGTAAGACGATATACTACATACGCGTCCTCGGTAAGACGATAAACTACATCTGTATCCTGGGTAAGAAGATAAACTACATCTGTATCCTGGGTAAGACGATAAACTACATCTGTATCCTGGGTAAGACGATAGACTACATCCGCGTCCTGGGTAAGACGATAAACTACATCTGTATCCTGGGTAAGAAGATAAACTACATCTGTATCCTCAGTAAGACGATAAACTACATCTGTATCCTGGGTAAGACGATATACTACATCCACGTCCTGGGTAAGACGATAAACTACATCTGTATCCTGGGTAAGAAGATAAACTACATCTGTATCCTGGGTAAGACGATAAACTACATCTGTATCCTGGGTAAGACGATATACTACATCTGTATCCTGGGTAAGACGATAAACTACATCTGTATCCTGGGTAAGACGATAGACTACATCCGCGTCCTGGGTAAGACGATAAACTACATCTGTATCCTGGGTAAGAAGATAAACTACATCTGTATCCTCAGTAAGACGATAAACTACATCTGTATCCTGGGTAAGACGATATACTACATCCACGTCCTGGGTAAGACGATAAACTACATCTGTATCCTGGGTAAGAAGATAAACTACATCTGTATCCTGGGTAAGACGATAAACTACATCTGTATCCTGGGTAAGACGATATACTACATACGCGTCCTCGGTAAGACGATAAACTATATCCGAGTCCTGGATAAGACGATAAACTACGTCCCCGTCCTGAGTAAGACGATAAACTATATGTTTGATAAAGAAAATCTAAAATAGTGTTTTTATTTATATTAAAATTCATCTGGCCCAAGGCCTGAGAGTCACTCAATGTAGTGGGTTATTTTGCGGAGTTAAGTGGGCGTACGAAAAAGCAAAATGGCAATCAATGAAGATTTGCAGAGGTTAAGATTGTAGAAATCTGTTCCCCGAGGAGAAGTTCTCCGGAAGAAGTTGTCCGAGAGAAACTAACTCCTTACTAATGGAATAGGAAGCGAATGTACTCACCTTCGTATATGTGGCCTAGGGGGTCCTAGCTGCAGTTGTCAGTGATGACGAAACACTTGCCTTAAAGAAGAGCGATATTGTATCGAGAAGCTCGAGACTTTGCAGGCAGGAAAATAATTCATCACGCACAACGTAGACGCCTAATAAAACTTTATCCCAAGAGGAAATTGAAGATTGGCATCTCCAGCCCATCTATGGCCGAAACACGCCATCTTTCGACTGTTCCTCCTCTTGTAAAGATTTAGTATATAATGAAGTGTCAGGTAGTTGCGGAAGCGTTGCAATTAGCCTCTTTGAGAGAACACTATCTATCATGATAGGTGAATGTCCAGTGTATGCTCGGTGACGTGGGGACGTTACTAGATTGGTTTTTGGCCGTATAGAATTTCACATGGCACTACTTTCCCTTTTGAGGCAGAGGGCCAAGACAGAGGAGAGATAGCTTCTAGGTTGTCACTCAGATTTTAGAAGGTGTTACCTATACTCTGTTGTTTGGTTTGGTTTGGTTTGATTTGGTTTGTTTCACGGCACATCAAACTCAGTCGGCTATTTAATGCCAACAAGATTTGTATTATTGGTAATAATCTTTTCCCCAAAACATATTGATGGCAATATATATATATATATATATATATATATATATATATATATATATATATATATATGCAGAAATATAGTCTTAAAGTGTGCTATATTTATGGGATAAAGTGCTCAATATCAGAGATAGAGCGTGTGTAAATATAAAAGTGGACATGGAAGTCAGCACTTAGAGGCGACAGTCTGTTTCATGCTAGTGCAATCGCCTGACGATTGCACTAGCATGAAACAGACTGTCGCCTCTAAGTGCTGACTTCCATGTCCACTTTTATATATATATATATATATATATATATATATATATATATATATATATATATATATATATATATATATATATATGTATGTATCTATATTTAAATGTATTGCTGGTAATGTTTTTCCCTTCAAGAATTCATTGGTGGTAATAATTTTTTACAAAAATTATCGCTGTATTAAAACATATTTTCATTTTAATAGGGTTTTGACCTCAGTTTAGTGGGGTCAACTATTTGCTCATATCTGGGACACCAATAGGTGCTGCCACCCCGGGTCATAGAGGCCCTGGAACACCAGCAATTAAGAGGTGATTCCACGCTCTTCACAACCTCGTGATCAGAGGACTTCCTGCAGAACGTAATTTATCCTCTTACCCAGGATACATAATCCTTTGTATCCTCCGCATAGATCATAGACTAAACTAAGTTATAATTGAAAAAAGCAATCAACAAAGATATCCAGGCTCGGTGGCGAGGTGAAGCTATTGGCTTGGTTTTTGGAGGTATTGAATTTTAACGCGACCCCTTCCCTATTGAGGCACCAGGGCCAGGTCAGAGGAGAGAAAAGCTTCTAGGTTCTTGTCACCCAGACTTTGGAAGGTGCTACCTATAATCTGTTGAATCATACGCATAGATCATAGGTGCAATTTAATAGCAAACAACATAAATGACGAAGAAACGAAAGTCATGCCTGAAGATCGGCGAAACGTGAAAATAATATTTCACAAATAAAGGAAAAAATGAAATAATCATTGACTATTGTTAGATTGTTATGTTTTGCGGAAGGAGAACAAATAAAAAAATGATATTTCATGGTAGAAAAGAAAGAAAAAAGAAAGAAAGAATGAAAGAAAGAAAGAAAAAAAGATAGACCGGAAGGATATTGATGTTTTTGAGGTAGGATATCAAATAAAAAAATGATATTTCATGGTGGAAGACACAGAAAGAAAGATAGAAAGAAAGAACAATGAATGAATGAAAGAAAAAAGAAAGAAAGAAGAAAAAGAAAGAAAGAAAGGAAAGTGATGTTTTCGAAGAAGAAGAACAAATAAAAAATGATATTTCTTGGTAGAAAAGAAAGAAAAAAGAAAGAAAGAATAAAAGCAATGTGATTTTTTGAGAAAGGAGAACGATAAAAATATTTCATGATAGACAAGAAAGAAAGAAAGAAAGAAGAAAGGAAAGAAAGAAAGAAAGAATGAAAGAAAAAAGAAAGAAGGGAAGGATATTGATGTTTTTGAGGAAGAATATCAAATAAAAAAATGATATTTCATGGTGGAAGCGAAAGAAAGGAAGATAGAAAGAAAGAAAAATGAATGAAAGAAATAAAGAAAGAATGAAAGAAAGAAAGGAAAGCGATCTCTTTGAAGAAGGAGAACAAATAAAAATGATACTTCATGGTAGAAAAGAAAGAAGAAAGAAAGAAAGAAAGAAAGAATGAAAGAAAAAAGAAAAGAAGGATATTGATCTTCCTCAAAAACATCAATATCCTTCCTTTCTTTTTTCTTTTATTCTTTCTTTCAAATAAAAAATGATATTTCATGTTGGAAAAGAAAGAAAGAAAAAAAGAAAGAAAGAAAGAAAGATGTAAAGTGATGTTTTGAGAAAGGAGAACAAATTTAAATGATATTTCATGGTAGAAAAGAAAGGAAGAAAGAAAAAGAGAAAGAAAGAAGGAAAGGAAGGAAGGAACGAAGGAAGGAAAAGGAGAGAACGAATAGGTTATGGATGAAAGAAATGATAAATATAAAATAAAAGGAAGATAAAGAGAGAATATCACTTGTGGTGCGAAAGAAAGAAAGAAAGAAAAAAAGAAAGGAAGAAAGAAAGGAAGGAAGGAAGGAAGGAAGGAAGGAAAGAAGAAAGGAAGGAAGGATGGAAGGAAGGAAGGAAGGAAGGAAGGAAGGAAAGTGATGTTTTGATGAAGGAGAATATATAAAAATTAATTTTCACGAATAAAGAAAATGTAAGAAAGAAAAGTGATCTTCTGAGGAAGTAGAACAACAAAAGATAATATTTTACGAATGAAGAAAGTAACAATTGATGTTTGGAGGAAGGAAAACAAAGAATATTTCACGAATGAAGTAAAAAGAAGAAAAGAAAAAAGTGATCTTTTGACGAAAGAGAAGAAAGAGAAGTTAATATTTAACGAATGAAAAAGTAAAAATAGCATTTGACAAATGGAGAATAAGCAAAATTTATTTCATGAATGAAAAAAAAAAAAACGCTATTTATGATATTATCTATCGATATTGAATTTTTTTTTAATATTTGCTATAATTGTTGAAATCCTCACTAACGAATTGGCTATTAGAAATGAAACGGTACGAAGTTTTTAAGCATTTCACTCCAAGCAAGACGGGAGTGCCACTGGTTCGCAGGGGGTTACTTGAATGAAGGTGAAAGAAAAAAACAGTGTATAGGGGGAATAAGGAAACGATAAAATATGAACGGGTTTCAAGACATGAGAAGATTGTTGTCATCAGGGAAGCAAGTAAATGGATGGGGCTCCCAAGGCGGGAAATACGAGAGTTGTTGGAGTAGAAGTGGAGGTAACATTTAACTATTTCAAAGGTAAAATGGTGGGACCTAGATCCTAGTCTAGTAGTCGGGGCACCAGGTAAACATTCGACAGAACAGATGCCATGAAAATATAATTAGAAAAGACGAAGGGAAGCCACATCACGTCTGTGAGAATGGTGACTGGTTTCGAGATGCCAGGTCAGGATCTATTACATTGCAGATCTTTCTTTGGATTTTGTCGAGAACTAGGAGATGAACAACGGGGGCAACAGGCCAGATATGGCAACAGTATTCAATGCACAGACGAATGGTAGATTTGTAGATATGTAAGACGGACTCTGACGATAAAAACCTTCTGACACAATAAACTGAGTCAACATTTCTTGCAGCAGATGTAGCTATTGATTTAATTTAGTTGTTCGCCTTGAAGTCATTAGAAAGCTTAAGGCCAAGAAGGCGAAATAATACACTTTCCTGGAGTCTAGCATCTACTATGATGATGGCGGGCAGGGAATCGTCTCTGTGGTGGGTCAATGAGACCAGTTTCGTTTTGGAGGCATTACAGTTTCCAGACCATTTCCTAGACTAGTTAACCACTGACATAAGGTCCTTTTCAAGAGAAGCGGCCAGGTTGACTTTTTCAGCGATGTCGGGTTTACTATTGAGACAGGAGTAAACCGTAATGTTATCTGCATAGATGCCTGATTGGGAGCTGATGGCATCAGGGGGATCATTGATAGATATCCGAAACAGTGTAGAGCCCAGTATAGAGCCTTGGGGGACCCTCGCATTATAAAATAGTATCTGGAGGCGTGCCCGTTCAGGACGACCTTCATTTCACGATTTGAAAGGAATGATTGGATTAAATCAAATAGTCGTCCTCTAATATCGTAGCCCTGAAGCTTATGCAGCAGACCAGCATGTCAAATGCCTTCAAGATATCTAGAGCCACCGCTCAAGAATCGCCGTTCTTTTTAAGAACTTGATATATATATATATATATATATATATATATATATATATATATATACATATATATATATATATATATATATATATATATATATATATATATATATATATATACATATACATATATATATATATATATCAATTATGTGGTGCGGGTTCAATTTATATTACGCGAATCATTCATACGAAAAGCAGATAATGAAGTTAATGATATGGCAAGAATCACTCTCGCAAACAATTCTTAATAATAAAATACATTAACCTCGAATCCGCTAATGAATGGTATGATCCTTGTTTATAAATTCCGGTTTTATCGGGTCTTTTTTTACTACTAGCTTAGCTTTCAATCGTTCCATACGATCATCCTCAGGTAGGGAAATAGGTAAGTTTTTTACATCCAGGCAATAACAGGACACCGAAAGATAAAGTGTAATCCGAAAGAAGTGTTTTTTTTAGAAATGTGATATTGTTAACTGTAAGAACACTTTTGGAGCGTGCAGTCACGACGCTGAGGTTGAATTTTTTAAATTTTAAAATTGTGCGTTCTTGTACTAATATATAATTCGAGGTTAATGTATTTTATTATCAAAAATTGTTTCCGAGAGTGATTCTTGCCATATCATTAACTTCATTATCTGCTTTTCGTATGAATGATTCGCGTAATATATATATATATATATATATATATATATATATATATATATATATATATATATATATATATTCAGTTATGGCCATAAGCAATTCAGTAGTTTGACGGGGCAAAGCCGAATCCATATTGTTTGTCAGCGAGTGGGTCTTGAGAGGTAAGTTGCTTAACCACTTCACTATTAATTAAAGCCTCTTAAAGACTTGGCCGAGAAGGGGTAGGAGACTGATATGGCGGGAGTTAGAGGGACCAGAATGCTGTCTCGAGTTCTTAAAATTAGGGACTACAGACGAGGACTTCCAACAAGGTGGAAAGCAGGAAGCATTGAGGCGATAGTTGCATAGTTTGGAGAAAACTAGGGCCAGCTCAGGAGTACATTCCTTTAGGATAATGGTTGATGCTCCATCGCCTCTACTTGCCATATGGGGGTCTAATTTAGAAATGTTGTCCAAGACCAGCGACGGGGTTATGCCCATATCACTCAGTAAAGTATCAGTTCTAGTAGAGGTGAGATCACTTATGGGTATCCAGACGAGTCGAGTTTTTAAGCTGCATTAGAATTTCCGAGAAAAAACTTGCAGTCTTATCTGCTCATGATGTGAGGACATCGAATCGTTTAAATAGAGGAGGGAATTAGGATTTGATGTTGTTTAGCGCATTCTTGCAGAACCGCCAATAATCTCTTGATCCGAATTTGTTAGATGCTATACGCTGATTCATTCTGTCAGCAAACAGCAAATTGGCTTCAATGAGGACACGCTTGCATTCGTTACAAAGAGAGCCAAAGGGGTGTCTATTGCAATTGGACCTGTTGCTCTGGTACAGTCGGAAGAAGTGATTCCTGTGAGCCATTGCGGCCGATCAAACACGAGAGACCCATTACGATGAACGCGGTTTAATTAGGTATTTCCTACCTGGAATGAAGGCATCAGTGCTGGCTTACCCCCAGGAGGAAACCTCAATGGCAAATTTCTGAATGAAGTAATTAAAAAGCATATTCTAAAAGACGTCTGGCAAGAAATCACGGAATGATTACCAATCTGCTCTTGCGTGAGAAATTGAGTGACTTTGAAGTTAAGGGTTCGGATTCCACTGTGGTCAGTGACAGAGTTTTTAAATCACCTGGTATGTTGGGCGTTAAATCTCCGAACACGAATATGTTTGAAAACGGTGATGGTCTATATTATTGGAAATTCTATCTAGAACACAAGTCCTGAGAGTAAGGGGAACGGTAGAGTAAGAAGAAATAGCTGACTGAGTTAAGTAGAGAGAGACGGAGACACAAGCATGAATGGTCTAGTTTGGTTTGGTTTATTTTGTTTCACGGCATATCAACCTCAATGGCTTATTTAATGCCGACAACATTTTTAGGAAAGATTCGTATGAATAGTATTCTTTGGTTTAGATTGGTTTGGTTTATTTTGTTTTATGGCATATCAACCTAAATGGGTTATTTAATGTCGACATTTTTTATTTCTGGTAATATTTTGTTTTGTCAAAAATCTGTTTCTGGTAATATTTTTCCTTCAGAATTTTATTGCTGGTAATCATTTTTTTCAAAAAAGTATTGCTGGTAATAGTTAACTATTTACCCATAGCTGGGACCCTAACGGGTGCTACCACCCCCGGTCATGGTGAACCTGGGAACACCATCAATTAAGAGGTGGTTCCACGCTCCTCAAAACCTCCTGATCAGAGGCCTTGCTGCTGGATATAGTTTATCGTCTTACCCGGGACGCGGATATAGTATAACGTCTTAACCAGGACGACATGAATGGTCTGGAGATTCAACAGACGGTTTCCTGTTTCCTAGCTAGCGGGTGATGTCCGCGAACATACACTCCCAGGCCATGCATGAGGAATTTAGAAGGTAACCAGAAATCGAGAAATCAGATGATGGGATGGAATGGTTGAGTTTAGTCTCGCAGAGAGATAGAATGTCAGGAAACGTTTTGAAAAGGATTGATTCTACACTTAAGAATTTGGTACAAGCAAAACGAATGTTGGAGAAGAAAAGGTTACGGGGTTTAGGTGATTTTTGCCGACCTGGTTTAGGTTTATATGTTTGGTTGTTGAAAGTCATGATGCGTTATATTCGTAAAGATAAGGTCTAGGTTAGTAGTAGCAGTCGGTAATTTGATGTGACATATGCAGAAAGGAAATGGCACAGACGGCAACATAGTGTGACCTCGAGGTTGCCCACCGGAGGTACCTGCAGGGACTCTCTTCCATGCGCGACATGACACTGCAAGAACCCCGATAGTACTATGAAGAACGAATACCATCTCGAATTCGAAAATGAAAAACGTACAACTATGCACGTCAACAGCAGAGGCAGAAATCACATACGGCGGCAAAATTACGGCTATATCGCTTCATAGTTAAGAAATGCTTTCGTACCTTTCTAAGGGTGTTTACGCATAATTGAACACGTGACGAACTCGACTTATATTCGAATTCGGTACGCCGAACTCTCATTGTGAGCGGTTATACATCCCACCACCTGCGCAACCAAGTTCACAGCATTTGTTATCCCCAAGCGGTCACCCATCAACGTACTGACAATGCTCAACGTTACTTAACATCGGTGTACAGATGAGATCGTGTGTTTCAACGTGATGTGTCCCTATGCTACATAGAGATAGAAATATGTATTGGTAAAGAGCAATCTAATAATGTTATCCTACCATCGTTAGCAGAAGCACGTGCGACCATCTGAAGACGACCCAGAAGGAAAAAGATACACCCACGGCACAATAATCGCGAGTGGAAAAACTTCAAACAAGAAAGAAACAAGTAAAGCGGAAAGGTGATGGGAAAATACCAAACAATTAAACAAAGAAAATAAAATAAATACCGTAATTCTCCATGTATAATACGCTTTCATCCATAATACGCTCCTGAAAATTGTGCTGAAAGTGTGGGAAAAAAGCTTCTAATCACGCATAATACGCACCGCTTGTTTGGTAATCAAATCCTATATATTGTACCTCTCCAATTTCATTACGGCCAGCGTTTCTTACTCTTATTTAAACAAATGGTTTAAATGGTTTGGTTTAGTTTGTTTTGTTTTACAACATGTCATCACTTTAATGGGTTATTTAATGCCTACAAAATTCTTATTACTGGTAATATTTTTTCCCAAAATGTATTGCTGGTAATAATTTTTTTCTCCAAAAATCTGGTAAGTATTTTCTTTTTCAAAAATGTATTACTGGTAATATTTTTTCTGCAAAAATCTGGTAAGTATTTTTTTTCAAAAATGTATTGCTGGTAATATTTAAAAAAAATATATTGCTGGTATTAAAACCTATTTTTATACTTTCATAGTGTTTTGACCCCTTTTGCGGGGTTAACTATGTGCCCATAGTCGGTACCCTGTCAGGTGCTACCACCGCGGTTCAGTGTGGACCTGGGAACATCAGCAATTAAGAGGTGGTTCCATGCACTTCAAAACCTCCTGGTCAGAGACCTTGCTGCCGTATGTAGTTTATCGTCTTACCCAGGACAATAGTTCAAACATAGAATAATATTATTCTGATTTAGTTTTATGATAATTCTTATTTTATTTTACGGCAATTTTTTAAGGGTTTTTTGTAGCTGTGCATAATACGCACCACTGATTTTGCTTTTTTTTTGAAAAAAAAATGGGTATTTTACATAGGGAATTACGGTAGTCAATTCTTTGAGAAACTAGTATCTCCGGCAAATTAGAAATGAAATTAATGATGGCAAATAAAATATAGAATGTGTTAAAATATGAAGATAGGCGAAAAACCATGACAAAACCAAAATCTTCACAGAAAAAATGTCTTGGCACTCTGAATTGCATTTTAATCATGACCGCACTAAACTTAAGACGCCTGCAAAAATAGAACATATGCCTATATCCATCTAATCAAAGTTCGTCTCCAAACATAAACTATAATGAACGTAGTGTTGAGGAAATAAAAAATCTATAAAAACCTAAGTAATAATAATGCATCGCATGACATTGAGTTTCATATTTTCAGAATAGCTTACCTTCTCCGGGAATTCAATAACAAGTTTCTCTCTATTTTATTGGTGGAGTTTGGAACCATGAATTCACCTCTAAAAATTGAGGTCAGTCATGAATTTTGGGAGCAGAAAGACCCTCGCAAATATGGAGGCATCTCAATTGGATTGATCATGGGGAATGCGTTTATGTAATAAGCACTCTACTCTCTCACTCTCTCTCTCTCTCTCTATCTCACTCTCTCTCTCCCTCTCTTTCCTTCCTAATATATTCCGAGTGTTGCTTCACTGTTTCTTTATTTCTAATTCCTCGAACTCATTCTCATTCTTTAGTAATATATTTCTAGACTACCTTTCTTTCTTTATTTTTCTTTCTTTCTTTCTTTCTTTCTTTCTTTTTCTTTCTTTCTTTTTTCTTTCTTTCTTTCTTTCTTTTTCTTTCTTTTTTTCTTTTTCTTTCTTTCTTTCTTTCTTTTTCTTTCTTTCTTTCTTTTTTCTTTCTTTCTTTATTTCTTTTTCTTTCTTTCTTTCTTTTTCTTTCTTTCTTTCTTTTTCTTTCTTTCTTTCTTTCTTTTTCTTTCTTTCTTTCTTTTTCTTTCTTTCTTTCTTTCTTTCTTTCCTTTTCTTTCTTTCTTTCTTTTTTCTTTCTTTCTTTCTTTATTTTTCTTTCTTTCTTTTTCTTTCTTTCTTTCTTTCTTTTTTCTTTCTTTCTTTCTTTCTTTTTTCTTTCTTTCTTTCTTTTTTCTTTCATTCATTCATTCTTTCTTTCTTTCTTTCTTATTCCTCATAATTTGGTTGTATAGTTCCTCTTTTCTGTCTTTCTTTCTTTCTTTCTTTCTTTCTTTCTTTCTTACCAATTCCACCAAATCTATCTCTTTCTTTTTCTCAATATGTCGAGTCTTGTTTGTTTGTTTATTTGTTTGTTTCTTAATCGCTATATATTCATTTTCACCATTATATATATATATATATATATATATATATATATATATACTTTCTTTCTTTCTTTTATCTTTCATTCATTCATTCATTCTTTTATCTTTCATTCATTCATTCATTCTTTCTTTCTTTCTTTCTTTCTTATTCCTCATAATTTGGATGTATAGTTCCTCTTTTCTTTCTTTCCTTCTTTCTTTCTTTCTACAGCATCTCTCTCTTATTTTACTAATATATTGCGAGTATTTCTTTTTTGTTTATTTCTTTGTTTCCTTATTTCTAATTCCTCCCACTCTTTCTTTTTCTTTAGTAATATATTCCTAGTTTTCATTTCTTTTTTCTTTTTCTAACTTGCATTCCCTCCTTTCTTTCTTTCTTTCTTTCTTTCTTAATATCTCTTATTTCTTCTTGAGTATTATCTGCCACCTTCTTCTTCCTTTGTCTTTACTTTATAGTTCCGTTGACTGTCATTATATCTTTCTTTGCTTATTCTTATCTTCGTTTCATATCGTCTTTCTTTTTCCCTTCTTCCTTTGTTAAGATCTCATTCTATCGTTAAATATTATTTTCTGTCTTTTCATTATTTCGATGTTTAATTTTAGATTCTTTTAATATACGTTCTTTCTTTCTTATTCCTCATAATTTAGTTGATATTACCCTTTCCTTCCTTTCTTTCTTTCTTTCCTTTTTTCTTTCTTTCTTTCTTTACAATTCTTCCCACTCTTTCTTTTTCTCAGTATTCTGAGTTTTCTTTCTCTCTTTCTTTCTTTCTTTCTTTCTTTCTTTCTTTCTCTCTTTCTTTCTTTCTTTCTTTCTTACTTTCTTAATCACTATATATTCATTTTCACCATTTTATTTATTTATATATATATATATATATACTTTCTTTCTTTCTTTCTTATTCCTCATAATTTGGTTGTATAGTTCCTCTTTTCTTTCTTTCTTTCTCTCTTTCTTTCTTTCTTTCTTAATATCTATACCTTCCCTCTCTTATCTTAGTAATATATTCCGAGTGTTTTCTTTAGTTTATATCTTCGTTTCTTTATTTCTAATTTCTCCCACTTTTTCTCTTTCTTTAGTAATATATTCCTAGTCTTTCTTTCTTTCTTTCTTTCTTACTTTCTTTCTTAATCACTATATATTTATTTTGTCCAATATATATATATATATATATATATATATATATATATATATATATATATATATATATATATATGTATATATAAAATATGTGTGTATGTGTGTGTTTTATATTTAGTATGTATTCCGTCAGTAATTGCAGAAATCGATACGCGAGAAAACTGACGACATCTTGTTTCCGAACTCCCATGGAATTTCCCCGCTTCTAAATAATTATTATTATAGCAGAACGAATCAAATATTGTATCGACGAAATATCCAAATCGAATTAAACTAGAAGGAAAACCTTCTCATTTCATAGAAAGCTTATGAAAAAAAAAGCATTGATCATCCAAACTTGAATGTCGCAATGTTTAAATTTGCAGAAAACTTAATCAAATTATTATTGAATAGACTACAGAACTAGAAGGTCGAGCTAACTGCAGAAGGAAAATCTCTTGTTCGGGAAATATTTTTCAAGGTGACTTACTAGACGCATTTTTCTTCAGAATAACAATGGTGGATATCATTTGCATCATAACGAATATATATATTTAACGATGCATGAAAAAAAAAAAAACTTAATCTAATGTACCCAGATGGATTAAGATGGTAATAACAGCTGTTTCGTTATGAGAAAGCATTGATTGACCTAGCAGCCAGTGCTATTATCGGTTGAAATTTTAAAAAATACTACC
The DNA here is from genome assembly GCA_964036315.1 of Acanthosepion esculentum. Taxonomy (NCBI): domain Eukaryota; kingdom Metazoa; phylum Mollusca; class Cephalopoda; order Sepiida; family Sepiidae; genus Acanthosepion; species Acanthosepion esculentum. The sequence goes on along the minus strand of OZ038501.1, from coordinate 14,185,554 downwards.
TTAAAAGCCGCCCTTCTTGTTTAAACCTCTCGATCCCTTTGGGAACATATGGTCGAAACTACCGCTCTCCAACGGACGCGGTTCCGGGCGATCCTCTTCAGTTCGGCCCAAGTGATGCCGGCTGTCTTCCTCTCTGCGTCAACGCTTCAGAGCCAAGTCTGAGATACGGAGGAGATTTCACAAGGAATAATATAAGGAAACATAAGGAAACATTTGGCATTGATTGACCTAGCATCCAGCGCTATTATCGGTTGAATTTTTTTTTAAATACTACCTTAAAAGCCGCCCTTCTTGTTTAAACCTGTCGATCCCTTGGGGAACATAGGGTCGAAACAACCCCTCTCCAACGGACGCGGTTCCGGGAGACCCTCTTCAGCTCGGTCCATATCGTGCCTGCTGCCTTCACCTCTGCGTTAACGCTTCAGCGCCAAGTCTGTTTTGGTCGCCTGACTTTTCGCTTCCCATGTGGATTCCAGTCAAGGGCCTGTCGGGTGGCACTAGAAACAGGCTTGCGGAGTGTATGGTCGATCCATCCCCATTTCCGTTTCTTGATGTCAATATTTATTGGGGCTTGTCTGGTCGTTGGAGACGACTTCCGGCCACCTGATATTGAGGATATTCCTGAGACATCGGTTGGTAAATGGCTGAAGTTAGTGGGTGTTGGTCAAAGTTACCTGCCAGGTTTCTGAGCCATAAAGTAGGACCGACTTTACGTTCACAATACGGTAGATTTTGACCCCACCATCAAAAGCCAGCCTACCGGGCGGCAATTAACTTAACTCCTGCGGAGGGCTCCTGATTAGCCCTTCACCTTGTTCAGGAGTTTGAAATCCCTTAAGCCTTTGCATATTCTCACCGTTGGAAGCTCTCCTGGCTGCTGTTTGACCTGGATTCTCATTTGCACAGGACTTTCTTTTCCTGGCTACAGATTTGGCTCTTTTGATTGCAATCTGGTCCTCTGTTGGCGGAGATTTCTATTTGCGAGGCATACTTTCTGCCGTAAGCGATTGTCAAAAATAAACCACAGAAGACCTCAAAATTGATCGCTGCATTTAAGTATTACATTAATATTTAAGCTTACCTTTTAAAAGTTCAACTATGATTTTTCTTCTGCTACTTGATTTAAAAAAATTGATGTACGTAGGTCCTTACTTTCCGTAAAAACAATTATTTTTCTTTAATGGGTAACTTTCGCTATATTTCGAAATTAATTTAAATTATTCGCAAATTTATTTCTAAGTTACAAAAACTGTTATCATATAAAAAAGATTCGTCGCAAAAATTCGCTTAAAACATTGCCTAAAACAATCCCAGTAATGAAAACCTGAGACTACAGTGTCACAGGATTGCATTTAGGATCCGGCCTAGAATGATTTTAATTTGACTACGGAGTTGGCCTGATTTTATTTACCAATTATAGTAACTGTTATTAAAAAAAGGGCTCATGCAATATATTTCTAGGAGTCGGATATTAAAGATAAAAAAATCGCATGTTTGGTCACTGCTGTCATAGAGGTGTGAACTTTTCGCTTTCCGATGGTTGTGCACCGTATTGATAGCTTTAAAGTGTTTGTCACGTCCATCCTGGAGTGAGGCAATGGAACGGGGCGGCTGTCATTGATCCTGGACTCGACCATATCCCCAAGGTTTTGCTTGATTCTTCTTTCTCATGGCTCTTTCAGTGGCCTTTCAGATATCTTGGCGGCACCCATCTCCTCTCCAAAACAATATTATTATAAGACATAACATATATTTTCGCATTTTCTTTTCCTTCAGAATCACTAATTTTGATATAATATTTTGATACCTATAATACTTTTTACATCTTCGCGAAAAATGAGAGAACCATTTTAAAGTCAAAATTTATTTTGAATTAAAAGAAAGGACAGGACTTTCTTAAAAAACAAAAAAAACTTTAGAAACCCACCAATGGAAGATTAGTAACGCTAAGATTAAGAGAAACATTTGTCCTTGTACTAAAAATAAGCAAGCTTTGATTATATTTATGAGATGAGGTATTGTAACTATTTAAATTGTTCGGAGAATTGTCCTCATCATTGTTGTAATATACACGACATTTCAGCCGTTGTACACTCTGGGCTTTATTCAGGACCTGTCTATATTTCTGGGATGAGGTATTGTAACTATTTACACTATATACAGTGTTCGGAGAATTGTCCTCATAATTGTTGTAATATACACGACATTTCAGGCGTTGTACGCTCAGGCCTTTTTTTCAGTTTCTGTCTATATTTCTGAGATGAGGTATTTTAAGTTATTACACTACTTACAATATTCAGAGTATTGTCCTCATCATAGTTGTAATATGAGCGACATTTCAGGAGTCGTATACTCCGACCTTTTTCAATGATCTGTCTATATTTCTGAGATGAGGTATTGTAACTATTTGCACTATTTACATTGTTTGGACTGTTGTCCTCACCTTTATTGCCATATTCCCTTTCAACATATGTCTCTATTTCTCAGATTAGATATTCTAACTATTTACACTATTTACATTGTTTGGACTGTTGTCCTCACCTTTATTGCCATATTCCCTTTCAACATATGTCTCTATTTCTCAGATTAGATATTCTAACTATTTACACTATTTACATTGTTTGGACTGTTGTCCTCATCTTTATTGCCATATTCCCCTTCAACATCTGTCTATATTTCTGAGAGGTGGTATTATAACTATTTACACTATTTACATTGTTTGGACTGTTGTCCTCATCTTTATTGCCATATTCACCTTCAACATCTGTCTCTATTTCTCAGATATGATATTGTAACTATTTACACTATATACATTGTTCGGAGTATTGTTCTCATCACTGTTGTAACATACACGACATTTCAGCCATTATACGCTCCGGACTTTTTCAGGTTCTGTCTATATTTCTGAGAGAAGGTATTATAACTATTTACACTATTTACATTATCCGGACCGTTCACCTCATCTTTATTGTCGCATTTACTATTATCCATTACATCACCCGCACATCTAAGCTTACAGTACCTGGTATTCCTAAGTGGTTACCCATCTATGTATCGACGGAGCTCGACGTTGCTTAACTTCGGTGATCGAACTGGAACCTTAAGTATGATGATAATGATAAGGATTTATGATTCAGACCTCTTAGTTCTCCGAATTTAATTCCGTGAGGCAGCTGAAATGAGACAAGCAAGGAAGGCAAAAATATTGGCTATGCCATTGTGTAGGTAGTTAAAAAAGAGATTCATATGTGCCAATGTCCATATATTATAGGAGGACTGCAGAAAGAATGTAACAATTATGCGAGGAAAAACCAGGAAAGATTAAAGAACCGGTTTTCGCTAAAATTTTTAAAAAATGACTGCAACCGAATGTGAGATAAGGTAAAACGTGATCATTTTGGTGTTAGAAAGAACGCAGTAAAAAGCACAAATTACAAAGGCAAAAGATGCAAAAAATGCACCCCCCCCCAAAAAAAAACAGTAAAGAAATAAAAAGTTACTGATGAAATATATGCAGTAATATGGCGTGCCCAAAGATGGTGATGGATAGCATGATCAAAGTTTTTTTCATATTTCTTTAGATGGCGTGTTTGAAAGAGGACACACCATATTAAGCATCCCGTGCCAATGTAATGGCATCGCCAAGTGTTGATATGGATTTGGCCCAGGGAATGGCATATATAAACACGACCTGTAAAGACTCACGGAGAAGTTCATTTTTTCATTTTTTTACCTGTTAACTGTACCCACTCCTTCTGTGTGGGAGGCGCAGCAATCCACATAGTTTTATTGTGAACAGGTGATTTGTAATAAATAAACTTTTCCTTTTATTGATCGGTATTTCTTAATCTGTTTGAAGAACTGGAATAAATTTACTAACGTTAACCCAATACAGGGATCAAGAACTGTTCAAGGAAGAGGATTTCAGGAACGCGATGGGTGATAGGAACGTAAGGGGAAGAAGTGAAAATTATGAGGATATGGCGGATGGATAATATTTGACTGAACACTTGATGTGGTTATGAGTGACGTTTTCCAGGAAACGTTCACGCGGATTTCTGTTGCATAAAGTAGCGGTTCCGGAGAAGAATCTGTTAGGAATGGGATTTCCTCTTTATTAAAGGGTTATGTAGTGAATGGGGCTGTGAAAAACTGTGGATGTATCACGGCAGGTTATGATTGTAAATATCTGTTGCTGGCATTCAAGAATAGAGCATCTCTGAACATTTTCCAAGAAAGTAGCAACAGTGTAACGATAGGCTAACATGATAGGCTAACATATATATATATATATATATATATATATATATATATATATATATATATATATATATATATATATATATGCACATTTCATTAAAAACGACTGACAAGGTGCTTTTATTTAGTTTTTTATATAATTTCTCGTGCGATCTAATAAAGTTTTTCTTTTCAGAGGATAAATTATATAAAAACTGTCCGAATGTTCTTTTTATCCGAGCGCTTTCGGCTATACATTTAGCCATTTTTAAGGATTATATTTCAACTGTTAGAATTAGAAATAGAAATAGTTTGTTATATGTATGTTTTATAAAGTGATTCATTTTTTTTTGTTTCAAAACACGGTCAAGATATTATGTCCATGTTCAAAGTTAATATTATTAAGTGTTGGTTTGTTTGTTTTTATTAGTAAGGCTTCCATTATTTTTAGCCTTTTTTTGCAAGTGGATGATGCTATTATATTAGTGTTGTCGACAAGTATATTCCGAATAGTGTCCGGTAGGGAAGAGGTAATAGTAGTTCCAACGAGAGAAAAGTGTGTATATTAAAAAGAAAATAGAAACCGCAAACGTTTTTGGTTGTAATGTGATTTAAAATATATATATATATATTATGCTTTATTTTCCATAATTTTGCTACACGTGTTTTCGGACTTGCGAGAGAAAACACAAGAAAATGGAAATAGATCTAAGAACACACAGGTGTCATTAGAAGATAAGAATGCCAATAACTCCTTCACAATTTCTCGGACCAATCTTAATTGTTTGATAACACTTAATGCAGAACATTCCACTGTCAATTCAGGAAGACATTTGGGTCACTAACGCACAAAAAAAGAGAATGTCTCATATCAAGAATATTTAACATCGAAAAACATAAGAAAAAATTAATTATTTTTAATAATATGTGCAAATCTCTACGCTTTAGCTGACGACGGTCGCGAGACTGGAAACACGTGTAGCAAAATTATGGAAAATAAAGCATAATATTTTTTTAAAAAATCCACATTACAACCAAAAACGTTTGCGGTTACTCTCTTCTTTTTAATATATATATATATATATATATATATATATATATATATATATATATATTATTCTAAAGCAAAAGTATGACTTAGGTCCTGCTTACCTAGAGTGGAAAAGATATATATTGATCCGGTTTACACAAGAAACAAAAAAGTAGATATAGGCCTAATTTAAACAAAATTCAAAGATGTAAACATACGACCGGGTCAAAAAACATGTTGGCGAGTTCAATTTACAAAATAAATTATGCTAGTAAAAAAATTTAATTAATTATATACTACTCTGAATCCAGTATCTCCAATTTACTCATTCGTAACGACTCTTCCCCCCAACAAATGTGTTACAGAAAACCAACATTGTACATAAATTTAAATGTCCTCTGGGAGATTGTATCTCCAACGGAAAAATAATATTTATGTTGGCCATACTACGACCAGGTTGTCTCGGCGGTTTGAGCTTTTATTAGAATAAGATCTCTAAACATTTACAGCGGCATGCTTGTCCACATTCGCAATTTTGATAACTTCGTGTCGAAAATACACCCATAGTTTGTCATGAAATTAATAAACATAATCTAAAAATCCTTGAAGCTCTCTATATTAAAAAAATTGAAAACAAACGTTAAAAAATTAATTATGAATACTGCACAAATGTTCTAAAGGTTTTACAAAATGTAGACTAAAATATCAAGGTCTATATTAATAGATTCTCATACCATTTTCTTGTTGAAAAAGAACTCGTCACAAATGATAATTAGTTACCTCACCTAGAGCGTAAACATACATCCCATGTCACAAAATGAAGTGGTCCTCAATCTACATGTAAATTTATAACTTTCAGATGAACATAGCAATTTTCTCTTTGGAAATAATGAACACTACATTTTTGAGTTAAAACGCACCCTAAGGATGACATTTTGTTAATGTCGAATGTACTCGGAATAAAAAAGTATGTATCAGCACGGTAATATTAACTCTTCTTTTAATACCGATACCAAAAACTTCATGATTTGATCCTATTGAAAATAAGCAGACAAAACATATCTAAATTATTCAACGAAAACATGCTACTAAAATACACACAATTCATATATATATATATATATATATATATATATATATATATATATATATATATATATATAATGATATTAGTTATCAGTATGGATATTTCCAAAAGGATATAGATCCAGGGAGTGCTCTATGTCAGAGACAGAGCAATAATCATTATTATAAAGAAAACGAACACTACAAAGCCAAGAGGTGATATTTATTTCGTTATGGTCTGAAAATTTGTCTCAACTCTTCAGACATCGTAGTACAAATATAAATAGAAAAAGATTTCTCCATGCTTTAAATTATGTTAAATATGCGAATTTAACATTGTGGAAGGGGAGTGAAAAAAGATGGAGATCTAAGATTGTGAAAGGGGAGGGAAGGGAAAAGATGATATGCATTCAGAGAGAGGAGGAAATAGAGAATATATTTTTAAAAATTGAAAGTGAGACGAATAGATGTTAGTTTCAGTTTTATAAACTGGCTTTCCGAAGTGTTGGCGCGGTGACCTAATTTAAGATACAGATTGCGGAAAAGAAATGGTTACTTAAATGGTGACAGTTGAAAATGCCAAAAAAAAAAGAAACAGGAAGGAAGGAAAGGACAAAAAAGGACGGGGAAATCAATGAAATTTGGAAAATGTTTGTGTAAAACCGAAATTATATTCCGTGTTGCTCATTCTTCGGCTATGATTATGACACTTACGCAGACATGTTGAAAATATACTTTAATTTACCTTATAATGTGTGATTAAGAACTTTCTGAAAAATTATGCAAATCTTTCTTAAAAATTTCCAGTGTAACATAAAAACAGGATCTTGTCTAATATATATATATATATATATATATATATATATATATATATATATATATATATATGTGTGTGTGTGTGTGTGTGTGTGTGTGTATCTGTGTGTGTGTAAATAAAAATAAAAAGATAAAATTTTCCATAATGCTAATTATAAACGTCTAATAATTAATGTTGATAATCTAAATAAAAATATTACTACTACTACTAATACTACTACTACTAATAATAATTAGGACAATTTTAGAATTTTATGGGACTAGACAATACACACTGACAGAACAATCAAAGCTAACAGCCCAGACATTGTTATTAGCGACCGCAAACAAATGAAAAAAAGCCTCCTTATTGATATGGCAGTCACTGCAGACTGCAATGTATCTTTGAAGATCTTCAAAAAGCTAGCAAAATACAAGGCCCTTGAGATCGAAATCTCAGAAATGTGGCATATGGGAACATCAACAATCCCTGACGTAGTTGGAGCTCTGGGATTGGTTGGAAAAAGATTCCAGTAGACTAGTTGAAGAGATTCCTGGAAGCCTATGCCTTAAAGAAATAAAAAGAAATCTTCTCACGAGTACAGCCCACACCTCACGAAGGGCTTTATCTATATAACATATGTATTTGTTTTGTTTGTTGTTTTTAATTGGTCAGTGGAAAATATCATGATGCTATTCCTGACCTTAGGACTCTGGGCGGGACCCGGAAAGAAATGAGTACACATCAGAAATCAAAGGAAATATAATAATAATAATAATAATAATAATAATAATAATGATAATTATTATTATTATTATTATTATTATTATTATTATTATTATTATAATACCAGTAAAAATTATTATTATTATTATTATAATACCAGTAAAAATAAAAAGTAAACAATGAACTTAAAAATAATAACAGTGGTCATAACAATAAATAATATAATCCAAATAAAGTTATCGAAACTTGAATAAACAATCAAGTTTGTGTCTACTAAGATTACAAATTTACATATCCAACATCATGTAATTATACGTATCCATATATATATATATATATATATATATATATATATATATATATATATATATATATATATATATATATATATATATATATATATATACAAGAAACTTTTATATTATCTAACATGTAGTACTAAATTTGGCAAAATTATATTTTTCTATCATTCTATTTCGAATATATACATAGCAATAATAACATTCACAATGAAAACAGAAGTGTAATTAATTATAATTAAGCAAATAGCGCAATAAACACATATACACACAAATGCTTTGCATACATGTACATAAATAGGGGCACCAAATACACACACACATACACACAAATAATTATACATTTTTGTGCATATAGACAGGAAATTCTGTTTTGGGCATGTCTGATTGAATAAATTACAGATATTATGTCTGCTAATTTTTAACAAAATCCGTTCATACACACGAATAACCTTCCGTGTATTGATGTTAAAGAATGAGAGAAATGTGTTGAATCTGTTTAAATTTCTTTTATTTTAATTTCCCAAGTACTTTCGATGTTCTTCCAAGATCATCTTCAGGGGTGCAAGTAATACAAAACTATATGCCGTCCATTAGTACTTGGCAAATGATAAATATGACAATAAATACATTATTGTCATATCTGATGTTATAGATTCCAAGAATGATTTCTTACAAAAGAGAAGTTGTATTATATTTTAAAACATAAAATGTTTATGCCTGCATTTTGATATAAGTTCACTACGAAGGTTTAGTAACTCCGCCGGGTTTTTATATTTGCTTATAAATATTTTTTTTCTGGAAATATAGTCCACAACGGTCTTGTAAGTTCTTAGGAGTTCCAGCCTTTGAAATGAACCTCAATTTCAAATGCGAGGTGTAGCCTTTGTCAAATAGATCACAATAATATATGGATAATCTTGTTTGATTTTTCAGGGATATGTTGTTGAAAGAATACTTTTGATTGTATAGGCGTTGCTTCCACATTCCTGCGGATATTCCAATGTAGATCAATTACAGTGCGGTTAATAGCTTGTATTTGACTTCTATAAAAAATTCTCAGGTGTTTACTATTGTGGGAAGAGATAATTTTCTCCATATTGTTTTAGGAACAAACTGCCTATATTAATGTTGGAAAGCCTGCAGAAGCAGGGGGTTGAAAAATATGTCTTTCCTTTTAAAGTTTTCAAATTTCGAGGTTTCAAGATAGGCACATCGTCTAATTTAAAAATAGTTACATTTCTTTTTCTATCATGAAACCTAGAAATTTGAAAACTTTAATAATCTTTTTAGTTAAACATTACATAAACATTACCCTGAACCTTTCGATTGATGCATTTAAACCCTTCCAAAAAGAGAATAAACCCACATCTACATGAATGCCCACTCCACCCAGCCGTAGTCGTTAATAGTCCATATCTCCAAAAATGTCACTTTTCTGATATGTAAGCATAATCTTAAGTGCATATGAGGCTAGATATAAAAAAAATTACCCCACCCCAACGATGCATTTGCATAGACTTTCTTTTCTTCTCTTCCCCTTTCTTCTTTGTCTTCCTCTCTTTCTTCACATCCTCCTCCCTTTCCAACGTCGTGCATTTCTTTATTTATTTTTGAAAATACTTATTTATTTTTTCATTATATTCTATATTATTATATTTATTTATTATTATTTATTTATATAGTGTTATTTAGTTTTTTTTTAAATAAAGCGTTAAGAGGACATTTGATAAAAATCGCCTGATGATACAGTAATGTTGAAAACAAGGTAGGAGATTCAACTGATTTCCCGATATATATATATATATATATATATATATATATATATATATATATATATATATATATATATATATATATCCAAATGGCCCGACGATTGTATCTAGCATGAAACAGACTGTCGCCTCTAAGTGTTGACTTCTATGTTAACTTTTATATTTACACACGCTGTATCTCTGATATTGAGCACTTTATCCCATAAATATAGCACACTTTAAGACTATATTTCTTCATATATATATATATATATATATATATATATATATATATATATATATATATATATATATATATACGCCAATGTAAACAAATAGTAAAATATTTGTTAAGATCGTATGCATCAAAAGTGCGCAATAACCAAACTTGTAGAGCTGTTTAATAATTTTAAAAAAATATATGAATGCTGACCAGAACGCTTGCGTGGTTTCGACCACTAAGGTTTCCTCAGTTGGTTTGTTCAGCAAATCAATCAATTGAACACAACTTAAGTACTTCCGTTCGAAACCGGAAGTATTTGGGTCGGGGGAGATTCACCAAAAAAGAATTCCAACTTTATCCGGGTTCAAATAACCCCAAACTGAACTTGGCTGATTTGGTGAATAAATCAAGTGAGGAGACTGTAGTGGTCGATACCGCAGTAGTATTCTGGTTAGCATTCATCTCTTTTGTAAATACACACACACACACACACACACACACACACACACACACACACACACACACACACACACATATATATATATATATATATATATATATATATATATGAAGAAAGAGAGATAAGGGGGTTGGGAGAGAGAGAGAGAGAGTGTACGAGTGAGTAAGTGAGAGCAGGACATTAACGGAATAGCCTGGGACCTACATGAGACTCAATAACCTTTTCCCAGTGACTTTGAGAATGTGAGGTGGTTTTAAATGCTCATTACTTGACGATGAAATGTAAAATTTAAAAGTTAATTACGCTTCAAGATTGATCGATTCACCGCGATTCTCTCGTTCTAAATTTCAGAATTTCTGAGTAAGGAAAACTTCTGTTGACTTTAGTTTTGGACCCATTCTCTTCATCCGCATTTCTTTTCTGTATTTGCCAACCAGATAATTGGTGCCGACCGCGATGAGTAATTCTCATTTTTAGCAATTCTTTGACTTTTCTTTTGATTTGTGGATCTTTAATTGTTCGTTTAAATACAAGAGTTCCATGAGAGATCTTATATTTTCTGTGTGTTTATGTGTTTCCGTTATGGACGTGATCGTTGCCAGTAAGTAAGGACGGGCGTAGAATGTACATGATACGATCAGGCACAATGGTTAATACAGCTAGAAAATGGAAATAGGTTGAAGGACACACACACACACACACACATGCACACACATCACACACACACACACACACAAACACACACACATATATATATATATATATATATATATATATATAAAGATATTTTTGATGGTCCAAAATTTTATCACAGCAATAAACGTATGACGCTTGATATTACTAGACATATTAAAAACGGGCGAAGCAACCGGTTTCGCTCCCGCTCATCAGGCTTTCAACGGAAGATTTAATTTAAATTAAAAACACAGAAAATGTACAATAAAAGAAAATGTGGAGGAGGAGGGAAACAAAATGAGCAAATGGAGCTAGAGGCAAATTTACATCGGGTCCCGCAAGCCTTCCTTGTGTAAACAACGTGAGTGTTTGTTGGGGCTTGCTGTCAAGGAGCGTCGACCTGTTCCACCCGTTCCGAGTTCGAGAGTAGGTAGAGGCTGTGAACGGCCCCGGGACCTCCAATCGTTCGCTTTACCCGGTGGAATTTCAACGACCGAACGCCAGCTGTACTGAGATCAGCTTATCCGATGAGGAAGGCAGATCAGCTTATCTGAAAGGTTTGTGTGATTGGATGGCGCGCTTGAGAGCAGGAACCTATGCAACGGGCGAAAAACTTCTATGGGCCACAAATTATAGAAAATTGAGGTGGCCATGATCATCTACGCGACGCGACACATAATAGAAGTAAAGAAATGTCCAGTTTTGAAGAAAATGATAGAATATTGTCATAATCTTCAACTTGAATCTTTTCGTTGTGACCTTTGCAATTTTAAAAATAATTCTCTGCAAATATATTGATACTGTCATCAACATACTTTTATTGTTTACAATATGAGATCAAAACATAATTTTGGAGGTGTTAAAATTAACAACCCATTTCTTGCACCAGTTAACAACAGATTAAATATTATATCGGAGATCTGCTGACATTTTTACTTTGTCGGTCCTGTTGGGCCAGTAAATTGTTGTCATTAGGATAAAGGCAGAGTTGGGAATTGATGAGATCGAGAAGGTCGTTTATGAAAAGAAGGAACAACGTAGTTTCAACGATAAGGTACTGAAGGTACCCAGCATAAAGGTCTAGAAGTGTGGCCTTTCAACACGTAGTCCATTACCGTATTTGTTAAGGACGATTGGATTAAGTCCCTTACGGTATGAATAGTCATCCGGCTGCCTAATAAAATCTCACACGACGAATAATGTTATGGTAAATAATTGTAATAAAGTTATTCTAAGCTGAAATACCCGTGGGATATTTAGCATAGGAATATAAGCATATCTCGAAATAGTTGCCTGCATATATTGAATAAAAATAATTTTATCTTGAAAAAGAAAGAATTTGATAATAAAATCTGGCATTGTGCATATATCAAGAGACTTGCTTTTTAATTTTATCAGAATATTCATATCTATCTATCTAGCTAGCTAGCCTGATCCTATCTATCTATCTATCTATCTATCTATCTATCTATCTATCTATCTATCTATCTAGCTCATGTTGTTCATACCTCATTCTGGTATACTGTCTCTCTCTCTCTCTCTCTCTCTCTCTCTCTCCCTATAAATTTATTTCTCTCGTGATGTTTATGTCTCATTCTAATCTACTCTCTCTCTCTCTCTCTGTCTCCCTGTATTAATCTATCTATCTATCTATCTCTTGCTGTTCATAACTCTTTCTGGTCTACCCCCTATCTATCTATCTATCTATCTATCTGAGGCCATTATATATATATATATATATATATATATATATATATATATATATATATATATATATATCATGCAGTTCATATCTCATTCTGGTCTAATCGCTGTCTCTATCTATTTATATAAGTCCGTTCTTATCTATCTATCTATGCATGTATGTATGTATGTATGTATGTATGTATGTATGTATCTATCTATCTATCTATCTATCTATCTATCTATCTCTCATCATTTAATCTGACCATCTCCTCCCCAGCTTCCTTTCTTCTCTTTCTTGCTAATTAATTAGCACAACCGAAGCCCGGTGTTCCCGTGGCGCGTGCATTATTCAGCCAATATTTTAAATAATTTCATTTGACGCAACATGAAAAGAAGAAGATTTCAACTAAGCCACCAAGGAAGTAAGAAAATGAATTCATTTTTTTGTCCCTGTGGTTACAATCATCATTTCCCTGTCTATTCTTCGTTTGCTTACTCTTTCACTTCTCACAAGATAACATCTCGCTGTAAGAAAATTCATTCGATCGGGGTTTTTTTTTTCTAATTAGTTTTTCGTCATTCCCCAGTACATGGATTTTAACCATTTTAAATTAATTTATCTGTAAAGTTTTTAAAAATCTTTTCTTTTCATTGAATTATTTCTGATTTTAATCATTGCTCTGTATTAAGCTTCAGACGGATTAAATCAATGGTTTGAGTGATAGAAGTTGTCGGCTGATTCAGTCAATCATTCCTCATTCTTTGTAAACGTCAATATATTGATACCGTGTTTCGTCTTGATATTCATTCTGATTCTGTGTTTCATTCTTAGTAGAAATAGGCACTGGCCTATTCTTAGTAGTCTCTCTAATATGGGTTTCAATTTTTCAATGTGTGCGTTTGGGTTCTATTTCTTCCATTTTATTTCTTATTTCATTATTCTTTCAAGCATTCATGTTTTTTTTTCTCTTCTTTTTTCTTCATTTTTTTTCCTTGAGCTTTTTAGCGCCAGGATTTTTGTCTGTAAATATTTCAGATTTCAATTCTTTGTTCTTTTCTTTTATTTTCAGTTTGTTTGTTTGTTTGTTTGTTTCTTTCTTTCTTTCTTTCTTTTCCTGGAAATTGTTCTATTATTTTGATTCTTTCTTTCTTTCTTTTTCCTTCTTGGTTTTTTCTAGATATTATTTCTTTCCCATCTATACTTCTTTCTTTTCTTCCTTCTTATTCCTTCAATTTAATTTCTTTTATAATTTTCCTTGAAGTTTTTTCTCAATACATCTTCGTTTCTTTGATTGATTCTTCTTTCTTTCTTTCTTTCTTTTTTATTGTCCTTAAATTCTTTCTTTCACTCATTCTTGTTAATTCGTTCTTTCTTTCTTTCTTTTTTTCTTTCTTTCATTCGTCCTTTATTTATTGATTTATTTATTATCCTTAATTTTACCCTCTTTCTTTCTTTCTCTATTTATTATCCTTAATTTCTCTTTACACTTTCTTTATTTATTTCTGTATTTATAATTTATTTATTGTCCTTAAATTCTTTCTTTTACTCGTTCTTGTTAATTCTTTCTTTCATTCTTTCTTTTTTCTTTCTTTCTTTCTTTCTTTCTTTCGTTCTTTATTTATTGATTTATTTATTGTCTTTAAATTTTCTTTCTTTCTTAACGTTAATTCTTTCTTCATTTCTTCCCTTATTTCTTTCTTTCATTCTCCATTCATTCATTTATTGGCCTTAATTTTTCTTTCCCACATTATTTATTTATTGTCATTTCTTTCTTTCTTTCTTTCTTTCTTTCTTTCTAATATCTTTATGGTCTTTTTTCTTTTGTTTGATTTCGCCATGCTTTCTTTCTTTCTTTCTTTCTTACATCATTTATTTATTGTCTCTAAATACTTTCCGTCTTTATTTTTTCTTTATTTATTTCTTTATTTAATTCTTTCTTTCTTTCTTTTCTAAATCTTTTTTTTGGCAGTGTGTGACAAGACTTTCGGATCACACTGTATCCTTTCATTCGTAATTTATGCGTTTTTTTTTCATTCGTTTATTCCTGAATTACATAATAATTAATTCTTTTATTTCCAATCTTTTAATTAATAAACTTATAATACTTGAATTAGATGATTATTTATGGACTTTTTTCCTGAATTGTGTTCTATTCTTTGAGTTAATTTATTAAATCCTAAATTCTTTTCTTACGTCTTTTATTTGTAAAGTATATTATCACTTATTCTTTCCTTTTTAAATTATTTTTTTTTACTTATAATTGTTATTGTTGTTTTATTTCCTTTGATATCTGGCGTTTACACATTTTCCGGGTCCCGCCCAGAGACCTAAGGTTAGAAATGGCATCATGACACTTTCCACTGACAAAAAAATATATATTTTGTATAGATAAATCCCTTCGTTAAGTGTGGGCTGTATGTGTGAGAACAGTTTTTTGTATTTCTTTGAAGCATGGGCTTCCAGGAATCCCTTCAATTTCAATAGACTAAATGAAGGGATTCCTGGAAGCCCATGCCTTAAAGAAATACAAAAAATTGTTCTAACGAGTACAGCCCACACCTTACGAAGGGCTTTATGAAAAAAAATCCATAAAGCCCTTCGTAATTGATGTTCCCATGTGCCACATTTTTGAGATATCTATTTCAAAGTCCTTGTATTTTGACATCTTTTTGAAGATCTTCAAATATACATTGCAGTCTGCAGGGACTGCCATATCAATAAGGAGGCACTTTTTTTGTTTGTAGACTTTAATAACAATGTCTGGGCGGTTGATTTGTTTGTTCTGTCAGTGTGTATTCTTTAGTCCCATAAAATTGTTACAGGTTCTATCTCCGTAACCGGGTCTGGGTGGGGTTCTTACCAATTTCTTTCGGATTCATTTTCCGTAGTGTTGCAGATTTCCCAGTGCAGATATTGGCCAACTCTGTCATGCCGGATTTTAAATTTAGTGGGTTCCAATACCGTGCAACCTGATACAAGATGAGCACTTGTTTCTGGGTAATTATCACAGAACCTGCATTTTATTTCCTGTGTTTGTTTGTTTTTTTTTTGTTTTTTTGTTGTTTTTCGTTGTTGTTGTAGTAGTAGTAGTAATAAACTTCTTCCTCTTCTTCTTCTTCTTCTTATTTGATTTCTTCTACTTGTTCTTTGATTTCTTCTTCTTTGATTTCTTTTCAGGTCACGCCCAGAGACCTAAGGTTAGAAATGGCATCATGACACTCCCCCCTGACAAAAAAACAAAAACAAATTAAAATGAAATAAATTTACATAGATAAAGGCCTTCGTAAAGTGTGGGCTATAATTGTGAGAACAATTTTTTGTATTTCTTTGAGACGTGTGTTCCAGGGATCCCTTCAATTTGTCAACTGGAATGTTTGCCAACCAATCCTAGGGTTCCAACTACAACAGGGATTTTTGATGTCCCATGTGACACCTATTATTATTATTATTATTATTATTACTGAAATGTTTTATTATAGTGTTTAAAGATTTCCTGTGGAAATTTCAGAGTTACGTAAAGAAAACCGATCAAACATCTTCGAGCAGCGTTTCTGATATTTTGAAGTCATACATCTGAGAAGAGATTCCGAAGATTCTCTTTGAAAATTGAAGGAAACTGGAAACAAAATCCTCGTTCTGCCCCAGGTTGTGTCTATTATGAAAGACAAAGAGACACGAGATATTTTTCCCCCGGATGAATAATGAGAATAAAAGAAGATCAATGATTTATCGATTAAACAAAGAGAAAATGAAACGTTTTTAAATTATCTGCCTTGTTCGTTTACAAACAATTATTGTCCATTGATTCCATTACGTCTGGCTGTTAAAACTGTTCAAAAATGTCGTTTTCTCAGAAATAACTTTTCTATCTGCAGACATTTTCCCTTTGACATTTCCTCGTCTTTCTATCTCTGTCCTTTCAGCTCAGTATGTGACATCCGTCCGTATTCCATGGGTGAGAAGTAAATTGCACACGAAAACCTAATACCTGCGAATCACTGGTATATGGAAGCGATTCACAAGAGGATGTTACCCCGATCACTACAATATTAATGTCTTTAAGTCTATTATCTTTAACATCCCCCACCACGAGAGATGTATGTGAGAAAAGGCCGAGTTTGCCGTGGGTTTTCCGAGCCTGTAGTCTCGGCCAAAAATATTCCCTTAGAAGCCGCAAAAACCGGTTCAGGACCTGTCTACCTCCCCAAAGGAAACTTTGCTCTTCGAAAAATCCTCGTCCGTGTTCCTCGATATTTAACACCCCCGCCCCTCACATGGGTCGTATGTGGCACAAGGCCGGTTTAATGTGGGTTCTCCGAGCCCGTAGGCTTGGCCAAAAACATATGCCCATTAGAACCCGTATAAACGGGTTCAGGGACTGTCTACCTCCCCGGACGAAACTTTGACCTGCGGCAAAGCCTCGACCGTGTTTCTCTCTGCTCCAAGCAGAGAGTTCGACAGTACGAACAATCTGGTCAACTGTTCAGCCTCTTTAAGTCTATACCATTTCAAGTTCAATTTGGATTTAAGCAAGTTCATAATGAGATAGCCAATTTTAAAATGGAATAGTCAAATTCAAAATGGTGCATAGCAAATTCCAATGCGGATAGTAAAATTCAAAATCTGATGTAGCAGATTCAAAATGAAATAGTCAAATTCAAAATGGAATAAGCAAATTTGATTTAGGACTTATCAAGTACAAAATGAATTAGGCAAATTCAATTTGGCAGTGAGCAATTATTTTGCTAAAAAAGACTTTGAAATTAAATATTTTCATGATAAATAATGTTCCACTAAACTTTTGAAATGTTTTATCTTCTAGGATTAATCACTAAATCAAGAAAATTCATGAAAGGTGTATGTTTTTTGGATGCAACCTTCAGCACTTAAAATCTCGCACTATATCTGTTCTTTTTTCAAATTTGTCTTGATATATGTATTCAGTATTTCCTTGCTGCTTTTTCCAAAGACTTTCAAGATTTACCCTGTTGCCCCCCAAATCATTTCATTTTGAATAACTCTCTCTTATTCTTCCTTTAACTCTATATACAGTCTATCCAACTCTTTCCTTCTTCTTCTCCCTTCCCTGATTGTCTTACCAATGAAAGTCCCAGGAACTCTAACTCTGACACAAATTTATCCGTTCAAGAATAGCCTCTTGTAAGGAATTGATAGTAAAATCTACGCAACTCTGTGCTTCGATTTTTAATTATCTGATTTACCGCCGAGTTGATTTTTTTACTCCATGAAAATTGTTTATTGAAACGCGCAGATATGTTCGAAATATTTTTTTCGTAATGAATCTGCTTCGTTCCAAATCAAACTTGCTTATTTCATTTTGAATTTGCTACGTCCAATTCTGAACCTGGCTATTTCATTTTGAATTTGCTACGTCCAATTCTGAACCTGGCTATTTCATTTTGAATTTGCTACGTCCAATTCTGAACCTGGCTATTTCATTTTGAATTTGCTACGTCCAATTCTGAACCTGGCTATTTCATTTTGAATTTGCTACGTCCAATTCTGAACCTGGCTATTTCATTTTGAATTTGCTACGTCCAATTCTGAACCTGGCTATTTCATTTTGAATTTGCTACGTCCAATTCTGAACCTGGCTATTTCATTTTGAATTTGCTACGTCCAATTCTGAACCTGGCTATTTCATTTTGAATTTGCTACGTCCCATTCTGAACTTGGTTATTTCGATTTGAATTTGCTTAGTCCCAAAATAACTTTGATTAGTCTCAAATTGAACTTGAAATTGTATAGCGTTAACCGTTATCTTCCCCTTCTATCCGTAGAAACTGCCTCTTAACGTAATCATCTACATCGAGCACCCTCGGGCCTTGTAGGGAGTGAATCGTACTAAAAGAAAATACCGATCGCTTAAATCTCTTTGCTTATTTATCTTTGGGTAGCAGTTCGTTTTTAATCATTTTATCCCAAGAACGCCAGGAAGCCGCCATCATACAGGACGTTTCTAAAACAATTATATGCGTTGACCAGATTTTCTTTATTAAGGATGGTCATTACGTTACTGATAGCACTCACCATCAAGTCATTGGTCTTGAATTTTTTTTATCCCGTGACCCGTAGGGGCATCGTCTGTATTTCAGCCACAGTAGAAGATAGCCTGACGGAAGCCCAACCTTTCCAGGCCTGTTTTGAATTCAAAGTTTTTTCTTCACCTCGATCGATTGCCACCAAAGTTTATAGAACCCAATCTCTCCTGCTATTTACCCATAGCTTGGAGAAAGAAAGACGATTCATAGCTTTCCCAAGGGTGTTAACACGTAAGTTAATGTAATTCTGGAATGTAATTCGAATTCGTCTCTACGATTCTCAATCCGAGCTGCTATTCATAACTCCACCGCAAACGTAATACAGTAGAATCCCTGACAACCGGACTAAAAAGACCTTCCGGATATGAGGGATTTCGGATATAAGGGATTCCGGATATCAGGAATTGGTTACAAAGTCCGGATATGAGGGGTTATATTTAGATTAAAATAAAAGAACTGAAATCAGGTTTAACATTTATTTTCAATGTTTTATAGTAAACAAAATAAGCTAATGGCGAGTGAAATATAACGGAATTGATTTTAAGGAAAAAGAAATAAATTATGTAAAGTTAATGAAAATTCATTAAATTAAGTATGCCACGTATGCAAAAAAAATAATGTAACGAGGATTTTTTTAATCGCTGTTGCATGATGATTCTTTCTCTTTGAATGTCATTCTCAAATTTTTCCGCATTTCGTTTTGCTTTTGTTCTTAAAAATGTTTTTAAAAGTAAGACAATTTTTAACTCTGCGTGCGTTATTGCAATCGTCAGAGCTGGATGTTGGCTTTCTTTCCATAAAACCGACAACCTTTTCAAAGTGTTTTTCAGTTTATGTCCAGGTTTCATCGCAATCATGCATCTCATAGCTAAGTTGTTGCAGTTGTGTCTCGTTGTCACCTTCGGGTTCTAGGGAGGATTCCTCATTTAATTCACCGTCGTTACCTGTATTATCCCATTCCACCAGCTTATCAGAATTAATATTGCACAACTGATTCTCACTGTTGGCAATTTTAAAAGTTTCCTCTTATCCCCATAATCTTTTGCGCCAATGCAAGCCATTAGGAGGAAATAAGCATAATCAATTATCCAAAGTAAATTTCCTGAAAAACAGAAATTTCAAATCAGTTACATATCACCCAAATAATTCAAATATACACATCAGAATAATGTCCGCATATGCAGCACTCCGGATATGAGGGATTCCGGATATGAGAGATTCTACTGTATTGTATATCGAGCTAGTATTCATTCAATGTTAGATTTTATTTTGGGCCGAGTGAAACTCTTTGGAAATTTTGTCGCTAACTTGTAACAGATGTGTCTCGTTGTCATCCTTTCCTTTTTATTCCCATCATCTTGTGCACCAATGCAAGCCATTAGGGTGAAAT
The DNA here is from genome assembly GCA_964036315.1 of Acanthosepion esculentum. Taxonomy (NCBI): domain Eukaryota; kingdom Metazoa; phylum Mollusca; class Cephalopoda; order Sepiida; family Sepiidae; genus Acanthosepion; species Acanthosepion esculentum. The sequence goes on along the minus strand of OZ038501.1, from coordinate 14,165,148 downwards.
AAGCATAAGCTGTTATCCAAAGTAATTTCCTGAAAAACAGAAATTTCAAATCAGTTACATATGACCCAAATATTTCAAATATACACATCAGAATCATCGCCGGATATGCGGGATTCCGGATATGAGGCACTCCGGATATTAGGGATTCCGAATTTAGGGATTGCGGATATGAGAGATTCTGGATATGAGGGATTAGGGTTAGGGTTAAGCGGAAGTGATTGGCAATGATTCTCCGTTATTTTCAAGGTTTCTCATCGATGATTCCATAGACCTGCTGGACAAACTCAACATTCCCGACAATGCCTGTAAGACTTTATTTTAAAGATAATAATAGTTTAGTGATATATGTCTTACTATTTAACCCATAGCTGGTGGGAGAAGAGGTGAATTCATACGTTTCCCAAGTGTGATTTGCGCGTAAAGGAATATATTGTAAGCAACTGGAATTGGAACTCGGCTCTTCAATTCCCATTATCCATCACATTTCCCACACATCCAAAATTGCAGAACCAGGTATTTCGAAATGGTCACCCAAATAGGTACTGAACAAGCTAAATGTTGCTTAACTTTGTTGATAGTACGGTAACCGGCGTTTCAATGAAACGCAGCCGTAAACCTGATAGATGGATAGTAAAGTGTCAGAAGCGAATTCGATCAACAAATGATAGGAAGATATGAAGAGCCATGATCATATAATTTCTTAAGACACTTGGCATTTCTCACTTTTATATATATATATATATATATATATATATATATATATATATATATATATATATATATATATATATATATATATATATATATATATATTAACTGATTGAAAATATAGTTTCTTCGCAACACATTAATAACCATGTTTCAAAAAGCGAAGTTAAAAACTTCAAATTTAATTATATAATTAAATTAAAAATTAAAATTAGTTCTGTTTCATCTTCAACCGAAATTTGGATTCCAAAATTCGCATGAAGATGAAACAGAACTAATGTTTTAATTTAACTATATAATTAAATTTAAAGATTTTAGATGGGGTTTTTGAAACATGGTTATTACTGTGTAGCGAAGAAGCCATATTTTTAATTAGTTAATTTATTATATTTATGCTCTGTAAATTTACAATGACCACCGTTTTGTAAAAAAAAAAAAATTATCAATAAGAACACCGGATTATATATATTACTATTCTTTCTTTTTATTATAATATATATATATATATATATATATATATATATATATATATATATATATATATATATATATATATATATGTATGTGTGTGTGTGTGTGTGTGTGTGTGTGCACATTTCATTAAAAAACAACTGATATGGTGCTTTTATTTAGTTTTTTTATACAATTTCTCATGCGATCTTATAATGTTTTTATTTTCGGGTGATAAATTATATAAAAACTGTCCGAATGTTCTTTTTTTCGAGCGCTTTCGGCTATACATTTAGCGATTTTCAAGGATTATATTTTGATTATATTTTAACTGTTAGAATTAGAAATAGTTTGTTATAAGTATATTTTATAAAATGTTTCAATTTTTGTTTCAAAACACGGTCAAGTTATTATGTCCAGTTTTTATATAATTTATCATCCGAAAAGAAAAATATTATTAGATCGCATGAGGAATTGTATAAAAAACTAAATAAGAGCAACTTGTCAGTCGTTTTTAATGAAAGAAGGATTGCTGTCTTAATACACAAATATATATATATATATATATATATATACATATATATATATATATATATATATATATATATATATATATATATATATATATATATATATATCTTTGATATAGTAAACTTAAAATTTATTATTGATAGATATTTTGTTAAATAAAACAGTTGAAAAGGTAAAGAAATATGGCTGATATGAGTTGTAAGCTTTGTGTTGGTTGAAGTCTTTGGAAAGCTGGATATTCCTCTTGTAGAAATCGAAGCTTGGCAACTTGTCTTCGTGCTTCAGACGTTTTTGGATCCATATGGAATCCACCAGCCTTAAGCGACGATTCTAATCCTATTGTCTCAGCATATGGTGAGGTCATCTTTCCACTTTCCACTGTTTTTCATTTAATTGACCCTGTCGAGTGAGACTGATTCCCTTCGGGCGAATAAATGCGATGGATTTTGAATAGTTTCGCCCTAGGATCACGACCTCCTGTCGAAAACAGCTCCGACCGCTCGATTAACGGTGGGCCTGGAATAATCCTTTTCTTCCCACAACCATTTCGTTCCACATTCTCATCTGCGCTTAATGGTACGTTTCACTTTCTTTCGAGTATTTTTTAATCGAATTTACCACATGCAAGGAAGGAAAGCCACTAAGACTCAAGGGGTTATTGGGTGTAGAAGAATTATAAAGCAGAAATATTATTAAGGAGCCAGAACAATAGAAGGAATCAGTATGTAACGATAGACATTGCATTTAAATTCATGAAGTTAGCTGGAATTTATATAGTCGTAAGGCAGTTCCAGAAACGAGAAGAGTGAGAATAAATTTTAGCATATAACTTACGGTTACATCGAACCAGTTCAACCCTAAATTGATGAGATCTTTTTTTCCAATTCATGAAAGACAAAATACTATAGTGATGGTATCATCCTAAGACCAGGTACCGTACCAAAGAGCTCATCCTAAGGCGAGCTACAATATGCGAAGATTTCATCCTAAGACTAGGTACTATAGCACAGATCTCTTCCTAAGGTGAGGTACTGTAACGAAGAGCTCATCTTAAGGCTAGGTAACATAGCGAAAAGCTCATCCTAAGTCTAGGTATCATAGCGACGAGCTCATCCTTAGTCTAGGTACCATAGTGAAGAGCTCATCCTAAGAGTAGGTACCATAGCGAAGACATCATCCTAAGACTAGGTACCTTAGCAAGGAGCTCATCCTAAGTCTAGGTACCACAGCCAAATGCTCATCCTAAGACAAGGTATCATAGCGAAGAGCCATCCTATAACTAGGTACCATAGGAAATAGCTCATCCTAAGACTAGATACGATAGCAAAGAGCTCATCCGAAGACTAGGTACGGTAGTGAAGAGCTCACCCTAAGATTAAGTACCATCGCGATGAGCGCATCCTAAGACTAGATAACACAGCGAAAAGCTAATCCTAAAACTAGGTACCGTAGCGAAGAGCTCATCCTAAGTCTAGGTACCACAGTGACAAGCTCAGCCTAAGTCTAGGTACCATAGGGAAGAGCTTATCCTAAGACTAGGAACCATAGCGAAGACCTCATCCTAAGACTAGTTACCTTAGCAAGGAGCTCATCCTAAATCCAGGTAGCATAGCAAAGATCTCATCCTATGACTAAGTACCATAGCAAAGAGCTCATCCTAAGTATAGGTACCATAGCGATGAGCCCATCTTAAGGCAATGTATCATATCGAAGAGCTCATACTAAGTAGGTACCATAGCGAAGATTTCATCCCAAGACTAAGTACCCATAGCGAAGATTTCATCCTAAGACTATGTACCATAGTGAAAAGCTCTTCATAAGTCTAGGTACCATAGCGAAGAGCTCATTCTGATCTAGGTACCATAGCGAAATGCTCATCCTAAAACTAGGTACCATAGCTACAATAGCGAAGACCTCATCCTAAGTCTAGTTACCATAGCGAAAAGCTCATCCTATAACTAAGTACATTGGAAAGAGTTCATCCTAAGACTAGATACCATAGATAAGAGCTCATCCTAAGAGTACGTACCATAGCGAAGAGCTCGTCCTCTATCTAGATACTATAGGAAAGGCCTCATCCTAAGACTAGTTGCCATAGCGTATAGCGACATCTAATTGTATAAAAACACAAGATGTGGCACATTGCGAAAGTGGGAATGGGGGAAAACAATATCTTTTGTATTATAATTAAGCATAACTAGCCTCAATCACTGACGCACACATATTACAATATTCCTTTCGTTACAAGAACGCATTCTTCTATACCATTTTTACTCCATCCACCATAACACTACCGAATCTCCACGAAAGTCCTAACTAGTCCACATATGTATATATCTTGTCTGTGGTGGTGGTGGGGGGTTGAATATAAAATATTTTTACCATCAACTTTTTTAATTATGTCAAGTAATATTCAGCTTAATGTTTTTAAAGCTATATATATATATATATATATATATATATATATATATATATATATATATATATATATATATATATATATTTGTGTATTTAGGCAGCAATCCTTCTTTCGCGCCAATTTCATTACAAGAACGAATTCTTCTTTACCATTTTTACTACATCCACCATCACACTACTGAATCTCTACGAAAGTCCTAACTAGTCCAAATATGTATATATCTTGTCTGTGATGGTGTGTGTGTGGGGTGGGTGAATACAAAATATTTTTACCATCAGTTTTTTAATTGTATCAAGTCATATTCAGCTTAATGTTTTTACAGCAATATATATATATATATATATTTGTATTTATATATATATATATATATATATATATATATATATATATATATATATATATATATATATCCATCTTTCATGCACATTAATCCATCTTTCATGCACATTTCATTAAAAACGACTGACAAGGTGCTTTTATTTAGTTTTTTTATACAATTTCTCATGCGATCTAATAATGTTTTTCTTTTCGGATGATAAATTATATAAAAACTGTCCGAAAGTTCTTTTTATCCAAGCGCTTTCGGCTATACATTTAGCCATTTTCAAGGATTATATTTCAACTGTTGGAATTAGAAATAGTTTGTTATATATATCCACATGGAAAAAAAGGCTAAAAATAATGGAAGCCTTATTAATAAAAACAAACAAACCAACACTTAATAATATTAACTTTGAACATGGACATAATATCTTGACTGTGTTTTGAAACAAAAAAACGAAACCTTTTATAAAACATACATATAACAAACTATTTCTAATTATAACAGTTGAAATATAATCCTTGAAAATGGCTAAATGTATAACCGAAAGCGCTCGGATAAAAAGAACATTCGGACACTTTTTATATAATTTATCATCTGAAAAGAAAATCATTATTAGATCGCGCGAGAAATTATATAAAAAAAATAAATAAAAGCACCTTGTCAGTCGTTTTTAATGAAATGTGCATATATATATATATATATATATATATATATATATATATAAATATATATATATATATATATATATATATATATATATATATATATATATATATATATATATATATATATATATATATATATATGGTCCCAGATATGGGCAAATATTTAACCACCATTCTGGGGTCAAAACACTATGAATGTTTAAAAATATGTTTTAATCATCACTACATTTTTTAAAAATATTACCAGCAATGGAATTTTGAAAGAAAAATGTTATCAGCAATACATTTTTGAAAAAATATTACTAGCAATAAAAATCTTGCCGGCATTACTTCACCCATTGAGGTTGATAAATGCCGTAAAACAAAAAACAACAACAACAAAAAATAGAAAAAGTTTTAGTTTCCATTTCATTGAAGTAGACTTTAATCATGTGAGAGTGTTATCACCTTCTCTTCTTTTTTCTTTCTTTTCTTAAAACAAACAGCGCTATTGATATGTATATGTTTTGTCTATCATCTCAATGAAACAAGAATGGTCCATCGTTTATCCAATGTACGTGCTAACTAACTAAGGACTAAGAAGACTGTCCTGGTTAAGACGATAAACTACGTCCAACATCAAGCTCTCTTATCAGGTGGTTTTGTGGAGCGTTGAACCACCTCTTAATTGCTGGTGTTCCCAGGTCCACACTGAAACGGGGTGGTAGCACCTATTAGGCACCTATGGCAATTGGTTAACCCCGAAACTGGGGTAAAGAGCATTGTGAAGGCGTAAAATGGGTTTTAAAACCAGAAATAATTTGTAACAAATTATTACCAGCAATATATTTTTGAAAAAAAAAATACCAGCAATACATGTTTTAAAATAATATTACCAGTTGTACATTTTTGAGGAAAAATATTACCAGAAATAGGTTTTTGACAAAACAAAATATTACTAAGAAAAAAATGTAGTCGGCATTAAATAACCCATTGAGGTTGATATGCCGTAAAACAAACCAAACTAAACCAAAGGAGAAATAAAAATCTTGTCGGCATTAAATAACCCATTGAGGTTGATATGCCGTAAAACAAACCAAACCAAACCAGCAATAAAAATCTTGTCGGCATTAAATAACCCATTGAAGTTGATATGCCGTAAAACAAAACAAACCAAACCAAACCAGCAATAAGCATCTTACGGGGGTAAGTCAACAACTGGCCTCACTTTCGCCCAAAAATATCTGTAGGTTTGTCTCACTGCTTTATGGTAATGGTTGGTTCTATTTTGGTCACGGGATCGAAGTTTTCTTGCTGCTGCTACAGTGTAAACATGGCCGCTTTGATAGCAGTGTTCATCAAAGAGGAACAGAGAGCAGTTACCCGATTTTTCTGGTCGGAAGTTGTGTCAGTTGAGTTCGAATTTCGTTACATTCGCTTTCGTGCAGCTACCATTGAGAAAGTTAGTGATCCATAAATCCTCCTCAGCTATGGGTTAAATAGCAAGATAGACTGGTCTCTTCAGGGCAACCAATATACGAGGTAAGTAAAATATTAGCCATAATATATCTTTAGGTTTGTCACACTGCCATCTGCTCATGCGTGCTTATAGTTGGTAATACTGTAGTCTCGGGATCGAAGTTAGAGCTTGATCGTGCCAATTTTCTTAATGCTGCTACAGTGTAAACATGGCCGCTCCGTTTGCAGTGAGCATCAAGAAGGAAAAAAGAACTGTGATCCGAATCTGCAGATAACATGCTACCCCATCGATGATACCTCGCCGTTTCGCCATATCTTTTCTCGAGCTTGGTGAATTTTCTCGTCAGTGGTGGAGATTATTGGGCGTCCTGTTCCTTCTTCGTGCGCCACGCTTGTCCAGCCACTTTGAAAATTCCAGATCCATGCATACAGACTTCTACGCGGAAGTGCACGGTCACCGTATTGTGTTAAAAGTCTCCGGTGAATTTCAGCCCCTGACAAACCTTCCGACAAGTGAAGTCGGATCACTGTACTAACCTGCTGGAAAATAACTACAGGCTACCTGTGCCTGGTTGGCAGTACAAAAATACTTGTAAAAGAACAAGGTATATATATATATATATATATATATATATATATGGAGAGAGAGAGAGAGAGAGAGAGAGAGAGAGAGAGAGAGAAGTCAACACTTAGAGGCGACAGTCAGTTTCATGCTAGATGTGTTGACTTCTATGTTCACTTTTATATTTACACACGCTCTATCTCTGATATTGAGCACTTTATCCCATAAATATAGCACACTTTAAGACTATATTTCTTCATATATATATATATATATATATATATATATATATATATATATATGTGTGTGTGTGTGTGTGTGTGTGTGTGTGTGTGTGTCATTCGCAGACAGTATTGTTTCGCTGTATCACAGATCTTCAGTGCAACTAGGCATACGAATGCCTCAAGCCAGGATTGAAACCCAACCGATTTGGTGACAGTCAGAGTTTCTACAGAGTTTTTAAAGATCGAAGATTTCCTGCTGCTGTTACAGTGTAAACATGGCCGCACTGCTAGCAGTGTGCACCAAAGTTGAACAAACAGCAATGATACGAATCTGTAGAGAACATAAGTTACCTTATCGATGATGTCTCGTCGTTTCGACATTACCATCTCTCGATCTTGCTGAATATTCTCGTCAGTTCTGCCCCTTCTTCGTGCGCCACGCTTGTCCAGCCACTTTGAAAAAATCTCGATCCACTCTTACAGACTTCTAAGCGGTAATGCACTGTCGCCGTTTTGTGCCTCCGATGAATTTCAGCCCCTGACATAGCTACCGACCAGAGAGATCTTTCTTGGTGAACCATTTTTCTCCATGTCCGCTAACTGTTATCGCTCTTTCTATTATTGAGGGTAGTTTTTCTTCCAACCTTTTTGAGCACCGTAGAGTGTTTTATATTTCTTTTCTCGTTACATATGCTCCCCGGTATTTTTTTTAATTGTTGCAGTTGTTGAAAACGTTCAAGGTGGTTCAAGGTGGTTTTTCAGTCAACAATTGACCTTACTTTCACCATAAAATATCTTTAGGTTTGTCTCACTGCCTTCTGATTATGCGTACTTATATATATATATATATATATATATATATATATATATATATATATATATATATATATATATATATATATATACAAACATCAGCATTTAGTCATTTTATGATAGAAATAGAGTTATATTCCAATAAACTGCTACGGACAGATAAAAATATAATTAATAGATATTAATTGAGTGAATAAAGATAGATAGATAGATAGATAGATAGATAGATAGATATGAACGGAGATAGATAGATAGATAGATAGATAGATAGATAGATAGATAGATAGATAGATAGATAGATATGAACGGAGATAGATAGATAGATAGATAGATAGATAGATAGATAGATAGATAGATAGATAGATAGATAGATAGAAACACGGTAATTGATATCGAGTGACAGAGAAAGAGTGATAAATATAGACAGATAGGTAAACAGACAGATATATGTGGTAAACCACGCCTGATTTTTTCCAATTCCCCTCGTGTTACAGATTTTTGGTGTTCTTGAAGCCTTATCTTAAGGGGGCGAACTGTCTCCCCTTTATATTTTTTCCACATATGGATAGAAAAGGGAGATCACTGCCCTCTTTGGGATCCGGTTGAAATCATCGATAAAAAATAGCTCGGCCAGAGAAATCTTTTTTCTTGGTGTACAATGTCCGTTGTTAACGCTCTTTCTATTATTGACGGTAGTTTCCTTCCAAACTTTTTGAGCATCGTAGAGTGTTTTATGTTTCTTTTCTTTTTACGTATGGCCCCACCCCGTATTTTTTATTGTTGCCGTTGCTGAAAAGTTTCACGTGATGTGGTTTTTTAGCCAACGAGTCAGTCGAACGTGAGTTCAAATCCTACACGGGGTTCAAGATTTTGTACACACGCGTGTGCACACAAAAACGCACAGACCCACACAAATGCACATATATATTCCCAGAGAGAGAATTTGAGAGAGAGAGAAAGAGAGAGAGAGAGAGAGGATGAGAATGAGAGAGAGAGAGGATGAGAATGAGAGAGAGAGAGAGAGAGAGAGAGAGGATGAGAATGAGAGAGAGAGAGGATGAGAATGAGAGAGAGAGAGGGGATGAGAATGAGAGAGAGAAAAAGAGAGAGAGAGAGGATGAGAATGAGAGAGAGAGAGGATGAGAATGAGAGAGAGAGAGAGGATGAGAATGAGAGAGAGAGGATGAGAATGAGAGAGAGAGAGAGAGGATGAGAATGAGAGAGAGAGAGAGGATGAGAATGAGAGAGAGAGGATGAGAATGAGAGAGAGAGAGAGAGAGGATGAGAATGAGAGAGAGAGAAAGAGAGAGAGAGAGGATGAGAATGAGAGAGAGAGAGAGAGAGACGATGAGAATGAGAGAGAGAGAGAGGATGAGAATGAGAGAGAGAGAGATAGGATGAGAATGAGAGAGAGGGGATGAGAATGAGAGAGAGAGAAAGAGAGAGAGAGGATGAGAATGAGAGAGAGAGAGAGGATGAGAATGAGAGAGAGAGAGAGAAAGAGAGAGAGAGAGGATGAGAATGAGAGAGAGAGAGACAGAGAGAGGTGATAAAGTCCCCCAGCCCACAAAAATTATATAAAACGAGAACAGATGATTTTTGTGCTTTGTTCAAAGATAAATTAGAATTTTCTTCAAAACAGATTTTTCCTTCTCCCAGGTAATTCGCAATTTCTTTCTTTCATGTATTAGTGAATACTATCATGTGCGAACGTGTTTTCATGATGAATTTTTTTTTTTATGTCTACAGATTTTTTTTTTTAATTGAAATTGTTCTTTTGAAAAATTCTTTTACCAGAAATTGATTACCGACGCTGGCGAAATTGATAAAGTGATGACCTCTTGGGTCAGACTTAGAAATAATAATAATAATACAAAAAAAAAACACGGTTGCGAGAGTCAGAGAAAATAAAGTATAAGAAAGAAAGAAAGAAAGAAAGAAAGAAAGAAAGAAAGAAAAGAAAAGAAAAGAAAGAAAGAAAGAAAGAAAAGAAAAGAAGAAAGGAAGATAATCGTGAAGATTAAGATATAATAACAAAGAAAGGGAGAGAGTGCGAGAAAGGCAAAAAGTGTCGAAAAGCAGTAGAAAATAAACAAAAGGAAACAAGTAGATGAAAGAAAGATTATAGAACAAATATGGCTGAAAATTGTATATTGATAGTAACGTTAAAATTCAAATGATATCTTTAAAGAAGGAAAATAGGAGAAAATTCTTATGACTGGAAAAAAAGGAGCTGGAAGGAGGAAGACAGAGTGATAAAAAGTATAGTAGATGAAAGATAAAAAGAAAAGAAAAGGAGAAAAAGAAAGAGAGAAAAAGAGAGAAAGAAAGATGCAAACAAGGATATAAGACATAAAAATGAAACAAAAGAAAGACAAAACAGAAAAAAAGAAAGCAATTTAGCGTGACAGAAAGAAAAAAAATATAGATAGAACAGCGTAAAGAAGATTAAAAAGAAGTAACAAGTTTGGAAGAAAATAAAAAAAGGCGGAAAATGAGAGTCAGAAAAATATTCTAATATGCAAATTAAGATAAAAAAGAAAGAAGTAAAAATAAAAGATGGAAGAAGACAAAAGGAAGAATAAATAAACTAAAGCGAACAATGAAGTTGACATTAAGTGAATTTGAATAATGATCACTGAGCCTGAGAAGAATCAGAAGACAAGACTGTATTGAACGACTTTGATAACATTGCGATATAGACAGAAATGATAGCAGTGTCGGTTGGTAGTTAACTACAATGGATTGAAGTATTGTTGCGGGGGGTGGAGGATAAGTGGTGGGTGGAAAGGCAGAGATTGCCGATGGTCATTGATGGAACGGGAAGATTTGAAGAAAATGATGATGATTTCAAATTATTATAGATGCTGGAGAGATGAAGAAATAATGAATGAATGAAAATAGGAAAAAAAAGTATGTTGCGAGAAAGAAAGACACAAAGAACGAAAGAAAGTTGAAATGAAGAAATAAAGAAAGAAAAAGAAAGAAAGAAAGGAAGGAAGGAAGATGCGATGAAAGAAAGAAATAATGTACCATGGGATGAAGAGAGAAATATAAAAGAAAGATAACGAGAAAGAAAGATGAGCTGAAAGAAAAAGAATAAGAGAAAAAGATAAAAAGATGGAGTAAAGAAAGAAAAATGATGTGAAGAAAGTAAAGAAGAAAAAAATATGATCAAGGATGTAAGAAAGGAAGAACGAAGGGATGAAGAAGAAGGAATGAAAGAAAGAAAACAGAAAGTAATATGCGACGAAAAAGAAAGAAAGATACAATGAATGGAAGGAAAAAAAAGGAAGATGTGATGAAGAAAGAAATAAAGAAAGATGTATTAAAGGAAAATAAAGATATGGTGATGAAAGAAAGAAGAACAGGATGAAGATGAAAAGAAAGAAAGAAAAAAAACAGGAAAGAAAGACGGGAATAAAAGAAAGAAAGAAAGAAAGAAAGATCCGAATGGAAGATTGACAGAAAGAAAGAAAGAAAGATGTATTAAAGTAAAAATAAAGATATGGTGATGAAAAGAAAGAAGAATAAAATGAAGATGAAAAGTAAGAAAGAAAGAAAGAAAGAATGAAAGATGGGAATAAAAGGTAGAAAGAAAGAAAGAAGTAAAGAAAGAAGGAAAGAAAGAAAGATCTGAATGGAAGGTTGAAAGAAAGAAAGAAAGAAAGAAAGAAAGAAAGAAAGAAAGAAAGAAAGATCCGAATGGAAGATTGACAGAAAGAAAGAAAGAAAGATAGATCCGAATGGAAGATTGACAGAAAGAAAGAAAGAAAGAAAGAAAGAAAGAAAGAAAGATGTATTAAAGAAAAACAAAGATATGGTGATGAAAAGAAAGAAGAATAAGATGAAGATGAAAAGTAAGAAAGAAAGGAAGAAAGAATGAAAGATGGGAATAAAAGGTAGAAAGAAAGAAAGAAAGAAAGAAAGTAACAAACAAACATGCTGGCAGACATGATGAAATAAAACACACAAAAGAGCAATGGGACTTCGGAGATGCACAATGAATCAGAATTGCTGGGGGTGTTTTACAACTCACCCCAGGCTTATTTGAACAAAATCCCACTTAACCGCCTGGGAAATTGTCATTTCTGTAAAACACACACGTCATGCTTGCGTGGGATGTAAGGAAAAATAAATAAATAAATAAATAAGGCAATGAAAATAAACCAAGTGATTGCAGTTGGCGTGATTCGATTAGCCAGAAAACGCCATCACACCACTCAACTATAAGAAATCTAGGAAAACTGAGCATAAAGCCAGAAGTATTTAAAGAAGCAATCAAAATAAAAATAAAAAACACCAAAAATTACGCATTTAACTCTTACCGTATTTGATATAAATGACTCATTTGCAGGATTAACGCAGTGGCTTTGGTTCATATCCGCACTACAGTTTTGTTCCATTGTCATACTCAGTTAAATATACGTGATATGTACTCATTAAAAGCCTTACTGCTCGAATGTCCTCATTGCTAAATCATATGAGAGGTTTCGGCGAATTATCTGATACCCTGAGTCCCATATTTTTACAGGGCAAGATTAATGAGAATGTTCACGGTTAAATTCCCTTACGCGCAAATGATTTTACGAAAGGTACGAATTCATCTCTTTTCGTCGTAACAATCGTTCGCAACTAGTCTAACGCAAGAAAAAAAACGGCAGCCTACTGCGGGAATATCTACCTATCAGTCATGAACCAAGCGAGACATGATCGCTGGAGCGTGCATCCATACAAGAACTTTTTGCGTTACCGCGGTTCAAATTTATAATTTTTTTTTCTTCAAACTGTTTTTTTTTTTACAAACTAGACTACTTTCGCCCACTAACACTTATGTCTTTTTCTACTAATGATGGGGGTTTCCTTAAGAAAGAAAGAAAGAAAGAAAGAAAGAGAGAAAGAAGGAAAGAAAGAAAGACGGTAATGGAAGGTAGACGGAAAGAAAGAAATAACCGAAAAAAGACATAGAGACAAACAGACAAACAAAGACACGAAAATAGAAGAAAGAAAGAAACAAACAAAGAAAGAAACAAAGGCAAACAGACGGGAATAGAAAGAAAGAGACAGAAAGACAGACAGAGAGACAGAAGGGGATAGAACATTTTGTTTAAAAGAAATCTTGATTCTATCAATATTTCCTCCTAACGCAGAAAAAAACCTCAGCCTACTACGGGAATATCTTTTGTCTAGTCTTCCATACAAGAACTTTTGCGCTACCGCGGTTCAAATTTATATAATACTTTTCTTCAAACTGTTTTTTCACAAGCTAGACTACTTTCACCCACTAACTCTTATGTTTTTTTCTACTATTGATGGGGGTTTTCTTCAAAAAGAAAGAAAGAAAGAAAGAAAGAAAGAAAGAAGAAAGAATGACGGGAATGGAAGGTAGACGGAAAGAAAGAACGGAAAAAAGACATAGAGACAGACAGACAAACAGACGGGAATAGAAGAAAGAAAGAAACAAACAAACAAATAAACAAACAAACAAAAGCAGACATACAGGAATAGAGGAAAGAAAGAAAGAAAGAAAGAAAGAAAGAAAGAAAGAAAGAAAGAAAGAGACAGACAAGCAGACAGACGGACAGACGGGAAGAAAAGAAAGAAAGAAAGAAAGAAAGAAAGAAAGAAAGAAAGAAAGACGGGAATAAAAAGTAGAAAGAAAGAAAGAAAGAAAGAAAGAAAGAAAGATGGAAAGAAAGAAAGAAAGATGGGAATGAAAGTTAGACGGAAAGAACGAATAGAAGACAATCAGACAGATAGACAGACAGGAATGAAGAAAGAAAGAAAGAAAAAAGAAAGAAAGAAAGAAAGAGACGGACAGACAGACGGGAATAGAACATTTTTTAAAGAGAAATCCTGATTCTGTCAATATTTCCTCCTCTACTTGCGTGTATTGCCAATATCTATTGTTACTGTTGTTAGGTGATGTGGTTTCTGTCATTTTGTAAAGTTCTTTACGATTATGTAGCGCCAATCTATATGATCTAATGAAAGATTGTCTTCTTCAAGACCCAGTGAATTCATTAGCTTTAAACTATTTTTACGTATTGATATTAAGAACAGAGAAAAATATTACATAACGGCTTATAAGACAGAAACCAAATTAAAATGAAAATAAATCAATTCGAGTTTGTTCAGGTTTCTCAAGTTGAATGATTTTTGTTTTGTAAGTTCAAATAGGTGTGTCGGACTCAGGTTCCAAATCTTGTGTGGGCGGAGAACATGAAGAGAGATGAACCCAGATCGATACTTACCTGGGTGAAATACTAAAATCGATTTGTAGCCTTGTGGTAGCCGACGTCACCAGTATCATCGTCAACAGCTTTTAACAATTCCTTCCATGACAACGAACTATACGGGAGTCTGTTCCTGGAAGTGACAGTTCTGGTGCAAAGCCAAATCACAATTCAATATTTCCTTTTACATTTGGAACAGGGAAAAAGAAAATAGGCTGATTCAATACCGAGGAAGTGGCCCGGATCAAAAGAACGGGGCCTATTTGCAATGCATCTTGGGAAGGTTTTGCTCAGTGGAAGATTTTGAAAAATGTCAAGACTGAGAAATAAAGACATTTATGATATGTTTAACGTTCTTTTTATAGATACAAGTATTTAAGCAAATGCTCTGTTTATAATAAACAGTATTAAATAACATTTACCGGCCTGAATGTCCGAGAAATTTTCATAGAAGTTCACCGACAACATTTCTCGGACATTCAGGCCGGTAAATGTTATTTAATACTGTTTATTATAAAACAGAGCATTTGCTTAAATACATGTATCTATAAAAAGAACGTTAAACATAATATAAATGTCTTTAAATAAATTGTCTCCCTATGTCCAATTCTAAAAATATATGACGTCATTTGTTTACATTTGATACGCTAGAGCAGATATGAATAGAAGAGATTCATGGAAGATTTAAGTTTAAAGATAGTAAAATCGACCTTGCTAACCAGACGCTGCTCTGTGGCCGAAAGGTTAAGGCACATCACGCGAAATAGGATACAGGTTCGATTCCTGTCGGAGAGCGAAAATTTTCTATGAAAATTTCTCGGACATTCAGGCCGGTCAATGTTATTTAATAATGTTTATTATAAAACAGAGCATTTGCTTAAATACATGTATCTATAAAAAGAACGTTAAACATAATATAAATGTCTTTAAATAAATTGTCGGGCTATGTCCAATTCTAAAATATATATATATATATATATATATATATATATATATATATATATATATATATATATATATATATATGTATGAGAAAGAACAAACAGATTTATAATTCAGAGTTCTATAGCAGTCGTTTTTTTAAAAGTGCTCAACACACAGTAATACATAATATTATAAATATTTTTTAAAAATATGTATCCATCGTTATTATATAACTATATTATATAACTATATTATATAACTATATTATATAACTATATTATATTTCGAAACCTAAACTTAAATCTTAAACTTAAAAGTTTAAACTTGGTCCCATTTCAGAGGGATTTTGAGAATGGATATATATTTTTTAAAAACTAATCATAATATATATATATATATATATATATATATATATATATATATATATATATATATATATATATATATATATATATATATATATTCCGTTTATACGTTATTTATTTTTAGATATAGTATATTTAAGTAAAAGCTCTGTCTTTTAAATAAACAATATTAATCATTTTCCCCGGTCTGAGAAATTTCGTAGAAAATCTGCGTTTTCCGACAGGAATTGAACCTGTGTTCTATACGGTAACAACTCTAATTTCTACGAAATTTCTTGATCATTCCTGCAACTAAATGTAACTAATATAGTTTATTTAAAAAGAATTAATTATTTTAAAAAATCCCACTAAGAAGCAGAGGACGACTGGAAGTGAAAGAGAGTGACAAGACTTTAAAATGAACTGGAAACCCAATCCTGAACAGAAAAAAAAGAGATAAACCTCTACTTCTGTTCAGAAGACTGTCGAGGAGTGTGAAGCGGACGATATGGTAACAACACCCTATTTTCGGTCTAATCTGACTTGTAAAGACAGAACATACCAGAAGGAGTCTGATACTTCTTTGATGAATAGAGAAATAGCACAGAGGCTCAGGGTGAAACCGGTAATTGTGACTGGAGAAAACGCAAGAGAATGATGCTACTGCCGTGTTAACTTGCCTTTTGAAGTATTGAACAATGCAAGGCACTTATCTACTACTTGCCCTGTTAGAGGTAGGTCAGGTGAGAGATCAGCGGCAAGCGCCGAGAATCTTGGTCTTAGGAAATGCGTCCATATCAGTCTTGACATCTATCATAAGCGTTTATTAATGATTGGAGAATGTTCCTACGTAAATCGCTTATAAAAGTGTCGTAACCTTGAAAGGGTTACTGAATGGAGAATAACCAAAACGGAGGTTGGAAATGAAATGATAATCTTTATAACATCAACAAAATACGATACTCGCCAGCGGCGTGAAGTAGGTAAACCACTTCTAGTGGTGGACTACTTAGACATCATATGACACCCTACTTACAATAGTACCAAACGTATTTATGAGGATTGGGACATGCACATTAGTATTCATACGTACGGTATAACACACACAAACACGCACAGACACATACACACATATCTATCTATCTATCTATCTATCTATCTATCTATATCTATATATATATATATATATATATATATGTGTGTGTGTGTGTGTGTATGTGTGTGTGTGTGTGTGTATGTATGTATGTATGTATGTATTATTTTAACCCAGAAAGGCTTACGGAATGAGGAATAACGAAAACGGAGGTTGAAAATGAAATGGTAATCTTTATAACATTAATCAAATAAAATACTCGCCAGCGACGTGAAGTAGGTAACCACTGTTAGTGGTGGACTACTTAGACAGCATATTACCCCCACTTACAATAATGTCCAACGTATTTATGAGGATTGAGACACACCTATTAGGTACGGTTTGTAAGAGAAAGAAAAGAAAAAAGTGTGTACGACCAAAGGAAGAGCCTTAGAGGAGGCGTAAACTTGGGAAGGCAGTCCATTCTCAAAGTTTTCCATGAATCTATATGAGAGAGAAATTTTGATCGCGTCAACTTCGCAAGATACCGGTGGATGTGTGTAGCAATCCCTATGCTACAATTTTAAAACTTTTTGCGATGTCAAATATAATCGAATCGGTAACCAAGCTACCATCGGGTTTCACTGATTCTGTGATTAAAGCATCAACAGTGGACCTAGAGGAGTGAAACCGATATAGTCTGGCGCCTAGGAGGTTATTTGTGGTGAGGCGGTATATTAACTGCTTCTTCAAAATAGATTCACCGAATTTAATGACACTAAGGATTTTGAGTGGATGACATCGCAATGGAGAGTGAACGCTCACGAGCATTTGAAGACAGGGATGATATTTAAAAAATTCAGCAGACCTTAGAAATATTTTACTTCAGACAGCG
>OZ038501.1:14097522-14140022 GCA_964036315.1 Acanthosepion esculentum | reverse complement strand
CGAAGTAGAATAAGAAGAGGGGTATGATAAGAAAAAGAATTAGGAGGAGGAGTATGAGGAGACGGAGAAGAGGAAGAAGTGACATATTGCCATTTATCGAGCAGCTCTCACGATACATTTAGTATAACCTTTTGCAGGTTTTGATGTGTCAAAGTTTCAGAGAAATGTCAATATGGCGGCTGGGATAGGCCAGAATTTTGTTTCAAGTTCCACATTATGTCCCGGTATTAAAATTACATCAGAGGTCAATCATTTAATAAACATTCATCAGGAAAATAGAATGGTCGGTGGAATAGAACAGGTCGACCGATTTCCAATTTTTTTCCTGTTGTATGCGATCTTGTGTTTTAATGTGAGTAAACAATATTTTATCTGTGGACTAACGCAGGACGCTTTTCGAGCAAACTTTTATGGACATGTTGCTACTGCTGGACATATAAGTGTGCATTTAATGTTTAAGTATCTTTTAAAATTAAGTGATTATCTGAGAGTGAATAATTTTTGCTCTAGATATTTATTCTTTTCTTTCTGTTTCTCTTTTTCGTTTCCCTTTTATTTCGTATTTCTCTATTTCAATAAAACATGTAAGATTCGAGACTGGAAAGGCAGTTTCATAACGTGATTGGTCAAGATCGTGCCTTGTAGTTTATCGAGTTAATTTACAATTAAAATGAAATTATTTTTAACTACGACTAATTCACGATTCGATGAAGCACTAATTGAATTCTCTGCATTTTTCGCTTTGAGCATTTATGCCAGGTTAGCTCCATAATCAGATTATGGCTTCAATCTGTTGTTGATTCATAATTAAACCAGCCAAAGATTAAAAAAAAAGAGTTGATCTCATTCCACTCACCTTCTCTGTTTACATATCATTAACATAAAAAAGATCTCTCTCTCTCTATCTATCTATCTATCTATCTATCTCTCTCTATCTATCTATCTATCTATCTATCTATCTATCTATCTCAGTCTGTTTATATCTATCTATCTATCTATCTATCTATCTATCTATCTCAGTCCGTTTATATCTATCTATCTATCTATCTCTCTATCTCAGTCTGTTTATATCTATCTATCTATCTATCTATCTATCTATCTCAGTCTGTTTATATCTATCTATCTATCTATCTATCTATCTATCTATCTATCTATCTATCTATCTATCTCAGTCTGTTTATATCTATCTATCTATCTAAGTCTGTTCATATCTATCTATTTATCTCAGTCTGTTCTTATCTATCTATCTATCTATCTATCTATCTATCTATCTATCTATCTATCTATCTATCTATCTATCTATCTATCTCAGTCTGTTCATATCTATCTATCTATCTATCTATCTATCTATCTATCTATCTATCTATCTAACTAACTATCTCAGTCTGTTCATATCTATCTATCTATCTATCTATTTATCTATCTATCTATCTATCTATCTATCTATCTATCTATCTCAGTCTGTTTATATCTATCTATCTAAGTCTGTTCATATCTATCTATTTATCTCAGTCTGTTCTTATGTATCTATCTATCTATCTATCTATCTATCTATCTATCTATCTATCTATCTATCTCAGTCTGTTCATATCTATCTATCTATCTATCTATCTATCTATCTATCTATCTATCTATCTATCTAACTATCTCAGTCTGTTCATATCTATCTATCTATCTATCTATCTATCTATCTATCTATCTATCTATCTATCTATCTATCTATCTATGTGATCATCATCAGTAGTGCAACTAGTAAGACCAAAACTATGTGGATCTATCCATTACTGATTTTTTTGCGTTTAAATGCAACTGACGATTGGCCTGACGATTGCGTCTAGCATGAAACAGACTGTTGACTTCTATGTTCACTTATATATATATATAAGCCTTAAAGTGGAGCCTTAAAGTGGTATGTTTTTCTTTAAATTATTCGCTCTGAATTTACATTGAGCTTTCAGTATTTCATCCACCTTGGGACTACCTACACGGATTACCAAATTTTTCGTAAGATATATATATATATATATATATATATATATATATATATATATATATATATATATATATATATACCTATCCCAGTCTGTTCAATCCTAGTTCTCTCTTTGTTTTTACCCATGCGCAGACGGATTATATCTCCCCGTCAGTGCGTTCATTTTTGTCTCTCTCTATTTCTGTTACTTTCTACCTGTGTCTTTATATTACACACACAAAGACACACTACATGTTTCACTCTTTCCTTCTAAATGTGTCCGATCATTTCTTCCTTTATATATATTTATTCATGTATATATTTCTTATTAGTTCAAACGATTAGTGTATAACTGCATCTTTTAATAGACGCCCATGGGCATCCATTATATAACTTGAAAAAATCATGTCAGATTAAAAAATTGAATCGATTGGTTACTATGCATCAATATATTTAAGCCTACTCATCTATCTATATCTCTCTCTTTCTCTCTGTCTCTGTCTCTCTCTCTCTCTCTCTCTCTCTCTCTCTCTCTATATATATATATATATATATATATATATATATATATATATATATATATATAGAGAGAGAGAGAGAGAGAGAGATATATATATATATATATATATATATATATATATATATATATATATATATATATATATAGAGAGAGAGAGAGAGAGAGAGAGAGAGAGAGAAAGAGAGAGGCGCGGTGGAGTAATGGATAACGGCTTGAATTGAGGAATCGGAGAGCCGAGTTCGAATTCCAGTCGAATCCATTACATTCACACGTGCTAATACACTTGGGAAAGGTTTGAATCCTCTTCTTCTCCCTCCAACTATGGGTAAAATAGCAGGACAGACTGGGTTCTATAGCCTTGGATGGCAACTGGTCTAGGAGAAGGACAACTCTGAATTCAAAACCTGCGGAGGGTCTTTTGGGGACCTTGTGGCATTCGTTGCACCAGGTCCCTGTATTCGTCCCTCCAAAAAGTGTGGATGGCCCTGCACAAGGCCTTCACCACTATAATCAAATCCTGTGTGGGTGTCGGGCTTTCAGTTTCTGGGAACTGATCTGTCTGACCCTCATACGTCGAATTCGACGGGAGAGTACATTATATATATATATATGTAAGCAAATATATGGATATAGATCCGACAGTATGAGGAAAAATATGAAGAAAACAAAATCCGAATATGCAAGTTTTACTGTTTTAATGTTTCAATGTCGACGTCAGACGTTTCGATCTAGTAGTCCTTCTTCAGGACATAGTTATTAAAACATAATTAAACGGTATTCAAGTCAACATAAAAAGACGTTAGACATAAGAATAATCAAAACAAAATAACTCAATATTTCCCCTTTCCTGGCAAGATTAATGCTGGACAAACGTACTTATAAAGTTTAGTTTCAAGTAAAATTCTTTCTTTTATAATAAACTTTATTTTTAGGAATACGTTTTCACAGCATCGCTCACGTGACGCCGACCTGATCGCACTGCAAAACGGAACGCTGATCTTAAAATTCAGTTATTTTGTTTTGATTATTCTTAGGTCTATCTATTTTTCCTCATATATATATATATATATATATATATATATATATATATATATATATATATATATATATATATATGTATGTATATATATATATATATATATATATATATATATATATATATTGATGCATGTTTCATTAAATAATATAGACAAATGTTGTCTATTTATTTTATGTAAATTCTTTTCATATCGTCTGATAAGCTTAATAACATTATTATTAAACAAAGAAAAAAAATCACAATATTGATACATATTTTTTAATCCTATCTAAGCTTACATAAGCCATTATCAAAGCTGACAATTACATTACAATATATTAAGCAATACACGGACAAATCAGTGATGATGGTCTGTTTCTGTTTACATGGATGATTTCCAAGCAACGACAAACTCGTGCATACAAGACGCTGAAAGAATTTTTAGTTTTTTGTTGGTTTTCTTGTTTAAGTATAGTTGAAATGAAAAAGTCCGACAATTATCTTTAAGAACTTTTTTCCATGTTTATACGTTCTTTTTATAGATACAAATATTTAAGTAAATGCTCTGTTTATAATACACATTATTAACGACATTTATCGTTTTGAATGTCCGAGAAATTTTCATAGAAAATATGCGTCCTCCTCTGTGGCTTAATCGTTTAAGGCACGTCAGGCTATATGACGGTTCCGTATGGGATACAAGTTCGATTCCTGTCGGAGGTCGCATATTTTCTATGATAATTTCTAGGACATCCAGGCTAATAAATGTCGTTAATACTGTTTATTATAAACAGAACATTTACTTAAATATTTGTATCTATAAAAAGAACGCATAAACATAGAAAAAAATCACTTAATATATATATATATATATATATATTCGTACAAAAAATACTACGAATTATAAATTTTAAAATTCGTAGGTGAAAATGGTCATTAACTAGAGGTATCTTAATTCCAATTGTAAAGAAAATTTTCTCTGTTTAATTAAAATATACATTGAGCGCTTTTTTCTGTTAGTATTAATATTTAATATTTAATATTTAAAATTCTATATTGTGTTTATAGCACTCGCTTGGATTATGTCAACGGATTACTACCTGTATATATAAATACATATGTGTGTGTATCTGTTTCAATTTGTCAGTTTCTCGCTATCTCTCTTTCATATGCATACGCGAAATCTATATCTATTTCAGTTTGTTCATCAGTACCTCTCTCTCCCCCCTCTCTCTCTATATATTTCTATCTATTTCAGTCTATTCATTTTAGCTTTTTTTTCATATCTATACACCAACAGATCATAGGTAAGTATTTCAGTGTGCCGATTTCTACTTCTATCTCTCTCTCTCTCTCTTTACATATATATATATATATATATATATATATATATATATATATATATATATATATATATATGTATTACATGAATCATTCAAACAAAAGGCAGATAGTGAAGTTAATGATATAAATGGCAAGAATCACTCTCGCAAACAATTTTTAATAAAATACATTAACCTCCAACCCGTTGATCCCTGTTTATAAATTCCAGTTGTATAAGGTCTTTTTTTACTACAAGCTTTCGATTGTTCATACAATCATCCTCAGGTATAGAAATAGATATGTCTTTTTACATCCAGGTAATAACAGGGCAACGAAAGTTAAGATGTACTCCGAAATAGGCTTTTTGGAAATGTGTTATTGTTAACTGTGAAAATTTTTGGGGAGCGTGCAGTCGCAACGCTGAGGTTGATTTTTTTTTAAATTTTCAATTGTGCTTTTTTGTACTAATATAGACATATCTATTTCTATACCTGACGATGATTACTTGTTTCCCTGATAGCTATTCCCCATCCTTCTCTTCATCCTTTCCTCCATCACGCCGCTTTACTCTTGTTCCCACTCTCTGTAACCCCTTGCGTGCTAATGGCAGCCCGCCCTGCTTGGGGTGAAATGCTTAAAAAAGATAGATAGATAGATAGATAGATAGATTACAGACTGAGATAGATAGATAGATAGATAGATAGATTACAGACTGAGATAGATAGATAGATAGATAGATAGATTACAGACTGAGATAGATAGATAGATAGATAGATAGATAGATAGATAGATTACAGACTGAGATAGATAGATAGCTAGATAGATAGATAGATAGATAGATAGATAGATAGATAGATAGATAGATAGATAGATAGATAGATTACAGACTGAGATAGATAGATAGATTACAGACTGAGATAGATAGATAGATAGATAGATAGATAGATAGATTACAGACTGAGATAGATAGATAGATAGATAGATAGATAGATAGATAGATAGATTACAGACTGAGATAGATAGATAGATAGATAGATAGATTACAGACTGAGATAGATAGATAGATAGATTACAGACTGAGATAGATAGATAGATAGATAGATAGATAGATAGATAGATAGATAGATAGATAGATAGATAGATACATATGAACTGACATTAGATAGATTGATAGATAGATAGATACGAACAACCTGATAGATAGATAGATAGATAGATAGATATTATATACGATTTACTCATGCAAGACAGATGCTGGTAAAATATACAGACTCTATCATATATTTAACATGAATTTAAGGTCATATATTTTTACAGGAATTATTTGCAATAGCTTATTTGTTGGTATGAGATATTGTTTTGCGACTTGATTTATTAAGAAGTTTCTTTCTTGAATTTCAGATATATAAAAATTGTCACGGGTTGTAAGAGAGATATAACCTCAAAAGAAATAGAAACAAATTTTTTTTATAAATTTATCGAGTGATAGAAAGCTAACTTTGGAAGGAATAAGACAAAAATGGCGAGATCAAAGATTTATGAAAAAAGAAATTGGAAATAATAAAAACACATAATCAGGAGAAAACAACGAAACTGGCTTGAAGAATGCCGCCAAAATATATTTGTTAAAAAAATGTCACGTGTTGCAAGCAGGAAATGAAGAAGTGTTGAAGATATGAAGGCAACTAAATTGACACCTTTATGCAAACATCACAAAGTTCTTCTCGAGCACAGCATAGCCGATGAATAGCAGTGAGTGGTTGCATTTTATTTTTCGTACATATAATAACATGGAAAAACGTCTGATTCATGTGCACCTTCATATCAAACGCCATTTTCCCGGACGGTTATCTGCGACAGGGCAAAATATATTATGGATAAATGCGAAACCACTAACTAGCAATGTTGTTTTCTTTTTGACAAGTTACCAAAGTTTTTGTGATCGTACACTCTTATGACTGCTTCAAATATTAGATATCGTTATCACTGTCAAAGAACTAGAAAAACGACCTTCAAAATATTTACGGGTCGCAAACCTAACCTCGCCAATATTCATATATTTGGATCAATTTATTATGCCTACAGAAAAAGAAATCGGTCACTAAATGTGAAAATGCAATTTGCATAGGTTACGATAAGTCTTCCATATTTAACATATATACCGGAAACTAAAAATGCCGAAAGCGTCAATGGAGAAACAAATTATGTTATTACTGATATATCTAAATTCATTAGTTTCAATAATGATTTTTATTTTAAGACATTTTTTTAATGTTTATGCGTTCTTTTTATAGATACAAATATTTAAGTAAATGCTATGTTTATAATAAACAGTATTAAAAACATTTACCGGCCTGAATGTCAAAGAAATTTTCATAGAAAATATGCGTCGTCCGACAGGAATCGAACCTGTATCCTATACGGAACCGTCACATAAGCCTGACGTGCTTTTAACCGATTGAGCCACGGAGGAGAGCTTCTGTTATCAACGTCGATTTTACTGTTTTTAAAGCTACAATTCTCCATGATTTTCTCTCGTCCATTCATATCTGCTCGATATTTATTTATATTATATTTATAAGTAATATATATTTATATTATATTATATGTTTATTATAAACAGAGCATTTACTTAAATATTTATATCTATAAAAAAAACGTATAAATAAAAATGTCTTAGAATAATTGTCGGACTTTGTCCATTTCATAATGTGGGACGTCATTTGTTTACATTTGGATACGCATTTAGTCACTGGTAATGCTTGCTATTGTGGCCGTGCAGCGTTACAATTTTCGTACGCTTTCTTGGAGTAACGTCCATCGCAGACAATGGCCGTAGGACAACTAATAGACAGTCGAGACAGTAGTGTCTGAGCATGATAAAAGTCTGATACAATCACGGATAACGCCATATTTTTCAAGGCCAAACAAATTTCATCATACACACCGGAAATAGATTCATATTACTGCACACCACTGTGAGTGACCTAATCTACGGAAGAAATAGAAATTGATTAGACGCTGTCACTCCAGTGGGTCTAAAACTGACCGTATAATAAGCGAAAGGAAAGTGAAGCAGTGTTTCAATTAATATGGACAAGGAGGCATGGTCTGCTGCAGGAGATCCCTAGTGAATATAGCCATCCCGCTAATATGGATGCCCTTGTCCTGTTTAAGAAATTAGTCAAATTGGTGCAATGGGCTCAAATACATAGCAATAAGATGGCAAGCTTGGGCGTGTAGTATGTCGTTCAATGGAGTTCCTACAGATGATGCGCTGACAGTTGTTCGAAAGAGACATAAATTAGACTCCTCCTCTCTGGGAGAACTTACTAACATTCCAACAAAACCAAACTAGTTATATTCCATTACCGCCGATCGGACCCCGCACTAGAGCCAGTCACGATGAGCAGATGTCACCTCGAGGAGAGACCATGCTTTGAGAGAATATTGGGCCTTAAACTCACACATGACCTCAAGTGGAAAACTTATATACAATTCTCGCTAAAGATGCAAGTAAAATGATCATCTCCCTGTACCGACTCTTCATGTATATCCTCTACCTTTATAAGAGCCGGATCAGGCCGAAAATCAAGTACTCTGGTCATATTTACCCAATCCTAACCTTCCAATCCTGATAGAGTTCAAAAGTGTATCTTCGTCCTTGATCGAGAAGAATTATTTTCCACCTCCAATCTCTCTATCACAGGAGGCATGTGGCGAGTCTCTTACTAATAGAAAGTACTCGGACGGAATATGTTCCATGCTTCCACCAGGTTTAACCTCTAGGGCCAGCCATAGTGCGTAAATAGTAGCAAACCACCCAAGTTCCCTCCGTATTTTATCGGCGAGAAGTTCCAGTGGAACAGCTTCTTCTCTGGAACCACTGCAGTGAAGAACAGACTCCTAAGAGAATGTTTTCCTAATCACTAATATCTTAACATTGCTGCGGAAAATAATATAAAGGGGAGACAGACAACCCCCTTATGGTAAGGCTTCAAGAACAGCAGAAAACTGTAACACGAGGGGAAGTGGAAAAATCAAGCGTGGCTGACCACATATGGAGAGAAAAGGGAGATCACCGCCATGTGTGGGATCAGGTTAAGATCATAGACAAAGAACACCATTGGAAAATTTGTAAATTTAAGGAATCGGCAAATATGCTAGGCCACAAAAATCCCCTGTGCCAACCAAGCATAGAAATGAATGCAGGAAACAGGAATAAGGAGTGCCAGAGAAAGGCAATAATAACAAAAAAAATTGCAATATGAGCTCTGGTAAAATCATGAAATGATAACAGCAAAAAAATTCCAATATGAGCACTGGTAAAAAATGATTGCTGAAGACATTAAGTTTATAATACTCAGAAATTCATACACAGATGTCCTCAAGGACACATGGCACAGTGGATGAAGCGGTTAGTTAGATCCAGTGATAGGGCCCAAATTGTGTGAGTTCAAGGCAGTGGAGAACTTGGAGAGGGGAATTAACAGGAGATATCTGATAACTGGTATCCATTAAACATGGCACGTCGAACTAGAACAGTCTACCCCAGTGAGTGAAATAAAGGGTTCAGTTGGACTTTCCAACCACCTGAAGAATGCCGAGCGTACAACGGCCGAAACATTGTAATAAATATGGCGAAAAAGTTAGGGGCAGTAGTCCGAATAATGTAAATAATGTACAATCTTAACCTTTTCAAATCTAGAGTAAACCGTTATCTTCAACCTTTCACGAAATCGACTACCTGGAGTGGCCCTGGGCCTTGTATAGGGTAAAACTTACTGAAAAAATCAAATAAAAAAGACAATCTGATGGAAATATTGGCGTTCTTTGTACAGAAAACATTCTTCCAACTAGAGTCTGACCTACTATTCGAGAAGAAGGCGTGTCTATGGGTTCACAGTTTTCACCAGTGATGGCGAGCATATGCATGGAATAGGTAATGGTTATAAGAATGGCGCCACTAATTCCAAAAGCATGGCCGAGATATGTGGATGACGCTTTCATACTCTGGCCGCATCAGTAAGTTGAACAAATACTGCTGGATCATGTGAAATCAATAACCTTTTATCCCGTTCACAATTATGTAGTACTAACTGGCACAGAGAATTGGTTCAAAACATCCGTATGTCATGAACAAACTATCATCAGGCAAAATGTCAACTTCAAAAATCACTATCCATAGAGTTTGAAGAAAGATCTCGTTTGATGACTACAAAGCAGAACAAAAAAAATTAAATGGCGACCCAGAGACATACCAAGGGGAAATAAAAACGATGACTACCCGGCAAACATGACATCAGCGTCTACAAGGTCGGGGGAACAGAAGGTTCAAGGAGGAAGACTAGAAAATTAGCCACGGTTTGTCTACCTTACGTCAAGTGCTTACCGGAAAAGCTTCAGAAGATCTGAGGTCGATATAGCATCAGGAAAATATTTAAAGCAGTTGCTCACGACGGAGAATTCTCTGTCAAAGTAAAACCTAACACGGGGCAGAACTTAACCAAGAATTACGTGTACTTCATTCCTTACAGCTTTGGCAGAGAATAAAAAGGTTAAACAATCCACCTTCTAAAAGTAAGGCTAGATCAGGGGTGGGCAAACTACGGCCCGCGGACCACATGCGGCCCGCCAAACGATTTCGTGCGGCCCGCTTTAAAATGTTATTTATTAAAACTATATTTATCCTTTAAAACCCTTTATTTTGCCAATTTTAAATATCAATTATTTTGGTTTATATATACTATGCCGCCCAGTAAAACTATAAATTTTTAGAATGCGGCCCTTGTACTAAATAGGTTTGCCCACCCCTGGGCTAGAGGAACATCGAAAAGACGTAGTGAGGTTTGAGGCAATAGAATATGGCATGGCTGATCATGTATGTAGGGAAAGGTGTAATCATCAGTCCGTGTGGAATGAAGTGAAAATATTGGACGAGGAAGTACACTGGAGAGTTAGACGTCTGAAAGAATTCGATTATATGCTAAGCTAAAGGACCTCCTTAGTAGGCTTAGCATAGAAATAAAAACTGCTAATAAAGAAAGATCGATAAATGACTGCATGTCTTAAACTACAGGATACTTGCATCAAAACAACAGCAGTAATCAGCAGGCAGGTCAGGTTTAAGGCTCCAAGTTCACGACAGGGAATCTTCCTATAGAACAATAGCCTTGTCTATTAAAGCGTTTATTTATGACTTTGTTCACATAATAATCGTGAGTTCAATCCCTGGGAATGGCAATGTGTACGCAAAGTCAATGTAAACGGGCGCAATAACGGAGCAGTAACAAAAATAAGAACAAGACGATATCCCTATCCTATAGGAAATGACAAACAGATTATCATTATTGTTTCGTCCGTGTATTGGCTGATATATTGAAATGTAATTGTCATCTTTGATAATGGTTTATGTAATCCGAAAGCTTAGATTGGATTTAAACATGAATCAATGTGGTGTTTTCCTTTCGTCTTTCAATGATAATGTTATTAAGCTTATCAGACCATATGAAAGGAACTTACTTAAAATAAATAGAAAAACGTTGTCTATATTATTTAATGAAACATGCATCAATGAAAAATTGCTGCTTAAATATACACAATATATATATATATATATATTCATACATGTTTCATTAAATAATATAGATAAGTGTATGAATGAAAAAATGCTGCCTAAATACACACAATTCATATATATATATATATATATATATATATATATATATATATATATAACACATTTCCCTAATTTTCTTAAGCCTAATCGTCTTTTTTTTTACCAAACCCGATTAACAAATATGTTTGTGTCTAACGTGGTTGTTCTTTTGTCACCTCCCTATTTGCTGTACCCCCACACTCTCTCTCGCACTCTCTCTCTCTCTCTCTCTCTCTCTCTCTCTCTCTCTCTCTCTCTCTCTCTCTCTCTCTCTCTCTCTCTGACAGTAGTCGGCTTGTCGCTCGACAAAAGCGAATACTGAATTATCCAGTTGTAACGAAAGGGGTAGGACAAACGATAGTTTTTCTGTTGTTGTTTTGTTTTTTTTAAGTCTTTACAGATCACAATTTTAATTCGTGTCCGATTTACGTCACTTCCCTTTGAAATCATCCGGTCAATGAATAATTTCTCTCTCTCTCTCACTCTCTCTCTCTCTCTCTCTCATCCCCTTTCTTGTTATTTAATTTCTTCTCGTGCCGTTTAATGCCGAGTTGGTTTACTGCTTTGTGTTAATCTATATTATAAAAAACAGAATGAACTAGTTCTCAACCCGTCACACATTCTCTGACGTTGCCTGCGCTTAAATTATGTTCGTTCGTTTTCTACGTCTTATCAACCATTAGCATGTTATGTAAAGCCAGACAAATATTCTTATATTTTTATTTCTTTAGATACAATAACGGTTTTAGAGATATAAATCTTACTAATTAACCCATAGCTGGGGGGAGAAGACGTGGATTCATACGTTATTCAAAGGTATTTGCGCGTAAGTGAATATAACGAAACGAAATGGAATTGGAACTCGACTCTCCGGTTAACGAGCCATTTACGTTCGACAAAGTCCAAAATTACAGCACCTGCTATCCCCCAAACGGTCACTCGTCTAGGTACTGACCAAGCTCAACGTTGCGTAACTTCGGTGATCATACTAGAACCGGTGTTTCAACGTGATGTGGCCGTAAGACGAATGCTTTTCAAGACAGATCTTGAGTCGGGAAGTAGACAAAAAAAGTACGATTTCTCACCTAATCACCAATGTCTTCCTTCTGCTTCGAGAAAGAAATATTTACGACTCAACACTTTTCATCGGAACGTCCCAGATCCAATACTGCCGAAGATTTTCACATTAAACCCTAAAGAGAGAAGAACAAAATTTCCTCGGGTTCTTTATAAAGACATAATAATGTTTTTTGTCCAAAAATGTATTACTGGTAATATTTTTGTTGAAAAATATATTGCTGGTAATATTTTTGTCGAAAAATATATTGCTGGTAATATTTTTGTCGAAAAATATATTGCTGGTAATATTTTTTGTCCCAAAATATATTGCTGGTAATATTTTTTTGTCCAAAAATATATTGCTGGTAATATTTTTTGTCCAAAAATATATTGCTGGTAATATTTTTTGTCCAAATATATATTGCTGGTAATATTTTTTGTCCAAAAATATATTGCTGGTAATATTTTTTGTCCAAATATATATTGCTGGTAATATTTTTTGTCCAAATATATATTGCTGGTAATATTTTTTGTCCAAAAATATATTGCTGGTAATATTTTTTGTCCAAATATATATTGCTGGTAATATTTTTTTGTCCAAAAATGTATTGCTGGTAAAATTTTTTGGTCCAAAAATGTATTTCTGGTAATATTTTTTGTCCAAATATATATTGCTGGTAATATTTTTTGTCTAAAAATCTATTACTGGTAATATTTTTTTTCAAACATGTATTGCTGGTAATTTTTTTTCTTTTTCACAAATGAACTGCTAGTATTAAAAACTATTTTTACACTTTCATAGTCTTTTGACTTCTTTTTGGTGGGGGTTAAATATTTGCCCATAGCTGGCACCCTGACAGGTGCTACCACTCCGGGTCAGAGTGGATATGTGAACACCAGTAACTAAGAAGTGGTTCCACATTCCTAGAAACCTTCTGATGAAAGGCCTTGCTGTCGGATGTAGTTTATCGTCTTACCAGGACACCGGATGTAGTTTATCGTTTTACCCACGGCGCTGATATAGTTTATCATCTTACTCAGGACGTCCTGATAATAGATAAGTGATTGCAAATAATTGAAAAAAGAGTACAATTTGTTTTATTA
The DNA here is from genome assembly GCA_964036315.1 of Acanthosepion esculentum. NCBI lineage: Eukaryota > Metazoa > Mollusca > Cephalopoda > Sepiida > Sepiidae > Acanthosepion > Acanthosepion esculentum. The sequence continues at coordinate 14,126,368 of OZ038501.1, read as the reverse complement.
AGAATAAAGTTGATAAATACAAACGGAAGTATTTATGACACAACATAAGACTTTTCATCGGAACGTCCCAGCTCGAATACTACCGAAGATTTTCACACTTAAACACCAAAGAGAGAAGCCAACATATCCTCGGGTTTTTCATAAAGTACATAGCGATATTTTTTCAAAAACGTACTGCTGATATTAAAACCTATTTTTACACTTTCATAGTGTTTTGATCTCTTTTTGGTGGGGGTTAAATATTTGCCCATAGCTGGCACCCTGACAGGTGCTACCACTCCAGGTCAGAGTGGATATGTGAACACCAGTAACTAAGAAGTGGTTCCACATTCCTAGAAACCTTCTGATGAAAGGCCTTGCTGTCGGATGTAGTTTATCGTCTTACCAGGACACCGGATGTAGTTTATCGTTTTACCCACGGCGCTGATATAGTTTATCATCTTACTCAGGACGTCCTGATAATAGATAAGTGATTGCAAATAATTGAAAAAAGAGCACACTTTGTTTTATTAAGAATAAAGTTGATAAATACAAACGGAAATATTTATGACACAACATATGACTTTTCATCGGAACGTCCCAGATCGAATACTGTCGAAGATTTTCACACTTAAACACCAAAGAGAGAAGTCAAAATTTCCTCGGGCTCTTCATAAGGTAGATGCACACAGAAATCTGGTAATGATGTGGAACTGACTTTCAAGAAAAAAGTTTATAGAATTTGCAGAATTTTGCTGGAATGATATTGATGAACTGCCTGATTATTATCAAGAAATCCTTGCAATTAATAGTGAATATCTAACTGGATTAAATGTAATTATACTTATTGAAGAATAAAGTTGAAAAACAAAATTGTATTTGGAAGATAATGTAGGTAAAAAATGTAAATGATTTATGACTCAAAATAACACATGAATTAATGAAATATCTTGATTGAAAATGAATCTCATTTCTCATTTAAAGCTACTTTGATTGGAATTTTTGTAATTTAGTCTACAGCAAGAACAACATAGAAAAAAAATTGGAATTCATTTTGCCTATTATACATTGTCCGCCATATTCACCTGGCCTTTCACCAACCGATTATTACATATTTTCAACACTGCATGACATCTTAATGAGGAAAACTTTCTCTAATAAAAAAACAGATTTACAGTTTGTGGAAAACCTTTTATCATGAATACCTACACATTTTTCTTATTGCAAATAATGGTGAATAAATAAACTGAATAAAATTGAATCGTATTTTTTGAAGAATAAAGTTCATAAATAAATACAGAAATTATTTATGACTAAACATAACACTATTTATCGGAATGTTCTAGATTGAATATTTACCAATATTTTCAGAGCTAAACCCCAAAGAGAAAAGCCAGAACTGGAATTTAAGTAAATATTTATATAGAATTTGCAGAATGTTACTGAAATAGCATTGATCATCTGCCTGATAAATAGAAAGAGATCCTTACAATTTAATGGTGAATATCTAACTGAATTAAATGTAATTTTACTTATTGAAGAATAAAGTTGAAAAATAAAATTGTATTTGGAAGATAAAGTTGATAAAAAATGTAAATGATTTATGACTTAAAATAACACATGACATAATGAACTCTCTTTTTTATCTGACGACTTCTCACTAAGTTCTGGCCACGGAAAGCAGACCCCTACACACTCACTGCCAGGCCACTTTAATGAAGTATCTTGATTGAAAATGAAGTCTCAGTTCTCATTTGAAGCTACTTTGATTGGAATTCTTGTAATTTAGTCTACAGCAAGAATAACACTGAAAAAAAAATGTGGAATTCATTTTACCTGTTATACATTGCCATATGTACCTGATCTTTGACCTTCCGATTTTGACATATACAGGGTGACCCAAAAAACAGGAATTTTTTAAGTGCGTATTGCCAGACATGAGCAAGTAGCAACACTGCGAGACAGTGACCTTCAGCAAGTAAACATTTTGCCATTTTAGTAACGAGAATGAATTTCACAGTATCCCAGCTGAGATGTTGCAGCAGTCAATGAGGAATCTCAACAGCAGATTTCAAGAATGCATTCGTACAGGAGGACACCATCTACAGGACGTAATTTTTAAAAAATGAAAATTCCATCATGGTTTCATAAATGGCATGTTTTAAGGTTTCAATTACTATGAATTAAATATTTTTCTTCCATCACTCTTGGTTTTATTGGATTGTTAAAAAGTTCCCGTTTTTTTTGGTCACCTTATATTTTCAATCACTGCATGACATTTTAATGAGGAAAAGTTTCTCTAACAAAAACCAGACTTAAGAGCTTGTGGAAAACCTTTTTGCATGAAAACCTACACCGTTTTTCTTATTGCAAATATGGTAGAGAGGTTCATAAATCAAAAATCCAAAGGAGCTAAGACAGGAGTATACAGTGGATGCTGCACGGTTTTTCCATGTCAAATGTTTAGGCTTCTGTAAAGCTTGTTTTGTAACATGAGGTCTTGTGTTGTTGTAAAAAATGATATCTTTTCGAATTACTCAACATCGGCAGTTTTTTCTTGAACACAAGTCTCTTCAAATAACGAAAGGCAGTTGAGATATCGATTTTCAAACTCCCCTTAATCTCTTCCGCCGAAATCTTTGCTTAATGCTTCACGATGGCAAGCTGAGCGCCTTCACAGACGTAAGAATGTCGCCCGGGCCGTGACTGATCACCCTGACGATATTTGATGCTTACCCCTTTCCGAAATGTATAGATAATAATATGGCGAATGTGCAACTTTCCATCTCCCATCTTTAAGGCATTCATTCAAAAACACGCAACCAACCAAACGATGCAAGGACACAGCGGAAACTGACGCCAAAACAAACATCAGTTGCGCCATTTTATATTAAAAATGAAAAAAAAGGCATGTACTTTTGCTCTGGTACTATGTTTTTGGCTCGCTGAAAAAACGCTATAATGGGGTAAATTTACTATAATGAAAATCGGATTCAAGATTCGTCGAAAACTTTTACATATTGTTTTTTTTGTTTTTAAGCATACACCCCAAGCAAGGCTGGAAGCCACTAGCACGCAAGGGGTTACAGAAGATTTGGAGCGAGAGCAGATAGGAGTGTTAGAGGAAAGGATGTGGAAAAGGATAGTGGATAGATCAAGGCAAGGGGGTTACAGAAGATTTGGAGCGAGAGCAGATAGGAGTGTTAGAGGAAAGGATGTGGAGAAGGATAGTGGATAGATCAAGGCAAGGGGGTTACAGAAGATTTGGAGCGAGAGCAGATAGGAGTGTTAGAGGAAAGGATGAGGAGAAGGATAGTGGATAGATCAAGGCAAGGGGGTTACAAAAGATTTGGAGCGAGAGCAGATAGGAGTGATAGAGGAAAGGATGTAGAGAAGGATAGTGGATAGATCAAGGCAAGGGGTTACAGAAGATTTGGAGCGAGAGCAGATAGGAGTGTTAGAGGAAAGGATGTGGAAAAGGATAGTGGATAGATCAAGGCAAGGGGTTACAGAAGATTTGGAGCGAGAGCAGATAGGAGTGTTAGAGGAAAGGATGAGGAGAAGGATAGTGGATAGATCAAGGCAAGGGGGTTACAGAAGATTTGGAGCGAGAGCAGATAGGAGTGTTAGAGGAAAGGATGTGGAGAAGGATAGTGGATAGATCAAGGCAAGGGGTTACAGAAGATTTGGAGCGAGAGCAGATAGGAGTGTTAGAGGAAAGGATGTGGAGAAGGATAGTGGATAGATCAAGGCAAGGGGTTACAGAAGATTTGGAGCGAGAGCAGATAGGAGTGTTAGAGGAAAGGATGTGGAGAAGGATAGTGGATAGATCAAGGCAAGGGGTTACAGAAGATTTGGAGCGAGAGCAGATAGGAGTGTTAGAGGAAAGGATGTGGAGAAGGATAGTGGATAGATCAAGGCAAGGGGTTACAGAAGATTTGGAGCGAGAGCAGATAGGAGTGTTAGAGGAAAGGATGTAGAGAAGGATAGTGGATAGATCAAGGCAAGGGGTTACAGAAGATTTGGAGCGAGAGCAGATAGGAGTGATAGAGGAAAGGATGTGGAGAAGGATAGTGGATAGATCAAGGCAAGGGGGTTACAAAAGATTTGGAGCGAGAGCAGATAGGAGTGATAGAGGAAAGGATGTAGAGAAGGATAGTGGATAGATCAAGGCAAGGGGTTACAGAAGATTTGGAGCGAGAGCAGATAGGAGTGTTAGAGGAAAGGATGTGGAGAAGGATAGTGGATAGATCAAGGCAAGGGGTTACAGAAGATTTGGAGCGAGAGCAGATAGGAGTGTTAGAGGAAAGGATGTAGAGAAGGATAGTGGATAGATCAAGGCAAGGGGTTACAGAAGATTTGGAGCGAGAGCAGATAGGAGTGTTAGAGGAAAGGATGTGGAAAAGGATAGTGGATAGATCAATCCAAGGGGTTACAGAAGATTTGGAGCGAGAGCAGATAGGAGTGATAGAGGAAAGGATGTGGTGAAGGATAGTGGATAGATCAAGGCAAGGAGTTACAGAAGATTTGGAGCGAGAGCAGATAGTAGTGTTAGAGGAAAGGATGTGGAGAAGGATAGTGGATAGATCAAGGCAACTGGAGATGTCGATTGACGTTACATTTGAATAGTTGGAGATTATAGTTATCAGGGAAACAGGAATAAGGACGGGAGTTCCACTTGCGAGAGGTGCGAGTTATGAAGCTATTGGAGAAGAAGAGACGTCCACATTTAACAGTTTCAACTGTGAAAAGGTGGGAGCGAGTTGCCAGCCTCGAAGGATGCTTGAATTCATGAAGCCTGGGAACCGGCGAAAGCAGCTCATTGGAGCAATTACCGTGAAAGTATTTGTAAAAAGACAGAGCGAGGCGTATCAAGTCCTGTTGTGTTTACGCAAGAAGTACCGAGAAACCTACTTGATGAGTGACAATAAGTGATTTAAAGTGCACCCTTCTGCAAATTAATTGAAACGACTGCTTTAGTTTCCTTTCTTTAACCTAACGGTCAGTTTTAGATCCACTGAAGTGACAGGGTGTAATTGATTTGTATTCTTCCCTCAGATATGGTCGTTTGTTGTGGTGTGCAGTAATATGAATCTATATTGCGACATGCGTGATTGCATCAGATTTTTATCATGCTACTATTGCCTCGACTGTCGATTCGTTGTCCTACGCCCATTGTCTGCGATGGACCTTAGTCCAAAGAAACGTACGAAAATTTGTAACGCTGCACAACCACACTGGCAAGCCTTACCAGTGAGTAATTCAATGTACTAGACTTGCCCGGAAACTCTCAAAAATCTCAAACCCTCTCTTCTTTTTGTCAACGCATCAGGTGCCGGGCAATAAACCCATCCCCATCCCGAAAGATAGGTACTGCCTCGTGCGGTAGCATTATTGGTAGAGAAGCGAACTTGTCTGCCAGTTAGAATACAAATCTCTCCTCTTCGGCAAAGTCTTCGAAACCCTTATCAACACCGAAGTGATTAATCACCTGATATCCCATGATCTGCTCTCAGACAAGCAGTATGGTTTCCGCTTTGCCCGATCTACAGCCGATGTGCTTATGGCCATCACTGAATTTGTCTACCAACCTATTCATAATAACGGTGAAGCTCGTGCCTGGCCCTAGACATCTCCAAAGCGTTTGATAGAGTTTGGCATGCCGGCCTTCTTCGCAAGCTTCATGGTTATGGTATTACAGGTCGATTGTTTGACCTAATACAATCATTCCTGTCAAACCGTGAATTGAAGGTCGTTCTCAATGAATTCATCTCCAGCTCCTATCCCACTAACGCAGGTATTCCTCAAGGCTCCATCCTAGGCCCTACTTTGTTCCTCATATTCATAAACGATCTTCCTGACGCCATAGATTCCCAAGTCGGTATCTATGCGGATGACACCACAATTTACTCCTGCCTCATAAACAAATCTAGTGATGCTGACAAAGTTAACCTGGCAGTTCGACTCGAAAAGGACCTACAATCAGTTGTGAACTGGGACAAGAAATGGTTGGTTAACTTTAACACCTCTAAAACAAAACTGCTCTCTATTAACCACCACAGGGATCCATCCCTGCATCCCATTAGAATGTCTGAAGACCAACTTCTCGAGAGCTCCTCTCTGCGGCTGCTCGGTCTCACGCTGTCTGCTGATCTGAGATGGAACAAATACATCGAATCAATTGGTTCATCCACCGCAAGGAAAGTTGGCTCCCTGTGCCGAGCCAGGAAATTTTTCTCCTGGGAATCGATCCTCCAAATCTATAAATCAGCCATTCGCCCTTGTATGGAGTATTGCTGCCATATATGGTCTGGAACCCCTGCTGTTTGCCTCAGGGTTCTTGATAAGATCCAGAGACGGATATGCAATGTAATTGGCCCTGATCTGTCATCTCGTCTGCAGTCACTCTCGCACAGACGCGCCGTTGCCTCGGTCTGTCTCTTTTACAAATACTTTCACGGTAATTGCTCTGATGAGTTGCTTTCGCTGGTTCCCAGGCCTCATGAATTTAAACGTCATACGAGGCTGGCATCCCGTTCCCACCCCTTCACCGTTGAAACTGTTAGATGTAGACGTCTCTTCTACTCCAATAGCTTCATGTCTCGCACATCTCGCCTGTGGAACTCCCTTCCTTATTCCTGTTTCCCTGACAAATATAATCTCCAACTATTTAAGTGTAATGTCAATCGACATCTCCAGTTGCCTTGATCTATCCACTTCCCTTCTCCACATCCTTTCCTCTTTCATTCCTATCTGCTCTCGCTCCAAATCTTCTGTAACCCCCTTGCCTTGATCGATCCAATATCTTTCTACGCATCCTCTCCTTTACCACTCCTATCTGCTATTCCTCCAAACCTTCTGTAACCCCTGCGTGCTAGTGGCTTCCAGCCTTGCTTGGGGTGATAAGCTTAATATATATATATATATATATATATATATATATATATATATATATATATATATATATAATTTTCTATTTCAATGCTCTGGAGAGAGTTTCACATGGACGGTACCAGAATAGCCAAGAAAGTAAATAAACTAAATGAATATGACTTCTTGTTCTATTGTTCTCATTATTTTTTGGTAGGGAATGACAAGATTTTCAGACCACCCTGTACTATGGCCAACAAATGGCGGATGTGTTTAATAGTTGTTGCGAGACCAAAACTTCCCTACATCATGGACTCTCCCAGTACTATATTATTATGTGTATCATGGGGAGTAGCACCAGGAATGCGCAGCCGCGTGTTCTGCTGTCGAACTCTCTGTTTGGCAGAGAGGAACTCGGACGAGGTTTTGTCGCAGGGCAAAGTTTCGTCCGGGGAGGTAGACAGTCCCTAAACTCGTGTATACGGGTTGTATTTGTGCCACATTCGCCCCGTGTGTGTGTGTGGGGGGGGGGGTTGTTAAATATAGTAATGCGCAGGCGCGTACGATACCAATATCGGAGACCTGTGGATAGTAAGCTCTGCTTACATTATTCTTTGTAACTTTTCTGTTTAATATATCTTTCTTACCTCTAACCCGTGTTCCGTGTTTTCCTTCCGTGGCCCCTACTTCGGGTCCACATCAATAGTAAAGAACAATACAAAACTGATCCCTCACTTTTTATCATCCTACTTATTACCGATAAGGATATTTTGTAATTTCATCTATGAATCTACGGGATGGTCCGAAAGGCTTGACATTCCCTAAATAATATAATTTTCTATTTCAGTTGGGTGACACGAAAATGATGGCGTTCATACAGACCTCCTCGACGGGTGACAGCGTCAATGAAAGTGAATAAACTGAATCCAGTACATGTGCTTTGTATTACTGTATGACTTGTTCTATTGTTCTCATTAGTCTTTTTGGTAGTGGGTGACAAGACTTTCGGAACAGTAATTCTGAACGCGTGCATTGGCAGGGCACTTGTCTGCCAGTTAGAATAAAATTCTCTCCTATTATACTCGATATCTACTTGCCGCCCCACGTAGGCAGGATGCGACACCACAAGGTTAGTTTAAATTACAAGGTGGTCCAAAAGTCATGTCATCCCTACATGATATAATTTTCGATTTCAACGCTCTGTGGGGTATTATCAAGGAGAGAGTTTCACATGAACGACACGAGAATACCCAAGAAAGTGAGTAAATTGAATCCAGTACATCTGCTTTGTATTACTGTATGACTTGTTCTATCGTTCTCATTATTTTTTGGTAGGGGTGACAAGACTTTCAGACCACCGTGTTGATTTAATTCGTGCGGCAGAAATACCTCCCACGTATACAGTTCCCAGAACACTGACTGAATCATAGGCGCCTTTGACTAGTGAAATGGTTAACGAGCTAGTCTGGTTGGCTATTACTAACATCGTTGGGGCTCATATATTTGGTCTTGTATAGTGTAGTACAGGGTGGTCCGAAAGTCTTGTCATCCTTGCATAATATAACAACGATCTGTTGGATATTATCAAGGAGAGAGTTTCACAAGAAGGATACCAGAATAGCCATCAGTTGAAGGACGCCGTTCGCAGAGCCTTTACGACAATCAACAAAGCACAGCTTTCTAAAAATATCACACAGGACATTGCGCCGTATTATTTTGTGCTACGAAAATGATGGTGTTCATACAGACCATGTCGATGTGTGACAGCGTCAATGAAATTGAACAAAACTGAATCCAGTCCATGTGCTTTGTTGGCGTGGGATGACAAGACTGTTGTCAATCTGAGCACGTGCGAGCGGGCGGAGGTTCAAAAATAGTCCAGCCGCTGAAACCGTCGTGTTGCTCTGGCATCGGCATTGCTTCCATCCACACCTCTCTCTAGTGGGAGTAACACTTTCCCGGGACCGGGTACTTCTCATTTTGGTGGACTGAATTCTGTCTGAAGACAAAGACACAAGTGAGAGATGATAAACGACATACGACACACCGAATCTGGCAAGCTCGACTCGCAAGACTAGCGTATTATATTCGTCCCTCCCCTTACAATTTGGGCACTTTATATAGCCTCTATGGCTTAGCTATGCTAATTTGGAAGTCATTTACCTATCACTATACAATTTGTTTCTTTCCTTGACATACAATCTTTTTTTGTATTTTAATTTTTTTCCATTTTTTCACATTTTTCAGTGTCTCTCATTCGCTTAAATTGCCTTGCTCCTACCAGTTTTATTAATATAATACTTAAGCCTGTTTTATTTCTTTATATTCCATTTTTAGATTTGTTTGAAACATTGCAAATAGTTCGTTTTTTATCTCTTCTTTTTTAAAAAAAAATATAGTTTTTTTTTTATTTTCTTGCTTTCAATCTTTACGGGTTTTGCCTTATTTGTCCCAAAACTTGATCCCTATTTTATTCCTTTAAATTTTACTTGGCTTTTCCTCTCAGTATTTCTCTTATCCGTTTATTTATTTTTTTTCATTGTAAAATACTCCTTCTTTCCTTATTTCATTCACTTCCCTTCCATTTTTATCTCGTTTTCATTCAAGTTGCTACCTCTCAGCTCAGCTTTTTTTTTCTCTTTTTCATTTTCTTTCTCTTTACATGATTATATTTTGTAGTGTTATCATTTCTTTCAGTGTTCTGGATCCTTCCTTTTTAATAATCTTTATTCTCCATATACCCTTCTTTCTGCTATTTTTCGTTTCGGTTCCTTTTCATTTTCTTGTTTCAGTTTCCCGCTTTTCTCAATTTTTTCCTTCTTTTTCTTATTTTTTTTCACTTGATTTCATTTCCGTTCCTTTCACTATGCTCATCCGTTTCATATTTAAAATACTTCCACAAAAAGATTTTTCTTTACTTCCTTCTTTACACTCTTTTCCATCTTCTACAATTTTTAACCCGACTTCGATTACTTTCGATAGCCAGTAAACCTAACCCCCGCTTACTTTTCCTGCCGTCAAATAATCCTTTCAGCATCAGAACATCATCTTCTCATTAAGCAATATTAATAATAATCCTTAAACACTATTTTTTTCATCCAGTTCCAAAAATATCCCATAATTCGCTTCTATTTTTCCGCCATTTTTTTTTTTACTCAAGATTTAATATGGCGGCCGCCCGGCCGGTCGACCGATCTCTTTGTTGCACTCCATCAGTCCTCCACCCCATACACACACACGTTTGTTCGTTTATTCTTGTCCTATCACTGGAGTCTTATTGCGCCACTCAATTAAGTCATCTCTGCCTCCTACCACTTCGGCGACAGCATCGACCCTCTTGCTTCTCGCTACTTACGTGGCCTGTCGTTTGATTAAAAGCAGCTCACGATTTATTGGAACTAGGATCCGGTATGAATGAAAGTAATGGCGTAATAGAGAGACCCCGACGCGGTTTTTATAAACATTCTCAAAGACGAATGAAACAGATTTAATCTGGGAATGTTGCGCGGCATAGGCTGACGTTTGGGTTGGAAAGTGCGGCTCTAGGTCGGAATGAGGTGACACGGGGTGTGTTGACAAAGACTGAATAGAATTAAGAGAGATATGAGAAATGAGACATCGCTTCAATGGAGAAATCATAAATATCAATAGTGATTGGTATTGATCTATGACTGGGGTTGGGCAGAGAATCTGTGTGTGTATTTCAATGTTCAGTGCTCGCTTGAGAATATGGACGGGTGTCAGTAATTTTATGTGCAAAGGACGGTGTAGAAATAAATTCTTAAATGACTGCAGGCATTTGCTTACGGGCTAGCTTAGGGTGACACATGGTCAACATTTTATAGACTCCACTGATATGGAAAGTACCTACTAATTCTTCTTATAATTAATTATCAATATTTAAACTACACCCCTAATCGTTTTCTTTAACCTCAAAACGTTTCGACCGCAGTGTTCTCCGGTTGTCATCAGGTTTTTGTCAACCAGGATAAACTGAAGTATTTTTTAATGATTATTTATATTATTCGGATTATTGTCCTCATCTTTGTCGCCATATTTATTACAACGTTTCGGCCGTTATACGCTCCGGCGTTCTTCAGGTGGTTGGAATGTCAAACTGAGCTCGTTATTTCGCTCACTGGGGTAGACTCTTCTAGTTCCACGTGCCATGTTTAATTGATGTCAGTTATCAGTTATTTCCTGTTAATGTCCCTCTGAAATCCGCTGTGCCATGTGTCTTCAAGGATACATGACACAGTGGATAAAGACGTTAGTTAGATCCAGTGACAGGACCCAAACAGTGTGAGTTCAATACCCGGTTAAGGCAGTGGAGAATTTGGAAAATGGAATTGACAGAAGATAACTGAAAACTGAAATCCATTAAAACATAACACGTGGAACTAGAACAGTCTACCCCAGTGAGCGAAATAAAGGGTTCAGTTGGACATTCCAACCACCTGAAGAAGGCCGGAGCGTACAACGGCCGAAACGTTGTAATAAATATGGCGACAAGGATTAGGACAATAGTCCGAATAATGTACATAATACCTCATCTCAGAAATATAGACAGATACTATTTTTTTAATCTACGCGGGCAGGTTGATCTAATTCTGCTGACCATCTCAAAGACTATCTCGACATATTATATTCTAATATAATTTCCTGTGTAAGGCGATAAACTACATCCTCGTCCTGGGTAAGTCAATAAACTAAATAAGAATATAAACTTCATCCAACAGCAGGACCTTGGGTCGGGAGGTTTTGAGGAGAGTGGAACAAACTCTTAATTGCTGGTGTTTTTGACCAAGGGTGGTAGCAACGTGTAAAAATACGTTTTAATACCATCAAAATATTTTTGTGAATTATTACCAGCAATACATTTTTGAAGAAAAATATTACTAGCAAGACATTATTGAAGAAAAAAATATTAACAGCAATGCATCTTTGGAAAAAAAAAATTTCCTGTAATAATAATCTTGTCGGCATTAAATAACCCATTAAGGTTGATATGCCGTAAAAACAAAACAAACCAAACCAAGCCAAATCAAAAGAATGAATCCGCCACATCTTCTCCAGCTGTGGGTTAAATAGTAGGAATTGGTGTTGGAGAAAATCAATGTAGATTTCAAAAAGTGTTAATCGCCAAAAATATTATTCTAACAATGCAAAAATTGTTTCGGCTTCAAATAACCTACAAAGGGTTGATAAGCAATAAAAAAAATAAAACCAATGAATCATGACTTACTACCTAACTGTATACGTATGTGACTCTTTGTTTACGTCATAAAAGCTGTGTTAACTTTTAATATTGTTACTTTTAGATGAAGCATTCTACGCTGTCATCGTTTTATGAAAATCAATGCCTCACGACCCAGTTTGTTTTCGTTTAGGTAATAGATGCAATGATGGCATGTATGTCATTAAACAACCCCAAGAAATTGCTTACCTCTCTAATGGGAACCTGTAGGCCAGCTTTCTCAACCTCACAGCAGAATATGGCCACATCAATAGAGACTTCCTCTTCTCATCCATTAGAAACCGCCTTCCAAGCTCCGAATCCATTGAATGTATCGATCTAATAGCGGAAATGTATCGATCTATGGAATCTTACATGTCTGACGAGGACCGGAATACGGAAACCTTTCAGACATCATCAAGAGTACGACACTGAGAACCCCAGGCTATTTAATCTCGCCCTAGATTTTGTTCTGCCGATTTACAAACACAAATCTAATGAGATGGGCACTGATCATTTAAGCATTTCATACAACGTCTCATAAAAGTCTGCAAATATAAGACAATGATCCTGATTTCCCTCTCGAGGACAATGTAATGACGATGAAGGAGGTTATATTAGGGGTTTCATAGTTTGGATAAGAATGAACAGATCTTGAACAGAAGATCAATATCCTCTGTCAAGTGTCCCAAGAAATTGTACTCAAGATAAACCTTTACAAAACAGAAAATATGATCTGAAATTCCGCCGAAGGGCAGAGCCTCGTTCGGGGAGGTTGACCAGCCCGATCCCGTTTATACGGGATCTACGGGCTATTTTTTGGCCGAGCCTACGGGCTCGGGTACCCCACTTTAAACCCGGCCTTGTGCCACATCTGTCCCTCGTGGGGAGGACACTAAATACTTCAGTTCAGAGTCAGTCGTTTTTGGACGACTCGACTAGACGGTCGAACTCTCTGCCTCTGAGGCATAGGCGAACTCTCTGCCTTTTGGAAGAGAGGAACGCGGACGAGGTTCCGCCGAAGGGCAGAGCCTCGTTCGGGGAGGTTGACCAGCCCGATCCCGTTTATACGGGATCTACGGGCTATTTTTTGGCCGAGCCTACGGGCTCGGGTACCCCACTTTAAACCCGGCCTTATGCCACATCTGTCCCTCGTGGGGAGGACACTAAATACTTCAGTTCAGAGTCAGTCGTTTTTGGACGACTCGGCTAGACGGCCGAACTCTTTGCCTCTGGGCAGAGGGGAACCCGGACGAGGCTTCGCCGAATGGCAGAACCTCGTTCGGGGAGGTTGACCAACCCGATCCCGTTTATACAGGTTCTACGGGCATTTTTCTTTGGCCGAGCCTACGGGCTCGGGAATACCCACGGTAAACTCGGCCTTGTGCCACACCTATCCCTCGTGGGGGGGAAGTAAATACTGTTCAGTTCAGAGTCAGTCAGAATCAGAGACAGACACACAGACAGACAGTCAGAGACAGAGTCGAGGTCAGATGATTACTGTAAGACCTTGGAATAGGGATACTTGTCGAGACAACATAGTTCACTCTAACCAAATCTGATAGTCATTACTAATACTTCTACTTCTTTGTATACATTTCTGTTTGTAATATATCTGTGTTATTCCATACCTGTGTTCGCGTTATTCTTCATTGGTTCTACCTTGGACCATCACCGTGGTAAAACGAACTTGGACCATAACACCAACATAAAAATACAGCATTTTGAATTAGTAAATACGAAACACATCAGATACCACGACGCATGGATCCGCTACAACAAATTAAGTATAGGAGAAAAAGAAAATGAACATAGAATAGGCTGTGCCAGAGGTAGTTTCTCCCAATGCACAACTTGTTAATAAACAAAAACATCAACCTGAAAACTTGAATGATGTTCATAAATAGGCTCTACAGATCTAGACTTTCATGTGGATGTCATGTATGACATCAAACCTATTCAGAAATATCTAAACTGTCAGATGTATGCAATCGCTTCCTATGATCAATGATAAAAAATGCTTTGAGCAAGCAATGTGTAATGATATTAGGACAGATCATTCTTTGAAAATTGTGGACTGGCGCTAGATATTCACAAAAAAAAATATCAAATAACAGAAACCACATCACTTGAGGACTACCAACAGCAGCAACAACTAAAATGGCTAGCACTTGTAACTCGAAAAGAAAATTATGACACAATCAAGATGTTAATATTCCACACCACTTAAAAGAGAAGCTCAGGAAGGAGACTGTCGTCAATATATGAACAAGAGATAACAGCTACTGAACTTGAGAAACCTGTTTTCTTAACAATGTTTAAAGAGAAAGATTTTATAATTTTCAAACGAAGCAGTACTGGCTACTCGGTCAATGGATGTTAAATGTTTCCTTACTAAATAATTGTTACTATCATTATTTTATTGGTAATTTTATGTCACTTTTTTTCGATTAACAATTGTTTTATATTACTAGAATCTTTTTTGCAACACGCGTCAGTGTGTTGAACTCGCGATATTTAATTTTATTGAAGCTATCATGTCGAAATTTAAAGACCACGTTTTGTTTAATTTCGCAAACTAACACATTTGTTAAAAATATCACCTGCAATAAAAATCTTGTCGGCATTAAATAACCCATGGAAGTTATTCTGACGTAAAACAAACCAAACCAAATCTTGCTGTACCTTTTCTATAAATATTTTAAATTTGTAATATGCATGTTGACCTTTTTTTCTAAGTCAACAAAACGCATATAAAAGAAAAACGCTCCAAAAATGTACTATATCTCAGACATGCTTATCTGCGTGATAAAAATTTTACATATATATATATATATATATATATATATATATATATATATATATATATATATATATATATATATATATTTAGTTTACGAAAAACTAGGTAATCCGTATGGGTAGACCCAAGGAGGATAAAATCCAGAGAGCTCAATATAAATCAGAGCTAATAATTTAAATAAAAACAGACCACTTTAAGGTTCCATGTAATAAATTATTTCACCACAGCCCTTTTAAAGGACCGCGGATCATCAGACTTTACTTCCAAAGATTGAAACGAAAACTTTACACATTTTTGACGGGGAGTACTAAGTATATGTAAATTAACGAAGTGAGGGGGAGAGAGACATGATTGACTTAGATGTAACATTTCTATTCTTTCAAATTTAAATTCTTTGTCTGGATTTCCTCATCACAGGGGATTCTGAATTGACCCACTTTTTTAATCTTCTGGAGAAGAGTCATTTCACTACCCACGTTTAAGGATATCATCTAGTTCTGATTTTTAGTACTTTATTCCTCCCCAATTTCCATTGACGCCACGTATACAGTGACAGGCCCTGGGATTGAACTCACACTTACTAAGTGCACAAAATCATGAACAGTCACTTTAGTCCACTAGGCTATTCTCCCCTAAGAAGATTAAACCTGACCTGCCTGCTCGTTAGTGCTGTCGCTTTTGACGCTGGAATCTGGTTGCTGCTGATGTTGTTGAAGACTTGCAGTCATTTATCTGTCTTTCTTTATTAGCGACTCTCTTTTTTTTAATTTGTTTCTATGCTATGCTACTAATGAGCTCCTTATAGCATAGCATATGATCTGATTCATTGAGACGTCTTACTCTCCAGTGTCCTTCCTTGTCCAGTATTTTCACTTCATTCGACACGGACTGATGAGTACCCCTTTCCCTCTATATACATGATCGGCCATGCTAGATTCTATTGTCTCTCACCTCACTACGACTTTTCGATGTTCCTCCAGCCTTACTTTTAGGCGGCGGTTTGCTTAACCTTTTTATGCGCTGCTACAGCAGCAAGGAATAAAGTACACGTAATTCTTGGTTAAGTTCTTCCCCGTGTTAGGTTTGACACGGCAGAGATTTCTCCGTAGAGGGCAACTTTTTTTTAATATTGTACTGATGCTGTATTGAACGCGGATCACTTTCAATAAACACTTGACTTAAATTCGAGAAACCGTGACCATTTTTTTCCAAAAGCTTGGCCCTTCTGTTCCAACCGCCATGTATGGTCAGGAGATATATTTGCGACCGCTTGGAAATAGTGGATAACGGCTGCGAGGAAGAAATCGATGGGTCGGGTTCGAACTACGCGCAAATGCCTGTGTGTAAATAGCAGGTGAGACTGCTCTCTATAGCTTTCATAGGCAACCGATCTAGGAGAAGGTAAACTCTGATTTCTGACGAACCTTGAGATGGTTAGGAAAAGGTGGATGAGCTTATAGGATCGAAAGACCAACGTGAAGCTAGGCGTTGGACAAATCCTATGGATAGAAATATGAGAGTGTCGCCTCATATGACATGTGAAACACAGTACCTCAGTACAGGACATGAAGGTATGATGGAGAGTATATATATTTTACAGGGAACAGTTTGACCAGGTAAAAAAAAAATTCACTAGTACAAGTTGTACACTAAAAAAACTTTTACCAAAGCGTCATCAGTCGTTGTCAACGGAAGAATACACACACACAAACGCCCTCACACACTCTCTCTCACACACACATACACACGCATATAATAAAGAAGCAATTTATACAAAGAATTAACTAGCAATGTTAACGTGATTAATAGCGAAATCACTTCACTTACAAGACTTAATGAGACATTAACTTATTATCAGTTCTTTGAATTATACAATTCTTATATTTGAGTTGTTGTTAGATGGAGGTAATCTGCCAAGTACTTTCGACAAAATTCTCACTTGATTGTTTTGAACGAGAACTCTAGCATCGCGACATCGCACGATCCCAAAAATATATTCAATTGTCAATAAATAGCATAATTTTAAAAAAACATTTCGTTCTGTCTACACATATTTTGTCTCAGTGTTTGCATATATATAGGAACATTGCACTTTGAAGATGACAATTTGAAATTGTCGAAAGTGTTGGCATGTTCGAACTTAATACATAAGACATGAGAGAGGAGTTTCAAAGAGAAGTGAAAAAAGACTGCAAAATGAAATCCTACGCGAAACGTGTGAGGCACTTTGTTACTCGAGGAGAGAACCTTAGAACGTTAGAGAGGGCGAAGATCATCTTGAATAAGTTGGAAAATGATCCTGGAATAATATATATATATATATATATATATATATATATATATATATATATATATATATATATATATATGGACTGTATATCTATCTTTGAGAGTAATTTTACATTTTTATTGCTCAAAGTACAATCCAGTAACGTTATAAAAATAGAGGAGAATTCCAGTAAGATAGCTTTAGTAATTTCTAAGATACAACAGTTCAAAGCTTAATCTAACATAACGACATTGTTGCTGCTACGAACAGTCTCTCGAGGAGGAAGGGGTAATTTTATAAACAATGGTTGCTGCTGCTGCTAATACAAGTCTCTTCTACTCGAATAGAGCTCTACTAGTTACTGACGTCTTTCACACAGTAAAAACGTTAACATTTCCCTTCCGCTCTGCCGTGCGACGATAGCTTGGTGGTAGAATCTTTGACTGATGCCAAATAGGCTGAGTGGTTAGATCGTTCACTTTCTGACCGTGAGACCCGAATCTCACCATTGTCGATTTATCAGAAAGGAGATTTCCTGATATTATCGGTCTGGAGTGGGACACGATACCAGCGTGCGGAAAATTTGGAAAGTGTCTGAAAACCATACCACGGGTTGATCCCAGCCTTGTAAGTGAATTTGGGTAGACGGAACTCTTGGGGCTGTTGATAGCTCTGCTTGCACGAAGTTACACATCATCGTCACCGAGGGTTTCAGTGTCTAGCCACCCTAGTAGACGGATATCCTCGAATACGAGTGGCCAACGATCGTATAAATATATATATATATATATATATATATATATATATATATGCATGTTTCATTAAATAATATAGACAAGTCTTGTGTATTTATTTTAAGTAAGTTCCTTTCATATTGTCTGATAAGCTTAATCACATTATCGTTGAGTGACCAAAGAAAACACCATATTGATACATGTTTAAATCTAATCTAAGCTTTCGGCTTACATAAGCCATTATCAAAGATGATAATTTCAATAAATCAAACAACACACGGACGAAACAACAATGATAGTCCGACCTTGCTCCATGAAAAATTTCAAAGCAACGACAAACTCGTATATACAAGCCGAAAGTTTAAATAGAAAATGTTCGTTCTCCGAACGAGTTCTGTTCTGTATCCTATACGGAACCATCATTTCGCGTGACGTGCCTTAACCGTTCGGCCACTTAGAAGCGTCCGGTTAGTAAGGTCGATTTTACTATCTTTAAACTTAAATCTTCCATGAATCTCTTCTATTCATATCTGCTCTTAGCGCATCAAATGTAAACAAATGACGTCATATATTTTGAATTGGACAGAGTCCGAAAATTTATTTAAAGACATTTTTTTGATATGTTTAACGTTCTTTTTATAGATACAAGTATTTAAGCAAATGCTCTGTTTTATAATAAACAATATTAAATAACATTTACCGGCCTGAATGTCCAAGAAATTTTCATATATATATATATATATATATATATATATATATATATATATATACGAGGGTCTTTCAATAAATAAGGTGAATTTTTCGGAATAAGGACTTCTAATACACATAGAATCTTACTTTTTTTTTCAACGTAGTCTCCCAGGACTGTCACACACTTTTCCCATCTGTGCACAAGCTTCCGTATTGTTTCAGCGTAAAAATCTTTGGACTGATGTCTCAGCCAGTCGCTCACAACACTTTTGACTTCATCGTCATTTTTAAACTTCGTGCCTCTCGTGAACGCTTTCAAGGGACCAAACAGGCGAAAGCCTGAAGGGGTAAGGTCTGGGCTGTAAGGGGGTGAGGGAGCAGTTCCTAGCCCAGCTCGTTGATGGTCTGCACCGTTCGGGTTGCTGTGTGAGGCTTTGCGTTGTCATGATGCAAGATGACTCCTTCTGACTGATGACACCTGCTCAAAGTCCTTACAATGTCATCCACTGTCACCCTTCTGTCAGACTGAA
Source organism: Acanthosepion esculentum (assembly GCA_964036315.1). NCBI lineage: Eukaryota > Metazoa > Mollusca > Cephalopoda > Sepiida > Sepiidae > Acanthosepion > Acanthosepion esculentum. The sequence goes on along the minus strand of OZ038501.1, from coordinate 14,107,257 downwards.
TGAGGTCAGTGACTGATTCGATCACCTCAGAAGACCTCACTTCTGTAGGCCTCCCAGTCTTGTATTCATCCTCAACACTGCTCCGTCCTTCTTTAAACAATTTAGCCCACTTGTAGACATTTTTTGGTTGAAACATGTGGCACCATACACAGTTGACATTCTCCTATGAATTTTAACTGGTTTGCACCCTTCAGCAACCAAAAACTTGATAACTGACCGCTGTTCAATCCTGGAGCGTGCTTCTTAGTCGGCCATCTTTGTTAATCGCCAAAACTCTCAAAGATTTATTTTTAATCTGCAAAAGAAATTAAATCCATGTGAAAAAGAAGTAAAACAAAAAAAAATTAAAAAAGTAAGCTTCTATCTGTATTAGATGTCCTTATACCGAAAAATTCACGTTATTTATTGAATGACCCTCGTATATATATATATATATATATATATATATATATATATATATATATATATATATATATATATATATATATAATCAATTACACAGGATGATGAAAAGGGAAATGATCGTCTCCTATCACTCTTGGAAGTACCTGACTGAATCTGTCATACTTGGACCAAAAATGAAGTACCGCTAGGATCCGTACTCTCTTTGTTCCTAACTACCATTTCTGGTAGTTGGGCTTGGATGGAGTTCTTTGTTCGAACCTGAAACAACCGGAAAACCTTTTTTTCTGCTCTACGTAGCCACTTAGATTAATTTATATAATTTTCATATTAAGAAGGTTTAAACATTTCGCAATAAACTTCCAGAACTATTTTCTGTGGTGATTTTGTTCCCTAATACATGTTGTCACAATCACATGCACCCAATACGAGGATAGATACGAAAGTGAACGTAACGTGATACTGCAAAAAAAAAAAGGGCGTGCAAATTTTATGAGCCACTTAATTCCCCTTAAAATGAGCATCATCTCACGTTAAGGTGAACGTGCAAAATGATTAAACAGAAATTATATAAAATGTGATGTTTTCATTTTGTCTTTTTAATAAAATTAAATTTGAAAATTGGCGGGGGAGGGTGAAGAAGACGAAACCCTTATCGAAAAAGAAAGAATCAACGTGAGGTCCCTGAGTCTTATGTCTAATAACCTTCTGTTAAAGTCCCTCGGGAGAAGCATGTTTTGTATTTAACAAGGATTTGTTGCCATACATGGCGAGCAGTAGAAATGAGTCACCTCAACCGCTTCCCCGCAAAAAAATAAATAAATAAGTAAAACGAATTAAAAATTAAAAAAAAATTTTTTTTTACCAAGAAGTTCTAAATATTCGACAATGCACTTTTAGGGGGACTGTCTTTAGTCAGTATCTGTCTATATTTCTGAGATGAGGTATTATGTACATTATATGTATAAAGTTTGTGTCTGACTCTTTTCTTTACACTTGATTGGTCATAATAGACTACATGCGTACCAGATGCTGTGAGTAATCTCTGAGCTAATACTCCGATGCACTTGGATTTAAACATTTTGCAAATGTACAGTGAGATAGGATGACTCTTATTCTGTAAACCTCTATTTCAAGTGTCTCTTCGGTCGTTTACAGTGTGGAGATCATTGTAAAATATTTTTAAAAAAAAGAAAAGGAAACCCCTTCAGTCGGATTTTGAACCCAGTTCACCGCTTTACATTTCCACCCTGTTCACCGGACACCAATTCCACACGTCTCTGTTTGATGCTATGTATATTAATAGGTTTCGGGGTGTAAAATATTGTTTTTCCTCTCAAAACGAAATTTTGCGTGTTTTGATTGATTTCGAAGCGAGCTGCGTCGCTATTCCCTTGCTAGCCTGTGTGTTTGTAGGTCCGTCGGCGCATGCGTATAAGCTTATTAATAAAGCTAAGTTTCCGTTTATCTGCCTCTATTCGTTCTCGCAATGACTCGATTTGTCGATGCTCTTATTTGTATGTAGGTGCGTGTGACCCTGTTAATGACTACTTTCATCTTGAAAGGAAGTTCAACGAAGGAAAGACGGCTTTCGAATCATTTTGGACATTTTCACTTTGACGTCAGACGCAAGATTTAATGAATAAACGCGAACATGTCTGTAAAGAAATCGATTTCAATTTATTTCCATTTCCATTATTATAATTATTATTATTAGTAGTAGTAGTAGTAGTAGCAGCAACAGTAGTATTAGTAGCATTAGTATTGTTGTTAGTTTTAGTTGTATCTATATTATTGTTTTATCATACTTTGATAATCGTACGCATAAAATAATAATAATAATAATAATAATAATTTTAATGAATCCAACCACAAGCAAGGCGATAATGCCACTATGACGCAATGAGGCTACTCGGAGTGAAAGAGAATGAAAAGACTTTAGAATGAACCAGTAATTTAATCCTAAAGAGGAAACAAGGGACAAACCCATACTCCAGTTCAAAAGACAGGGGAGGAGTGTGAACCGAACGATAAGCGAATATATCTACGCCTATTGAAGGGAAAATATAGAGAGAAATAAATAAATAGAAATACAATTTCGGTGTTTAGGCGGATATTTTAGGATTATAGAGTTGAAGTACACGTAAGAATGTGCTGATATCCAAATCCTGAACATCTACTCTATCTGTTTATATCTCTGAGATGAGGTATTATGATAACTTGCATTATTTACATTATTCAGACTGTTATCCTTATCTTCATTGCCATATTTACAATGTTTCGGCCGTTTTTCGCTCCTGCATTCTTCGGGTGTTTGGAATTTCGAATCGAACCCTTTATTTCGTTCACCGGAGTAGATTGTTCTAGTTCCACGTGTCATGCCTCTTCCGGATGTGTCAGTTATTTCCCTTTAACTCAACTGTCTATGTATTTTGGTTTACCACTGTTGTGGCCTGGTATTGAACTCACAACACTTTGGGTCTAGTCACTTGATCTAACTAACGTCTCTTCAAAGTCCTATGGATTAGTGAGAACCGAAAGATTATTAGTGAAACTGGATACCCTAAACCTACAGGTAGCAGTCGAGGAACAAATTCTCGATATTGATTCTGTCCAAAAGAACATGTATCACCAAGTGGATTCGAACAAGTGCAGGTTGTGTGCCAAGTGCAGGTTGTGTGCCAAGTGCAGGTTGTGTACCAAGTGCAGGTTGTGTGCCAAGTGCAGGTTGTGTGCCAAGTGCAGGTTGTGTGGCAAATTTTAACCACATAATTCGAGTCGAATGATTAAAAGCGTGGACATAGTCAAGTTTTTTTGTTTTTTTTAAGCTTATCACCCCAAGCAAGGCTGGAAGCCACTAGCACGCATGGGGTTACAGAAGGTTTGGAGGAAGAGCAGATAGGAGTGGTAAAGGAGAGGATGCGTAGAAAGATAGTGGATCGATCAAGGCAAGGGGGTTACAGAAGATTTGGAGCGAGAGCAGATAGGAATGAAAGGTGAAAGGATGTGGAGAAGGGAAGTGGATAGATCAAGGCAACTGGAGATGTCGATTGACGTTACACTTAAATAGTTGGAGATTGTATTTGTCAGGGAAACATGAATAAGGAAGGGAGTTCCACAGGCGAGATGTGCGAGACATGAAGCTATTGGAGTAGAAGAGACGTCTACATCTAACAGTTTCAACGGTGAAGGGGTGGGAATGGGATGCCAGCCTCGTAGGACGTTTAAGCTCATGAGGCCTAGGAACCAGCGAAAGCAGCTCCTCGGAATAATTACCGTGAAAATATTTGTAAAAAAGACAGAGCGGGGCAACGTCGCGTCTGTGAGAGAGCGACTGCAGACGAGATGACAGATCAGGGCCAGTCACATTGCATATCCGTCTCTGGATCTTATCAAGAACCCTGAGGCAAACAGCAGACCATGGCCTCAATTTTGCATTGTTGCCTCTGTAGGAAGTATAAACTTGAAGTCGAACAGAATTGCTAGCGACACAAGCCAGAGTAGGAGATCGAAAACGACCCAGTGATGATTTCATGAGATTTCAGTATCCAACCAGAATGCGTCCTTTAGGCAAAAAAAGAAAGAAAAAACTAAAAGAAAACAAACAAATAAGGAAATGCCTTCTAATCGATGTAGCTAACTATAATATTAAGACCAAAGAAATTGGAAAGCAAGAGGTACACTGACCGGATTGAGGCTGCAAGAGTTGAAAGGCATTCAGCCATTTTTCTCCCAGTTATCATTAGAATCTTACCTTCAAACCTAAAGACCTACATTAAGAAAATCGGAATAAATCCTAGTACCCTATCGCTTCAGAAATTTGGGCTGCTTGACCTGAAAATTGTCAAATGTTCTGCGAAAGGTGATTTAACAAAATATTGCAATAAGAATCATAATGATGACTACTGGTTGTTATTTCAAGAAGTAAGGGGGTACAAATGAAAAGATTGAAAATTGACAACATTTCCAATTTTACTCGAACAGTGGTTAAAAACTTGTTTGTTTCTTTCTTTCTTCCTTGCTCTCATTTTCCTTACTGAAACCAAGTAGTGTCTTTTCCCCTCTTTCCACACGATCAAAACAGAATAGTCGTTTATTTATAAGGTATTGGCAAGAGACGTTAAACATTTTTATCTTTCTTTCTTTCTTTCTTTGTTTCTTTCTAAACAAATCCCCGTCTTACGAACATTTCTCTGAACAGTAATTTTATTATACTTCAGCAGACGAAGTTATTTTGTTTAATCTATTGTAATTGAGTTGCTAAGTCGGCTTCCGTCGTTCAATACAACGCGTCTGAAAAATGACGCTTTTATCGCAGTCGCCAGTGTATCTTGGCCTTTTAGTCGAGATAAAAGTGTAGTATGTGTTCATATCACCTTAATCACGTTCGCTCTCTCCACTTCTATTTTCCCTTCTTTCATTTGAAACATTGAAATCGGGCATGCGATAAAAAACGCAGAATAGTCCATTTGTTTTGACAGTCAATGAAAGGATGGACAAACATAATTATTATATGATGGAAAAAATAGTAAATTATATATATATATATATATATATATATATATATATATATATATATATATATATATATATATATATATATATATATGTGTATATATATATATATATATATATATATATATATATATATATATATATGTACGAGGGCCATTCAATAAATAAGGTGAATTTTTCGGTATAAGGACTTCTAATACAGATAGAAGCTTACTTTTTTTTTCAACGTAGTCTCCCAGCACTGTCACACAGTTTTTCCATCTGTGCACAAGCTTCCGCATTCCGGCAGCATAAAAATCTGTCGCTCACAACACTTTTCACTTTATCGTCACTTTTAAACTTCGTGCCTCTCGTCAACGCTTTCAAGGGACCAAACAGGTGAAAGTCTGAAGGGGAAAGGTCTGGGCTGTAAGGGGGATAAGGGAGGAGTTCCCAGCCCAGCTCGTTGATGGTCTGCACCGTTTGGGTTGCTGTGCTGTTTGTACTTTGCAGTAACCATCTTTGGCACCCAACGGCAGCTGAGCTTGCGTGCTGTCCCAACAGAAAAGCTCAAAGTCCTTGCAATGTCACCCACTGTCACCCTTCTGTCAGACTGAATGAGGTCATTGATTGATTCGATCACCTCATGAGACCTCATTTCTGTAGGCCTCCCAGGCCTGTCTTCATCCTCAACACTGCTCCCTCCTTCTTTAAACAATTTAGACATTTTTTTGGCTGAAACATGTGGCACCATACACAGTTGACATTCTCCTATGAATTTCAAATGGTTTGCACCCTTCAGCAACCAAAAACTTGATAACTGACCGCTGTTCAATCCAGCTGTGTTGGTCAAACTCTCTGCCTCCGGGCAGAGAGGGTCCCCAGATGAGGCTATGTCGAAGGGCACAGGCTCATCTCTGGAAACAGCTACCGGACTCCATTTTTTACGGAATCTACGGGGAATTTTTGGCCGAGCATATGGCGTCGGATACCCCACATTAAATTCGGCCTTTCGCGATATCTAACCGTGTTGGGCGGTTAGGAGATATCCTTCAGTTGAAAATTCGTCTCCAACTGTGTTTAGTCAAATTCTCTGCCTCCGGGCAAAGAGGATCCGCAGAAGAGTCTATGTCGAAGGGCAAAATCTCGTCTCGGGAAACAGCTACCCGACCCCGTTTTATACGGGGTCTACTGAGATTTTTTTCGCCGAGTCTACGGTCTCGGATACCCCATATTAAATTCGATCTTGTGCCACCTCTGATCATACACCAGCTCCACAAGTTGTTTACCTGTGTTTCTAGCACAAGGATATTTCTTTGTGTGCAAGTTTTAAAATCAACCCTGCGAAAAAAAAAAAAAAAAGAATAAGAAACGAAAAAGAATCTTGACTTTGTAAAATTTTAATTTAAAATTGAATTTAGGTTTATTTTTATATCTCCCTCCACCCTCATTCTTTCTCCGTCGGTTTCTGTTCAAAAGATGTTTCTCTTAGTTTTTTTTCTTTTTTTTTTTTAGAAAAATTTTCAAAAGATTAATTTTGTTTTCTTTATACTTCATTAGTCTGTGCAAATATTTGTTAAAAGTTAGGGGAGATAACTCGTGTTAACATATTTTTCAAACTATTTTTTTAATAACATCAACAAATAAATTATAATTTCTATCGTGTTCTTTCGTCATTGCCACACACCGGCGAGTTGTTAAAATTTAGGTTAATGCAGTGATAACAATTCACCCAGAATGCTTTTCCATTAAAACAAAATATATAATAATACAAACATTTTTTTGTATTCTCTCACTTCAACGTTTGATAGGAATTATTGGAGCTAACCCACTTTCTAGCAAATTGTCCACCAGGAAAGAATATGCGCTTCCTAGAGAAACAATATGGCTACTTTTATATCTTGTTTTATTTTTAAGGCCTTTCGCTTTCAAAAGTCAAACCGAATTTCGTTTTCTCTCATTTCACTTCCCTTGTATCCCCCTCCTTCAAATTGGAGGTTTTCTTTGGGTTTTCTTTATGATTCATTAGTTACTGCAAATATCGAGGTGCTGACAGGTATGGGTGGGATTCTAGAGTTAATGGATTTTTTTTTGTTTTTAAATAAATTTCGTTTTATTTTTGTCAGTAATAACAATAACGTAAAATACGCTTTACTTTCTTCTTTAACCTGTTTTGTCAAGGCTAATACTGAGTTGTTACTATTCATCTATTTGGAGGTTTTTAACAGATGTTTGTTGATCCGTAGTGATGTGTGATTGAGAGTATTTTTTTTTTCAAATAGCCAGCACCTTTCTCAGTATTCTCGCAGACCCTTAGCAACAACGGCATCTGCAGAATGTAAGATAGTCCCAGAATCTCAATATGCGATGTCAGTATTTTTGTCAGGGTTCCAAGTGTTCATACTATAGTGGGAACGATACTAACTTTCATATTATAAAATTTTCTTAGCTGCTTAGAAGGTGTCCATACAGGCGTTCCTTTGTTGGGAATTTCTTCCAGCTGATGTAAACTTGTGATGCAAAAAGGATGATGCAAAATGGGTTACATACGACAAAGTTCAATGGATTTAGCAGCGAATTAACAATGGTCATCATCATCAGGTGGAAAATTATTCTCGGATTCTCCTGACTCGTTCCTTCCATCCATCGGCGTCGGCAGGTCCTCCAGATGGCATTCAGTCATCTATAAGTTGGTCAATGTAGGTGTGATGAGGTCTTCCAAACGGTTTTTTGCCGCTCAATGGATTCCATAGACGGGTGTCAGTCAAAAGTTCCGCCTTAATTCTCCAGGTGTGACCAGCTAGCCGAAACCTTCTCTCTCTTAGTGAAACTGAGATAGGAGGAATGTGTCCATACAGGCGTTTCTTTGTCGGGTATTTCTTCCAGCTCGTAAGATCCTTGTGTATATTCCGTCAAGTAGTGCTTGTTGGTGTTTCGTCAGTGTCCATGTGGTTGAACCGTAAAGCAAGACAGATTCTACTGTGGCCTTAAAGAAGTCCCTCTTAAGATTGTCAGAGAGAGAGAGAGAGAGACAGAGACAGAGAGAGAAAGAGAGAGAGAAATATTGAGATAGAGAGAGAGAGAGAGAGGACTTCCAGATGGTGCTCAGACCATCAAGGGCACCCCAGGCCTTGCCTTTCTGTATTTTGATATCTCTCTCTATTGACTGGATGTTGCTGCCGAGGTAAACAAATTCCTGGACGGACTTGATGGTGTTGCCCTTTTTCAACTTATTTTCTGCTTCTTGGATGTAGCTGATAAATTTCGTTTTGCCGGCATTCATGTAGAAACCAACCTCACCCCAACTATGGGTAAAAATAATATTATTTTTATCTGGAGAAATCACTGTCATTCTAAAAAAAATATTGTTGATGTAATATTCACTCACGAAAAAAAGAAGTTATTTTTTAAATCCAAAATATTTTTCGGCTTTAAATACAAAAAATGGGTAGATATACCATTAAAACTATTGTGACCCGCTTTCCTTTTCGCATATATGTTTGTGCTTGACTGCTGAGACTTCTCCATGTTTTGTAGTTTTCTTATTCGTTAGTTCATTTATTCGTTTTCATCTTTTGACCAGCCGAGGAATTGACGACTGCATCTAACTATTGGCCCTGCCCAGGTGTTTATCGCTTTTATCAGGTTTCTGCTATTCCATACCAATGGAATTATTGTCCTTCTTTCTTTCTTTCTTTCTTTTTTCTCTCTTTCTTTCTTTCCTCTTCTTTGACATTTCTCCCTCTCTCTCACACAGCATATTAGTTTCTTTCTTTCCCAATAGTGTATTTTATTCTCCCACGCAAACGGCTTAATCAGTTCTTTTTCCCTTTTTTCATTTTCCTTCCTTTTCTTCTCGCACTCGGCATATTCGGTTCTTTCTTTCGCAATATCCGCATTTATTCTGACACAAAAAGGCTAAATATGTTTCTTTCTTTATCTGTCTATATCTCTGAGATGAGGTATTATGATTACTTGCATTATTTACATTATTCGGACTGTTATCCTCATCTTCATTGCCATATTCACAACGTTTCAGCCTCTATATCTCTGAGATGCGGTATTATGATTACTTGCATTATTTACATTATTCGGACTGTTATCCTCATCTTCATTGACATATTCACAACGTTTCAGCCTCTATATCTCTGAGATGCGGTATTATGATTACTTGCATTATTTACATTATTCGGACTGTTATCCTCATCTTCATTGCCATATTCACAACTTTTCAGCCTCTATATCTCTGAGATGAAGTATTATGATTACATTTGTGGTTGGATCCCTCGTCTTAACTGGAACCATTTCTGATAGATTCATTGAAAGTTTACCTAGTAGCCCATAACTTAAAGAAATACAACAAAAATGTTTTCACAAGTATACCTCATACCTTACGTAAGGTTTTGTATATGTAAAATGTGTGTGTCCTTAGGCCGTTTTTTTTTTGTTTTTTTTTTTAAAAAAAGGTTAATTTAAAAATTACTTGGAGCCATTTCTGACCTCAGGTCTTTGGTTGGGACTCAGAAGGAAATAATTACACAATAGAAATATTATTATTATTATTATTATTATTATTATTATTATTATTATTATTATTATTATAATTATTATTATTATTATTATTACTATTATTATTATTATTATTATTATCATTATTATTATTATTATTATTATTATTATCATTGTTATTATTATTATAATTATTATTATTATTATTATTATTATTATTATCATTATTATTATTATTATAATTATTATTATTATTATTATTATTATTATTATTATTATTATTATTATTATTGTTATTACAGCACTTAGAGTATAACGCGATTTAAGCAA